>JBBMJY010000013.1:3031989-3074655 GCA_037833715.1 Toxotes lorentzi
AAAAAAAAAAAAAAAAAAAAAAAAATATATATATATATATATATATATATATATAGCACAATCTCTTGAAGGCAAATCCATTTTCAGCAGTTAAGCATGTCTTTATCTCCCCCTCACAGAGTGCCGTGATCATAGGCAGAAACTTTGAATTAGTCTGAAAAAAAGGGGATAGTCAGCCCCAGCAGGGTCAACTCACATGAGCAGTTTATATGCTAATGTGGCACAACCTCTTTTCAATACAATGCAATGGCACAGGAAGTTTCGATCAAACACTGAACTTGGCAATTTGAAAGACAATTTGACGGTCTCTATGTGACTGAATCAAATAGTGCAATCCTGCCATGGTGACCACAAAAGAAAAGGTAATCCTATATATTCATAGTCTGGTTTTGCAAGTATTTCACTCTCAAACTAGATGTTCTCCTCCTGAAAAGAAAACCAGACAAATTATCTGTCAAAGTGTGCATTTACATGCACACTAGTATGTGTAGACTGTGATCAGTTTTTAGGTAATTGCTGCATACTGTAAACATACCATCTTTAGTTCAGAATCCTGAATAAGACCTTAAAGTAGCTATAAGTCAAATCCAGCAGAGTGGTAAATGCAGCAGAGTCCAGACACCCAGAAACCAAAGTGTGTTCACCCTCAGCTGTTCAGGTAACTGTTGCCTTCACTGAATCTTGGGTGTCAGCAACCTACAGGGAGCTCACAATTAAAACATGGTGGGTATGTTATGAGCGGATTCCAGCATTATTAGACTCAATATGTGTAATATTTTCTACACAAAAGGGCAAAAAACTAATCAACATTTAAAGGCTTCATATCTGCCCCAGAGTTTCATTGCTGGCAGTGTGTAGAAGACCTTGAAACAGCGGTTAGCCCTTCATGGCAGGAAATAATATTTATAAAAATTATAACTGAACAATAAACAGGGTGTTGAATGGTGCATTGGGGGACTATTGACCACAGTATTTTTAAAATCCAGTCTACAGCTCAATTTGTCAGTACTGAAATGAGAGCGGTGGGGATGCTACGAGACGATAAGAAATCTTTATGTTAGAATCATGTACACAGGAATATGAATATTACCTACGATCAATGTGATATTCCCAATAAGATCAAAATTAGCATAAGAATCTAAAGGGGGATATGAGTGTGCATGCATTAACTGATGTACAACACATTGTTGAAAGCAACTGGAGTAGCCAAATTTGTTTTTGGTTGCCCATGCAGGCGATGCTGACCCTGAGTGTTGATTTCACATAATAACCTCTGTGAATGCATGCATTCAGCTGCACCAAATTAATGTAGTGTGTAATCCTCCCACAGTCTCAGTTACCTGTCACTCTGTCAGTCAGCCTGACATCCCTCAGTCTGACAAATACACCGTTGCCAATAGTGAACATCTGACCTAGTTATATTGATGTATAGAACAGAGCAACCTCTTAGCAATATAGAGCTATCAGTTACAGCAGATGCAGGTTGTCAGAGAAGGAAAAGAGACTCGTGCGTGTGTGTGTGCACATGTGTGAGAACAAAGTGGTTGTCAGGAGCAGTTAGAAAGTGGCTGGCCTGTCTGGCAGGGGAGCATCCATCAACAAACCCTCCTAACTGAGTGGAAACAACATGCTATCTCATAACTCCTCACATGAGCTGCACTGTTACAGTTTGCTGCTCAGAGTGTGGTGCCTTTATTCCCAAAATATTTGTCCTTGAAGTGTAATTACAGTAACATAAGTTGTTCTGAATGACTGGTGGATTTAGCATTTTAATGGGAAAATCCTCCCTAAAGCACTTAAACACTGTTACAAAACATTAGCGGGGCCCATTTGCACTACAAAAAAATTAAATTTTTGTATATAATTAAACCTTTAAAGGTTTTTTTTCTCAATCTTTCTTTTCTTTCAAGATTTAAATATTTTTAAAACAAGTTTAAATTATTTTGAAAACTGCCCTCATAAGAGTGGAAATTCTTATTATTCAATGTGGCCAAACATTCTTTGCTTTACAGCTGCTACAGTAGAGGTTTTGATAATACAGCATTTTTCAGATATGAAAAAAAAAACGTATCTGTGGTAAGCATGTACTTGTGATATCAGCACTGGAGAATCAAGGCCTTTTCGACACACTCACTATATTGTTCACAATCATACAAGGAGGAAATTCATCTTAAGAGGCAGAGATGGCAGTTTCTCCACAGACAGGAGCCGGAATAGACAGCAGTACAATACAAAGTACAATGCCCTGCATCTTGGGAGATCAGCATCAGCAGTGTGCGAAATACAATGCCATTTTCTGTGGTTACCTGTAATTTAATTATTTCTTTAGTTAATAAATCTGTAGCATTCACATCCAAGATCAAAAGATACAACATGGCTACTTGAACTTAAAGAAAAGTGTTATGCTTAAAATGAAACGCTTCATACGTTGTCTGACCACGTTGAGCAGCTGTGTAAAGAACGGGAAAAAAAACAGATCTTGAAATTGACATTCAAATGAAATGAGACTGAATGTCAAATTTATGGTTTTGGGAAGTAACACAAAATGTCAGATGTAGCCCTGCCAAAAGCGGTTCAGCACTGTTCCACTATTCACTGAGTACTTCGGCTGACTGACACCTCTACAGCCACGCCATTGTTTAATGTGTTAAAATAGACATGAAATGTTAACAATGGTCTAATTTAACTCTTGATAAAAAAAAAGGAGATTAAATGTATTTCCCAAAACACTGAACTATTCCTTAAGATTTCCTCTCATTGGAGCTAAGGGGCCACGAAAAAAGGCCACAGACCAAAAGAACACAAATTAATGTGTCTTAGTTGAAGGAAATCTGGGATACTGAGAGGTAAATTCCAACTATAATCTCTTAATTTAAAAGTCTGCACTGCTTTTAGGGAATTTGTTGTATACTTTGGGTGCTAAACATCCCAGATTAAAGAAACACAACAGCACAAGACTATTTAAGGATGAATGTTCCTTTTAACTCAAAGTACAAAAAAATCTACTGGACTTTGCAGAATCCAGGGATTCAATTATCAGTCCATCCTGAATACGATAACCCCAAAAAGAAGTAAAATAAACTGTCTTTGCACAAACTAACCCCTGTCCTTGAGGAATGATTTATAGTATAGAGCTGCAAGATCCTGAAGGTCATCTCAGCTGCTCAAGACACCTAATTAACCCACAGCAAATTTCAGAACTGGATTTTATGCAGCCAGGGCATATTTTAACATCCAAAAAGCCTTTAAAATACCAAATATCCTGTAAAATCACTCTACTTTAACAGACAGTCAGCTGGAGAACTCAGAGTTGCAGCAAGGATCCGGCTTGTGTCGACACTTGGTGCGGAACAGTAGTTCTGCTTGAGCACACAGAGTCGACACAGGGAGGGGACAGATTAGGGTGAGGTACAAGCTGGAGACACCACCTGCCCGGCCTCCGCTTTCCGCCTGACTCTCGCTGGCCTGTCTTCTTTGGAAGTGGCACATTAAACAGCTCAAGTTCATCTGAGTCCATAACAAACGCCCCGGGACAGGAACAGGTCACAGCCAGGAGGTGACCAGTCGTTTTAGGCCTCGCTACTTTGACACCTGCTACTGCACTAAGGTCTATGCCGGCGATATTTCTGCTCTGACACCTGTCTAGATCTCTGAGGATTATGGAGAAAAACAAAACCTTGGATTTCTATTATAATCACTGACCCTTTGCCACACCAGAGCATCCTAGGTAACATTACATTTAATTGTCTGCACATTGTAATCACATTGTAATTGTAATCACAAGCTAAGGCACAGCGATTTCTGTCACTGAATTAATGCACATACACATTGGCAGTTGTATTGACTGATTTGGCTCTGACAACACATAAAACCATATTAAGGAGCTTTATGAATATAAACAGATGATCTATTGATTAAACGTTCATGTAAATGTGAAAACAGAAAGCCTGAAGGTCACTCTGAAATGAAACTCAGATGCCTTAAGATAACTAAGAGAAATGTAGAAGTCCAAAATGTGTGTGACCAAGGAAAAGACGGATTAAGTGAAGGAGACAGATGGGAACTGCATTTATGAAGAAAGCAATGTTGCGCAAGCTGACTTCAATGAGGTTTACTGACCTTCACTAAATGAGGCCATTACTGCAAGAGTGCCAATGTGGAATTTAACTGTGACATTACTGTGGGTGACACTGCAAATACAGCATGAGAGTGCAAACCACACACAAGGACAGAGACTCATACACACATTTTTCTTTGCATTGTTTGTAGTGAGATTGATTGTGAAACCTAATGGGCATGTCTGTGCATAATGATTGCTGTGTAAACAGAGCAATGTGTAGTGTGCGGTGTATGGTGTTGCCCCCCCCATCCTGTGCCATGTACCTGGTGTCAACAGGATGACGGAGGTGACGATCAGCGAGCAGATGACCAGAATGACAAGAAGGGCGATCGCTATTCCCTTCCAGTTCCTCTGCGGAGGGTTACTGCCCACCAGCTCCTACAGAGAGGAGGGGAAAAAAAACATGGTCAGAAACAGTAAAAAGACTATCTGAATCAGAGTACAATTTACAGAGAAGAAATGAGGACAAAATGACAGAAAATTTGAAAAGGACAATATGGAGGACTCGATAAAGAAGCAAAAGGAATCAAAGGAAGTATAAATGGCAAACTCATGAAAAGAAAAGATGGGGGTGTCAGTCAAGGACAAACGTGAGTCAGAGTCGCAGCCTCTCGGCTCTCAAGGAGACATGCCAGCAGCAGCAGCAGCAGCAGGAGGAGGAGGGGGAGAATTCTTAATGAGCCGAGCATCGGCGGCCATCACCCGCAAACGAATGTGACAGATAAAAATGGAGCCCACGATATGTTGGTGAATTTCATACTTGAGAACAGCGCAGGGAGAAGCTTTGGGGTTGGGAAAACGAGTCTGAGTTATGAGCAACCTTGAGGCTTTTTTTTGTCTGACAACAAATGAACTTATTGCAGTTAAACTGAATTTAAAAGAATGAATATGTCTCTAGACAAAGTATCACCGCAAGATATAAAATAAGAACAATAAGGGGAAAGCAGCTTCAGGCATCTTGTTCATGCCCAAATCAAATAATATCTTGGGAATATGCATTTGACTCATGGTGATGTGCAGCAGGTGGCTAGCTTCAGCGAAAAATTAAATGAGCACACAATTTTCAGAATATATTACGGTAACAATTCAAGACAGTCCAGTCAGCAGCTATGGATGACTGGATGTCCTCCAAACTTCCAAGTTAAGACTAGATGTATTCAGCCTTTCCTAAACAGCTATTTGAAAGTAAAATTTAGTGGCAGGCTTGAGTTCTGCATCTTTCCTCATCTAAAACTGAATAATTCTAACCTGTTTTGCCCCTTTCATAACAACAATAAAGGTGAATTTATTTAGCTTTTTAGTTTTAAAGTTACTAGTGCAATGTTTTACAAAAAAAGTGGTTAATAAAGTATAGACCATGAACTAAAGTAAAAGAGGTGACCATCTGTGTAAAAAACAAAACAAAACAAAAAACTCTAGTAGCTTGTGCAGTCTTACCAAATAAAGTTTTTAGGTTAGATTGTTGGTGCCAGATGGGCTGGTTTGAGTATTTCTGAAACTGCTGATCTCTCAGGATTTTCACACACAACAATCTCTAGAGTTTAACTCAGAATGGTATGAAAAACAAACAAACAAAAAAACGTCCAGCGAGCGGCAGCTCTGTGGATGGAACCGACGATTGATGAGAAAAGTCAGAGGAGAATGGGCAGACTGATTAGAGATGACAGAAAGGCTACAGCAACTCAGATAACTACTCTACAACTGTGGTGAGCAGAAAAGCATCTCAGAATGCACAATACACTTAACCGTGAGGTGGATGGACAAGAGCAGCAGAACACCATGTCGTGTCCCACTCCTGTCTGCCAAGAACAGAAATCTGGGCAGCCTCTGGGTGAATCTGGATTTCTGCTGAGGCACGTGCATGGAGGGTTCAGAATTTGGCGCCAACAGCATGAATCCATGCACCCAACCTGCCTCATGTCAACAGTCCAGGCTGATGGTGGTGGTGTAACGGTGAGGGCAATGTTTTCTTGGCACTCTGGATACCACAGGGTATTGTTGCTGACCATGTGAATCCCTTTTGTGGCTAAAATATATCTTTTTAAATCTTTTAATGGCTTCTTCCTGGATGATAATTCTCTAAGTCACAAAGCAAAAGTTGGTGTATGAGTCTGGTGCTCCTAATTAAATGCAGGGTGATTGCATATGCACCTGCATTAGTTCTTGCTACTCTTACATGTTGTGTCAGCTGAAGGACAATGGTGTCACAATTGAGGCATTTCAGCTAATAAAGCACACCGGAGAGAAAAAAAAAAAAAGTCTTGTGGCTTGATGTGCGACTTTAAAGACAAAGCATCCTTGAAAGTTTCCCACCTCAGCCCTGATTGTTCTGGCCAGCACATGGATAAACCAGCACCAAAACCACAACCAAAAGGGCTCAAAGCCCAGTCTGTTAGCAGAGGATTAATACGTTCTTAATTAGTTTATGAAGGATAAAAAGAGCGAAGCAGAGCATGTGCTTCGGGGACCTGTGGCTGGGGTGTTAATGAATACATGCTAAGGCTTTAATGAAGCTGAAAGGCTGAGCTATGAAGCAAACCTTTTAGTGACCTCGCTTCCACCTTAATTGAAAAGAGCCCAAGACATCATTAGCCTGCAGATAAGAGCAATCAGGGCTATTTACTAGACTGCCCAAAACCCGCATTCATTAAAACAGGAACCAGTTAGTTAGCTGTATGGCCATATTACAGAGCTGCAACAGCCACAAGAAGGACATGTCGGGCAGAGACGAAGAGAAAAAAGCCTGAGAAGTTAGGAGGCATTCATATGTTAATTTAAATATGTCTATTCAGGTTGTAGGCTGAGGAGTGCAGATGACAGAAGATTAACACTCAGTGAGTATTCAGTGAGTTTACGGGACAGGGTGGGGAAGGTAAACATAATAGAGTTTTGAATTGGGAGGAGCGTGGTTGTGGAAGTCATTTCACCACTGCAAGTTCTCACTTTAAAGCTTTCCTTTAATGATATCCACAATGTTCTTTAACAAAAAACTCTCCTGGAAAATTTAATGATACATTAGACCACTATACTATACATTTATGTCATAGCCATTAGTTTTAATTGTTTCATCTTTGTTTTAGAGAAACTATGTTTTTCTAACAGTTTGGTATGGCAAATTTAAAACTGCTGAATGATTTACCAGGTATCTACAAAGACTTTATCACGGAATACAGCATACCTTTATACTCACTGACTGGATGCTACTTGCTGAAATGCTCCATGGGCGTCTCAGTTACCTTCTCTCTTTACTGTTTCATGCACACTGGTTTGTATGCCTTTGACATCAGAGGACCCGATATTTTCAATCAGCTGCTCCACATACATTTAAACAGAAAATTAAAAAGAACTTTAACTTCCAGAGCCCTGGATGTAAAAGCAATTGAGCAGCTGGGTTTCTCCTCCGATAAAGGTGATAGGGCTCAATTTCAGCAAAACAAACAGATCTATAGCAGATCATTTGAAGGATCCACTGATAAAACAGTGATGTGTGTGATGAGCTGACAGTCTGCAAAGTGATTTCTTGTCTCTAATTCTGCACTGAACCATCTCTATGGGACAATCTTTTTCTTCAGAACTACAGAAGTAGAGTGGCATGAAACCCAGTGCTGATTCATGTTACTGATACAGTATGTGACTGAGTGGGATTTACAGTACAGAATAGAAGACGGTGACAAACTCTACAGAGAGCATCTACTTTCATACAATAATGGGATGCTCAATCTGTGTAATGCACAATAAAATGGAAGACAGAAATCCTCATGCATTGACTATTTATTATGTGTTCTATCCAAACAGCTCTGCACTGTAGATAAGTCTAAAGCTGGGCATGATTCCATCACAGCGTCTTAAATTTAACAATCTTATCTGTGCGTATGTGTGCATTTTCAGAACTGCAGACTGTACAGTGACCTAAACTAAAGCAAATCTCTTGCTGGATGGGCTTCAGCATGACTCACACTGTGCAGCAAAAGCGATTTGGTGACAGTAAAGGGCTCATCTAAACGTCCATGCAATTTTGTTCCATTATCGGTTATACAAGAATTGATGCAGGTGCTCAGTGAGGCATCAAATCACACAGTGTATCTCAGACCAACACCACATTTCCAGGTGAAAAATGTATCTTTAAATTCATTCAACCTTTCTGAGCATGGTGGGAGGAAAACTTTATCAAGAATTAGTGACCTTTCTACTTTGCTCGACAGTCTGTGCTCTGTTGTTTAACCTGTCTAGAGGAAATAAGTAGTAGGAAAGTTCAGTGGACTGTCCAATCACAGTGAAGGCTCATCTCTACTACAGTGAGCTAGCACAGACAAAAACTGGACAGAAGCTGCAAGTCTGCAGTAGCTGGATCTGTCTTATGAGTAAAGAGTCAATGTCAAACAGCATTTCCATATAGATCAGATATCTCTGCGGGAACATATTGACACTGGAAACTATCCAAAAACAAAGATTCTCCCGAGGCCCCCTCTCAGAAGCAAGTGAGCAGCATTCTTGAGAGCATCCATACCTTGCCGGGGGTTGAGCACACTGATGATTTTTTAACCAACAAAAGAGCACAAGGACAGAAACCCCACCAGGAACTTGTGTCACTTCTTTCCTGTTTCTAGCCTCTGAGAGAATAATCACACAGCCAGGATGAGGGTACAGACACACGCTGAAAACCTTGCCTAACCTTCCCAATCATGCCTCTGTAATCTGTAACTACAATAATGATTGGACTAATTAGCTGGACCTTATGCACTGAAGAAATTATGGGGTGATTACAAGCAACTATGGTACAAGAGAGATGAAGTATAAAACAAAGTATAAGGAGACAGACATGAGAGCTTGCAGGAACTGTAAATAAATAACACGAAAGGCAGCAGAAGAACTCACTGACAGGATGGTTTGAAGCGTGACCAAAACATGACAGAGAGGGAAAAAAAATGTACAGGACACTGAAGATGGACCCAGGCCCTAACTCGAATAAAAACAAGATCCTGGTGTTTTCTAGTTCCCAGGTGTTGTCATGTTTAAATCTGCAGAGCATGCACAGACATCATCAGTGTTGATTCAGCCCCGAGAGTGTACAACTTGACACTATGCCAATGTTTCTCAAAGTACACAGCTACCAAAGTGAATCAAAAGAAGCCACATAGAGCACAAGAACCCTTCGATCTGCAGTACACTTGAGAAGGCAAAAGAGATACATTCAGCTATTTCTCCTTTGGTTGCACCCTAGTCTTGGAAATAATGCTCAGAGGCAGTGGCTCTGTCTATATTTAGAGTCCTGAACTTTCAGAGCCACTGACCAGTTCACGAATCTGGTAGCTGTTATTGATGCTGACCTTAACATTTATCCACGTACCAGCAACCTTCTATTATCAAGAAGGTTTAAAAAATGTCACGCCTTTTTATCCCACTCGGATTCATAAACACTTATCTGTCTGCCTTTGTCATCAGCAGGCTCAATTACGGCAACATCCTTTTCACCGACTCAAAATGTAGCCACTGGCATCAAGGACCAAGAAATTAAAGTTTAAAAAAAGAACCATAACACCAGGAGGTAGGCTGCACTCTCTGGCTGAAAGTTTCAGGTGTATTTCATATCTGATCCCACCCAGTATCACAGGTGAGTATGGTCTGCAGAAGCAGTTTTTACATACCTACAATGCTTATTAAGATAAGCTGGAAAAAAAAAGAGTACATAAAAAATCCTCCAAACTAAAGTGTCTTGTGAGCATGCACAGGCTACATGTATGCTCCCTGAGGATGAGATGATGAGGCTCCAGCATTAGAGATGGTACAGGTCATTAATTCGGATTCTCAATGAACACAGTAAAGCTACAGCATGGAAGGTATCTGTTATCTAAGGGCCTATGTGTGTCTGCATATTTTCTGTACTTTTGTGCATATTTCCATCTATTTAATTATACAATACAGAAAGTTAATAGTGTTACCAAAAATACCACATTGTCATTAGGCATGCATCTTTAATGCACTGATGGCACAGTACTATTAGAGATGTAAGGGAAAAGAGCTACTGAGGACCTATAGGAAGGCTGAAAAAAAAAGTGGAGATGCAGAGATGGAATACTAACAACAGACTGCAGCAAAGAACAGAGTATTTTTCTTCTAAAATCAAATTCACCATAGCAACTGAATGTAACAAATCAGACAACATTTAACTTTAATGTAATATGTTTTTAATTCATGCACTTATCAAGAGAGACCCAGACAAGCAACCAAGACTTCAGAGGCTTGCTCACTCACACTTTGACAGATGCAAGATGGAAATTAAGTGGATCAAACCTGTAACCTCCAGGCGGGTACAGACTGCCATGTCTCTCAGCATGAGATCTGATGTTGTGTGATGCAGTGAGTTGCAGCAGAAGCTGATAACAGCAACCGCTGGGGCGCGTTTATCATTAAGCATTTAGTCAACACTTTTATCCTTAAACACTTTGAATGAGAAAGCAGCCTGAGATCAGTGGTACAACATAAGGTTCTTATTTTGGCTTGAGAACAAGCACTTGGCACATTTTTAAAAATATTTTTTTTGATATTTCATAAATATCCATATGGTTTGGGCCTAATAACTATAGTTTTAAATGCTGTATTGAACTGTGTTTCACACCATGCCACACGTCTCCATATGAAGAGTAAAAGGTGTCATTTCAGCCCATTTTGACAGTGCAGAGATATAATTCTAATCCTCAAATAGATGGATTTGGAATCTCTGCTTCTTTCATCCTCCTCAAACTGACTTCATTTCTGCAAAAATATGAGCAGATTAATCTTAAATCCAAATCCTCCCCTATTGTTTAAGTGGTTTTAAGTACAGATGGATTTTCTTTTATGCCTTTCTCCATCAGACTTTTAATCTTTGAATAAAAGATTTCAAATAAAGTGCCAGTTCCAGCTCTGTGCTTCACAGGGCGAAGAGCATCAGCGTTATGTGATTGCATCCAAACCTATTTGAACAATCTTGCTGTTGTCATACAACAAGGCGCAGTGATAGGGCTGTACATAAACAAGCTGTCTAGTTTGTTACTCACGGCAGGAGAACTAATTTCCAACTGGCCAACGTGTGTGCACGCGTTGTTCTTGAGCTTCTTCCGCCTGGTTTGTTTGATTTGCGAGTGAATTTCTTCCAGTCCATTAGAGAGATGCTGGGAGGGCTGACCTCTCTCTGCAGAGTTTGCACTAAATCACATCTCTGTAAAATAACAGAGAATACCACTGCCAGTGCCAGATTAGTCAGTGAGTACGGCACCGAGCTGCTGTAACGAGGTCGAAATAAACTTGCGAGAATGTTTCTTATGATGCACAATGCACCCTTTGACATGATTTGCATGTGATGAAACCTGAATCTGATTCACCACAACCAAAAAAAAAAAAAACCCAGGAGGTCATTACTAGTCATAACTAATACATTTGCTTTACATACGATTTTTGGTGCATCCTGAACAAAATTCACATTTACATGCAAGTGCACATTCTGTAGAGGCAATTAAACACATCTACTCCGTATTATTTTCTCTCGTCGCTATGGAAACAGAGTAAGAATGGCTAGGTTTTTATCGGCATGCATCCCCTATAGCTACAGCTCTTCTGCTTGGCGAACATGAATTATGACATGGCTAAACAAGTGATGAGGCACACGCACTAGTGAAAAATGTTCTCTGCTTGCCTCTCATGTATAATGCATGAAGGCAAATGTTTTTACCAGCCGTGACAGCATGACTGGTATTGCTTTCACCTTGTGAGTCTGTGTGTGTCATCATGAAAAAATGTGGTCCTGTAGAAAACCAGTGTAGTGAGAACTAGCACAGAGGTGGTTTTGAGTACTTTGCCCAGTGTTTATTGTTTGTCTGTCTATGTGTGGACAGAGTTTGTCACCGCAATGGCATAACAATGGTGCAAGATGCTGTCCTGAAACTTTACAGTAGTTGAGATCAACATGAAAGCTGAGTTCAAAGATGGGTGTGGTCCAACCCCATGAGTGCTGAGTGCCCATGTACCAATACAGGAATGACTATTCATGGGTTGGAATGTCAACATGTTGACGGGTGTCGCGGCTGGTACGATCCCATAGCAAGATTATGTGCAGTTTTTTTTTTTTTTTTTTGTCAGTCTCAACACATAAGTCTTCTTTGGGAAATGAGAACAATACAGAATACAGGCAGAGTTTCTCCTCATTTCATCACTTTTCCTGAGGCAGTGTGTGTCTACGCATCTGTCAAGGGAGGCAAAATGTATCCAGAAATGTTACTGTGGCTCAGCGTAATCAAAGATTTACCTTCATCTCTATACTTCAGCAGTGTCACAAGTACTTGCCAAAGATAAATGACTTCTAGTTGAGGCAAAGATCTGCTTAGGCTATCCTGCAGGTAGAAAATGAATGAGCTATATGGTCATCCTTCTGAGTATTAAGATTCTGATGACAGATGTCTATTCAAAGGTACCACCAGGAAATGTTCCAGCATATCATTGACCAAGTATCTGAATCCAAACCCTTGTGCGCAAATGTGTGATGTACCGACCCCACGCTCAAGACCTAGACCTCCGACTGCCAAGTGACAATCTCTAAAATAAGCTGTGTAGCTGAAATCAATAGCACTGAATGTTTTCAGTGTCAGTTAACTGTTATAGTAAAGGAAAAAAAAGGAAAAAAAAAACTATATACTTACAGAAACCTGTTTTTTCTGTTTGGTTGGGTTTCCTTCTACAAGCCACATATTCATTAATTCCTACTGACACACAATGTACTCACAATTTAACGTTCTGTATGGAATTAGTGGGTAATTCTTCTGTCAACTTCAGCTAAGTTGTACAAAGAGTGTGCTGCCACTACCTCAGTTGAGTTGGTGCTCAAGTAACAAAAGACCCAAATGTGAAAAACTGACATTAAAGTAATTTCTGCAAGTTTGTTCTTCATTCAGTCAACATGTTCATCAGGGGATTTTACTGTTGTAGATACATCACAAGATGGATGAGTCTTTATCAATTATCCAGTGAGGACTGGACACATAAATGATCAGCTTCTAAAGGATGCAGCACACCCTACACAGAGAAAATATGCAATAAAAAATTAAAATCAACAATGAAAACTACCACACAAACAATAACAGAAAAACAGTCCTGGCAACAAGTCCTTATAACAAAACAGGCAGCCTGCGAGTGCGTTTCAAAATACATATGACTGTTACCAAAATTCTTCATATGGGCACTTTCTTGTCTACCACTTTTAGTTAGGTTTAGCCAAATAAACCTGCTTGTTTAAAGCCAGAGACTGTGACCAAGAGTAAGAGGGTTGGGATGCGCACCTTGTCCCACAGTAGAGCTGTCACTTTTTTATTTGAAACTTTAAAAAACTGCTCTGATTTGTAATTCAAACAGTTCCTGCCATGTAATCCAGCTTCTCACTCTAGTGAGACAGTGGGGGACACAAATGAACATAATTATACAATTATACAATTGTATAAATAATTATACTCTATGTTGTTAATTATACAACATATTTTGCTATGTCAGGTGCAATTGAATTTATTTAAACAAATTGTCTGTTTATTAAAATTTGCCAAAAAAATTTTGACAGTCCTATTCAACAGTGTTACAGTCAGAAACTATGACTCCACTGCGGCTGTCAAAATATGTCATCACCCTTACGTCTTTGCTTCTGAGAGGTGACAGTCATAGTTTGCACGACCACCATAAGTTGCTTGTCAGGAAAATAACTTTTCTGTTGAGGACAGCCTCAGTATTTACAACCCAAGTAACCAGCTAATTTACTTGAATTTTATGGGATGCATGTTTGCTGCTCAGTCCAACTGGACATCATCAAATAGCCTGTAAAGTGTTTTGCATGGAAACTCTCCAGCTGCAAACTAACTAGAACGTCATCTGAGCCACTGTGAGGAAGGAGAGTTGGGGGAGAATACAGACAACCAGGGACAGGGAAGCAGAGAGAAAGTCAGGTGGGAAGATTTCACTGCAGAGCACTGCATGTCCCCTCAGCCCACACTCAGAGCGATTGGTATTCACTGCAGCCAGGCAGCAGTGCCAGTGTGAGATGCATCTCTCAGGAACATTAAGAATTGAAAAGTATCTTTCTTATTGTTCTTATCTATCAGCCTTCATTCCATAACGTACACTTGTGGTGCCACTCCAGCAAAATAAATTGCCGCCATGGAAACAATATGCACCAGCAGACGCACTCGCTTCCTGGAAATGAAATGGCCCACAACCCACTGCTTCCAGGCGCAGGGGTCTAATAAAAAGAGGCTGCTGCTCCTGTTGATGTTTACCCAGGCTAATGTATTCTGGCCTGCTGTTTTTTTTTTGTTTTGAACATTCATGTAGAAAGAATAGACTCCCAGCCTCTTATCATTGGTGTAATGTTTGGCTGAAGTGCTCTTATAAAGAAAAATGTCTGATATTTAAGAGCAGCCTTTTCTTTTTCTAAAAAAAATCACCTGGTTAAGCCTCTTAGGAAAAAAAATCACCTGCTTGGGGCAGTTATTTCACTTGCAAACAGTCACTGTTGCTCTGTGTGAGATAGAAAAAGCAGGATATTGATGGACATTTTCATGTATTATGAACACTACATCACCCCAGTGACTGCCCAGTGGATGTTCAAATACACTCAGCGAGTCCTCCATAAAGGCCCAACGGACTCCAAAAAATTCATTCAGAATAATATATCAAAATCTGTTATGAATTCAGTGGGTACAGCAGTGTGTACACAGGGCATTTCCATCCATCAGTCTACTTTGTTTGTGTGGCCTTTCGTTGCGTTTCTATGGCAGTGCAGTGAAAGCTGCAAAAATAAACCACCGCTTACCCTCTATAGCTACCTGTTGCTAAAGCTACAACCCAATTGTTCATGTTATTCAGCTGAAAATAAGAGAGCGTTCTTTGCTTGTAAGAGTGGCCACTGAATTATTTAACAGGTTTGTAAGTACTATATTTATTTAATAAGTGGTGGTTACGGCTTTTGTGCTCAACATTCACTTCACCATACAGCTGCATATTACAGGAGCCCTTATTCAATGCAGTTCTAAATGCTGGATGAAGCATTTGTGTGTCTGTACTACATGTGTGACTGAAATGAACTACATATGGCTTTTCCATTACAGGCTACTGGACTCTTTTGCAAGTATGTTTAGACTGTGTCCTTTGCACTGAGCTAATTTGTTCCTGTGTATTTAAGTCGTTGATACATTCCTGTGCCATTGAGTTACTGAGGTAAATTCCTGTATGTTTGTTGTTTAAAACTGTACAGGCTTTGCAATTGCATCGCCAAACTGCCTAGCAACTGCATGTAGTGTCATAATGGTCCATTGAGCAATTAGAGGTTGAACAAATGATAGAAATCCAAGGTCAGGTCAGTTCTCCTCTAACAGTAACATTGTGCGTTCACAAAAACATATCAGCTGATCATAGCCATCATGAGACATCACAAAGCCCACTATGGAGTTCTGATGTAGTCTGAAAGCACATCATAGAGCATATGTGTCCTTTCTCAGGTCTAGTAAAAGGGCTCCTAATTTAGGGATCATTACAGCTGACCTCCAGGACATGTGATTACTGTGAGACTCAGTATTAGTGTCCTTGTGACTCTGAATAATCAATAGACGTCACTGTTTGCACTGGAACTGTTTTTTTTTCTATGAAAAGTGTTGACAGTGTGTTGTTTGGATAAACTAAAGTACAAGGACTCAAAACTTGACAAGTTGCTGTTGGATAATTTAAAATGCCTTTTTTTTTTCCCATTTCTGTATTGATTCATGTATTCATGGAGATGTATTGGTTTAACAGGGCCTTCTTTTAGTGGATATATTCCATAGTGTTTTTTTTGCCAGTTTATGAAAGATGTGTCCAAGGTTGCTTAGCTCAGCACTATGTACAGATAGTGTGTATTAATATCAGTATGTCCTTGATATAAATATATGTGCAGATGTCAGTGACAGTTAACAATGAAAACTAATTCATAGAAAGATAATTACAAAATGTTAATATACTAAAAAAAATATATTAAAAAAACTGACCATAAATAGTTTAAAAATGGGGTTTGATTTCATAAAAAATTAAAGGATCATAAATTTAAAATGAGAAAAGCACATGGAGCAGTGAGTTAGCATTCAAAACAGTTTGTGTTTAAGTCTGAAGTCTATCTAAAACTACAACATGGAATTGTCTTTATCAACCAATTTAAAAAAAAATCAGAAAAACAAGCCAGAAATAGTGGACAGTGGAGAGTGATCGAAAGCACTAAGGGATCTGTTTGCTGCCTCAGTGGCTGTGGAGCAAGATGCTGGTTCCTTCAGTCTCAGGATACGTGCTGTTTGAAGGTAGACAGCTCATCGAGTTTTCGGGGCATGAACTTGACCAACTGAGGGGGGATGAGAGCTTGACTACCACTCCACTTACTGTTGCCTGCAACAAGGTGAAAAGTTGTGTGGAGCAACTTTAAATCTACAACTATTTTTTTTCTGCCACATACAAAATTCTTCTAACACATTTTTCCCCTAATAACCTTTCTTTGATCTTTCTGGAACATTGCACAAATAATTAAAAGGCCGTGTTTTACTGGAAAGATACCCCCATTGCGAGTATGAAACACTCACCCCCTGTAGTCTTGAAAGGTCTGTGAACAAAGTTTACAGTTTGCCTCTTCACAGAAAACAGTCTGTAGTCAGTTTGAAAAAAAAAATGTCCAGAGAAACTTCTCCCACTCCCTCGCCAATCCTCTGTCCATCTGTTTGCTCTGTATGTTCCAGTTGCCAAAATACATCTAAGTACACTGCTGCCTCAATCCTCATACACCATCCCATTGAGCCCCTGTAAACAAAATGGTGAATGGCTGTGGAGAAGTCTGATGTGCACTATACCATAAGAAGACAAATAGAAATTAAGTAAAAGTGAATCTGATAGTATTAATGAGCTGTCTTTGGTCTGGTGTTTTGTTTTTAGACAAAGTTACTGAGTAATATGACAACAAGCAACATGCCAAGCCAATGCTGCAGGAGTGCTTCATATATTTTTCTTTTTTTTGGTACATTTTCAAGCAACAATAAAAATCCACAGGAAATTCATAAGGACCGCTTTCAGGACCCTTCAGATTAAGTGAATATTAGTATATAACATTCAGATGCTTGTTTTCTTTTTGAAAGCCTTATACTAACCATTTGCTGTCTCAAACCTCAGACTGACCTTATCACCTTCAAGAACTACAGTGGAAAAAGTGAGAGACAAGGCACTTAACCCCTGACAGCTTCTGCTCACTGCAGTTCAGTCTCGGTGTGAACTGTGCTGGTCAGCTCCCCTGAGTAAAATATGTGGGTGTCTATCTTCTCTGGTACAATAAAGGTTATTCAAAAACGGTTTCTCCTGGCCCCAGTTTCTTTTATAGGACTAAACCATTCTAAATTCTGATTTACATCTCTAAAATGTGACAGTAGCATATTGAAAAGACAGTGATAGATGTCTTATGGCACAGACAATCAGAAGACCTTGCTTGGTTGTTGCATGCTCACCATCCTCCAGTCTATCATACCACTGATGATGATAACAAGCAGTCATAATAATCAAACAGTTTCAATGGCTCAACCGCTCCAGTCAATACAGCTTAATGCTCCTCCATAAGGTCTCTTCACAGTGTCTTTCCAGATACAAAGCTCGACATTTCAATTTGAGCCTGGCACTTCAGTTGCCCAGCAGACAATTGCTGGCAGGGAGAATACACTCAAATAGTGATAATGCTCAAACAACAACCACCAATGAACCAGTCTGTGATCCTGAACGAATCCTCAGGTGTGCCAAAATAGTCACTGTGATGGAGGAGACAGAGGAGGCAGTTGGCTCTCACGGACATGCTTTGTGGGCCACAGCTAATGAGCCCTGAAGCAGGGCTGGAGGTCAGTGAAGCAGTAGACTTGACCAGATGCAGACAGATGATGGTGTGAATTACACAAGTATCATCACATTCAGGCATGCACATGTGCCTCAGGTTCAGCTTCACTTCGATTCTGTTCTCTGCCTCGTGAAAATTATATTTGAAGAGAAGGATAATTAGTATAATTAGCCATGAGACAACATGTACTTCAAGGCTGAAGTTACACAATCAAACATAAACACATAAATGGAGCACTATTAAACCCCCACAACTAAAGTGGTTTATGGGTGCGATGCAGTATTTTTTCAATTTAATATCATGAGGAATCAGGTGAAAACATGACCAAAGCTCAATTGATGCCTTCTTTTTCTTCCCCTCCCTTGTCCCTCCTCCCTCTATTTTCTACACTGCTGCTGACTACACCTGAAAATAGCGCAGAGAAAGTGCTCTCCTCTCTGACAAGTGGGGAGCAGTTTGCTCTCATGTCAGGCTACAGTGGAGAGAAAGGTCGATGGTGTGTCTCCTGCGAGAGTGTTGGAGAGAAGAGAAATGTGTGCATTAGCCTCCACGGGTGCATCAAATCTGAACGAAGAGATAGAACCAAAAAAAATGCTTAAAGAAACAGTTAAGCATTTTGGGAAATACTCTGACAGTTATATGAGATGATCAATACCACTCTGAAGTCTGTGTGATAATTACTCAATTTGAGGCGATTAGCCTAGCTTAGCCTTAACACTGGAAGCAGACTTTGAGGGGCAGTTATTTACTGTTACTGTTTCTGGGTTTAAAGTTTATAGTCCATAATGTGTATTACTGTCTCAAACATAGGCCATTGACAGGATTAAGAAGATGCTTCCATGTTGCAATAACATTTCTTACTCTTGCACAAATTGAAGAGGAAAATACCATAATGAAGCCACTCCTCCTCCTCTCAGAAGGGGAGAGCACAATTGTGAGGTAGGTCATGAATCGCAGGCAAAGGAGAAAAACTACTGCGAGTCTAAGGTAGAGTTTTTGCGCATGGCGCTCAATCACATTCAAGTCAGTGGGGACTGCACTGAAGCGTACTGCTGATGTCAATATGCACAGAAAAAAAAATGGTTAACAAGGTTTTTGTTCCTGCGGAATGTCTCTTGCACTGGAGTCAATAGTCTATGTCAATTATGAGAGGGGAAAGCTATTGATGCTGCTTTGTCAATTTGTCATCTAATTATGCCAGACTTCATAGCACTGTTCAAACTTACAGCAGGGGAGTTGTAATTAAATTGAGGTTTGCTGATTTGGATTCAAGCAAAAAATAGATTTGGAAATAATTTCATTTTGTGGCTTAATTTTGCTTTCCATGGGCTGTCCCTAATTGTGTTACTTTTCGGTAAATTCACATTCAAGTAAAACGATTAGTTCAAACATTAGAACAAATTGGTTGAACTTTACTGATAGTAGGATACTAGTTCTAATAGTAAACAGACCCACAGATCTTTATTTAAAGTAAGCTTTGGTAGTTCCATTAAGCAGAAGTTGCTAACTTAGTTACTGTGATGATGATGGCCAGATGTAACAATCAGGTGTGATGCATATTTATCTTTATCTTTTCATTAAGTCACCAGTTATAAACCAAAGAAGAAGTTGAAAACGTTATTGCCTGCTGTCTGCCTTGATGAAACTTGTTTACAGGCAGACATAAAAAATGAAGCATCTAACACCTTTAAGCATCACTGTGACAGCACCATCAGGAAATTATTATTAGTCAAATGAAAGAATATGAACTTTTAAATCCACTCTCCTCTTCTTTGTGAGCACACAGACTAGCTAGCTACTTATTGGAAAGTTGTCAACCAGTTGTCAAACTTACTGCCTGATAGGAAAGGTAAGCATTTCTGTGCACACAAAAGATGCCATCAGTCTCATAAAGTTAACGCCTCTGAAAGACAGATGTCGACTGGATTTTGAAAATGTACGGAATGATGAGCTACACCCTGAACATTCAAGGGTATTGACACAGAGAGGTGCCTCAAACTAAATAATGCATTTTGTTCTTTAGAGAACTTTTGTTCTTTTGAGGTTTCAAAAATCCTGAGGTGTGTAGGGTATGCAACTTCAAAATTATAAGATGTAGAGAAAACCTGCGCTGAAGAAAGAACTAAGTGGGGATGCTGGTTGTAAATTGAATGATTTTGTAGCCATCTGACATATCCTTGGAGTAAGCGCAGCACTTCTTCAGAATTAGTCCAGTACAAATTTTTTTTGGTCATGACCTTGAATAAAAAGACTTGCACTAAATTCTAAAAGCATGTTCAATCATGCCAGCCAACAGACCAGGTGGGGAGTACATTAAGTCCAGCAGCTCAGAATCACACACAATGTCATATGCTCAGACAGCTGAGGAGATATATCTTGTCCACTGTCGGATCAGCGTAGAAAATACACCTTGTGTTACCATCAGGATGCTGTCTCTGTTCAGAAAACACTCACGGTGAAATTACATGTAATAATTTACAGTGGGAGACTGTCATGTCATCACATTCCACAAAATGGCAGAAATAAAATGTCCCTGAGAGTGAGAATGTCCCAGAGACTGCAAATTTTGTTCCTGAAACACAGCTGATGTTCTTTTATGTTTCAGAGAATTCATTTTTACTGAGTTTTGGAAAAACATTCTCAAACGCAGGCAATGTTTCAAATGCAAACAATGTCTTCCAAGTGCCATTGTGCGACATCAAAGAGCCCATCATCCACTTTCAACATTGATTTCAAGTTTGAACTTGAGGATCTTTTATGACAACAAGAAACAACTGTTTTAAGGTTTAGTAGCACCTTGCAGCACTCAAAAGGCTTAAATATTCCTACTGAAGACAAGGAATTGTAATCTTTTATGTGAGCTAAGACAAGGAAGGCCACATGACTCCCTGGGCGTCTGCTATCAAGGGGACCACTTCAGAAGGGCCCGAGTCATTCATGTATTTTTAAAGGGGGCAAAGCAAAGACTCCTGCAGTAAAATTTGGTAACTTAATCTCAAAGACGTACTGAAGGAACGAGCCTGCCTTGAAATCTGATCTTCCCTTGGATGGCTGGCGGCCGGAGACCAAATATAGGCCCGGTGCTTCTGTCGTAATTGGGAGCTTTATTGATTTCCGGGCCTGTTGTCACGCCTGAGGTGACCTTTTGTTTGAGAATAATTGCTCTATTAGAGGGTTTATTCAGGCACCTGCTGGGTATCTCAGGCACTATTATTGTCCAATAAGAATCCCCAGGCAGTAAAGCAGTGACCCTGTTCTGATATGTGGGGTGGATGGAGAGAGTCTGACTTTCTGCACTGCAGGGTTTACCATCAAATGTGAGCGAAGGGCTGGCTCGGTACATTCTTGGGTTAATGTAAGCTCTAATACTGCTGGGAAGCTTGATAATGTTATAACACATATAGCTTATATTGCATTGCCTCATTTCAGATAACGCAGATGAGAAATAACTGATTTGTTGTTATCAAATGTCCATGTGATGCATGTTAGAATAAATAATAAGTCATAAAACCAACAAGAAAATGCATGGTTCTCAACAACTCTGAATATAAAAGGTTTATTTGTGCTTCCTTCGTTTTCTCTACCACTACTGAAATAAGTGTATTCCCATTAAAATGCAGCACTGGTTCTCTGTGGGTTCATTCCAAGTGTGATCAGCACAGAGTCAACTGAGAGTTAGAAAGGTTTACCAAGGAAACTTTCTCAGGCTGTGGTTGAGCTTTTGGAAGGTTTGGCTGAAGCTCACTGCCCCCTCGACGTCAAGAAAGGTTTGAGAGATCACTGAGCCAACGGGAAGTCAATAATTAAAAATTGAGCCAACGTATACTGTTTCTCTTAACAGAGCCAATGTATGATGTATGACATGCTGTCTGCAAAAGTATGGTTTTAAATAAAACATGTGTTGGCAGACCCCAAGAAAGTTTGTAACAATATAAAGAATAAATGAGAGCATAATCATGAAGTCATATGTTGAAGTCAGACTGTCCTCCGGTAAAGAAAAAAACGGGCCCAGAGGTCGTCTGTGCAAGCAGCTTATTACGACCCATAGTTATGTTTTACTGTTAGACGACCTCCAGCAGATGTAGTGTTATGTATTATGACGGGAGGAAAGGAGAAGGTCAGGTGACGTAGTATAAAGAGTATAAAGCCTGAATTAGGAAGGGGATGAGGTGGATGGATGGATCCAAAAAAGCAGGACTCTGACATGGGAGACTGCTATGAAATTACAACTTATGTCATACGTGTACATTGTTATCAAATGTATTTTGCATTTAGTTAATCAATTTATTTTATATCTGTGTATTAAAGAGGAATAAGTAGAATGGCATTTCACAATTCAGTTCAGTTTTAGAGAAATCATTGATTTCAATATGCCTGCTCACCTTTCAATTTTCCTAATTTGCCCTGAGTGTAGATGTGTTGAAAAGCCAGTTCATTCACAGTCTATCACACTATTCATCTCTGTGCCTTAAAATATGAAGACAAAAGCCGTGCACCCTGATTTATAAAAACAGAGATGAAAGAGCGCCGGTATTTGACTATCGTGTTCAAATCAAACTGGGGAGCTGGTTGTCACAGACAGCTTTGAAGCCATGCTCATGGGGGCGAGGAAAAAAAAGACTGATGAACAGGAAGGTGAGTGTTTTTCACTGTGGTCAAGACGTTATGCTTTCTCTGGGTTAGTGTTGCGGAAGCTTCATGCTCCATATTCCCTCGGGCACTGACTCGGAACGGAATCACTAAGTCTTGGCTTAAACCACTATGACTCATGCCTGGCTGTTTGTTGTCATGCCGTCGCTCTTGCTGGCTACCGTGTTGAGATACAGCGGCATTTCCACACACTACCTCATTACTACCTAGCTCTGGCCACACAAAACATGCAAACACTCATTCAAACTGCAGCACCACAAAAACCATGAATTAAACAAACACGTTTCTCTTTGTGCATCCAGTCAGTGTGAACACACGAGGAAAGCTCCAGTCTATTGATCTTAATGCACTAATGCTCTCTAAAGCATTCTGTAGCCACAAAACAGACATTGGCCTACACATTCTCAGCGTGATGAAATTGATTTTCAACGTGTTCTTTGTCCCCTATTGGCAAAAACACATCAGAGAAGCTCTGAGATGCTGTTCACTTATTGAAGCCAAATGTTCTCTATCACAAGAGTGTGTTCCCCAACCAAACTATGCAACACGCAACACCATGAGCTGACACAAATAATGGGTAATCATGGCTATTTGTATAAACTTAACCTCAAAGAGTAACTTAATGCCACATTGAAAAGCAATGTTTCTCTGTGGTTGAAAGTTTGCAGCCTTTTTCACTCTCAGACCACATCTGCAACACACGTGCAAGATTAAGGTTAAACCACTGGAGGCATCAGCATGGCTATAGACTTTGTCTTGTTTCAGTGGTGCTAATGAGTTCAATATCAGCCAAAGTGAGTTCATTCAATTTAGGAAAAGAAAAGCACTTCTCTGCTATTTTAAGATAAACAGAATGAGAACAGGTTAGCACCAATTTAGCTAACCTTGATATCCCGTCCAATCAGTCCAATCAGCCCAATCAGCATCGTCTGACTTGCGTCTACCAAATCTGTAGTGGGGTTAAGGGGATCAATAGGTCACCATTCAAGTTTTACATAACTGTTTATTTTTGCCAGTTCAGTTCTGTTCTGTTTGGAAATGGTTCCCGTATTAAAGGCTTTTCACTTTCATGTCATAATTTTAAATTAAACAATACGATCTCCAAAAGTGAGATAATATGTAAAAGGTATTAGAGTAAGTGCTCAAAGGTCTGAGAGGCCTTTGAGCACACAAAAAGCAAGTGATCGCTACTCATTGTAGAAGTAAAGTATAACAATCCCTGTTAATTTTGATATCTTATCGCCTGAAGCAGCTCAAGGGTCAGTGACAGCTGATAATAAATGTGTGATAAAAACTCACTGAATAGCTTTCTAAGCTTCACTCAGACCCAAAGACTACCCAAGAGTGTAGTTTTTTCTTCTACTCTGAACAGATAGCAAATGACTGAGTGGGGGAGAACCTGTATTTCACTGGTATAAGCAGGGTTAGAGCATATAATTCAGTGGCAATTGACAACACCCTGAGGATCACTGAAATGAGATAATAAACTCCAGAGTGCAAACGCAGGGAGTGTATGGACTTCTAATCTTCAAAATGGTAAAGAAGGAAGAGTTGATCATGCTGTGTAACTGCTACTTAGAATCTTTTAGTATTCCTGCTTGGTTATATAATGGAAATTAAACTTTTTGTCAGGGTGATAATGTTTTTTTTTTTTTAATTAATACTCAATATCAAACAAGCAAACTTTTTTTTGGAATAATACAAAAATCAGCAAATTCTGCAATCGATTTGACTACATGCATAGTCCATCAAATTGCAGCATTTCCAGGGATTGAATGGATTATGAACACTTATAAAATGTGCTGACTTTTTGTAGTAGTTAGCACTGTGCATGGAATGCCAAGTCCATGAACAGTGTAGACCACATTTTCATATCAGCCGAAAAATAGCCAAATTAAAAGCCCCAATCAAGCTTCCTGTGGTGTTTGATGTGCGAACGAAGTCGCACGCTCATTTGTTGGAACGCTCTGAAATTAGGGCTGCATGTTCATTTTCCAGAATGAGATGCACATTAGCTCAGCATTTGATTCAGTTTCAGTCACCACTTAACAAAAGGAAAAAACATAAACAAGATGGCGACACAATTAATGACCAATATTATTTTTCCCCACTCACTTTGTCTGTTTTAATCTTTGTGTCGCCTTTGTACAAAGCAGCGTACTGAGCTACAGCATCTCCATAGAAACTAGGCTGCCGCTGGGCATTTTCAGTGTGCCCAGCAAATGTCATGATAAAAGTCAGTATTTCAGGCATGAGCACTAAACACCACTGAGGAGACATGTAATGGCTGCCAATATTTTGAGCGTGGAAAATCAGCAGGGGGTTGACATTGTTGCCTCTGACCAATTCCCTTCCACCCAGACGTATTTTTTATAGCTGGAGGAAGCAGGAGTGGGATTCATGCCAGCAGATAGGCAGTCCAGGACAGAGCTGACAAAATGACTGTCAGACAGATGACAGGGACACATGCTTTTGAAGTAGAGAAAGATGATATTGCAGCGGGATGCCTACTTTCACGCTCCCATCACCATAATGTGATGAGCTGTCACATTAAAATCCTCGGGTTGGTCAATTTGGAGCGCCATCCGTATTCCCCAGTGAGAATTATTGCAGCCATAACAATAACACTAAAGGTTTGAGGCGATAAATGTCAGCAGGAACACTGGTCGGAAGACTGGGCCAGGCTTTGAAAAGCAAGCTCATTCCTCTAGGCCTGTGCCAGTCTGAGCAGCCAGATGCCAAGATTTGGGTACAGCCTTTAGCACCCTGCAGGCTACTGAGTGTCTCTATGTGCTGCCTCGTTGGGCAATTTATGTCACTAAAGGAGGTGAGGAGGAATTTGTTGTCAATTTGTATCCATTTTTAAGGGAAAACTTGCAACTCTTGAGAACAAAGATTTTCACAAACTATACCAGATGTAAGGACAAAGTCTGAAATCAGAGGTTAAATAAGACAAGGCTAATGACATTCCAAGCTCACCGGAGCTGTGTGTATCAGTTTGAGCTGTCACACTTCCCCAACACGGGCACAAACAACCCCTGGCAGCATGTCCAATGAAGCTGGAGCACCAGCTTCTCCTAATTCGCATCTGAGCCTACAGGCAATTACCTGCTTATCGTTCGTGACTAGCACTCGCTCTTCTGAATGTTTGTCACCGACGTGGAGGTGGCGCAGAGACGACAGCGGGACCCGAGGGGGGCCGATGGTGAACCTGGCAACGCTCAACGTTTCAATTAGAGGCTCGGTGGAACATGGCGGCTCCTGATCGCCTTCCTGCTCCACAGCTCTGGGCCCCTAATTACAGCGGGTCGATAAGGCCAGAAAACACAGCTCAAACGGACTGAGGCGAGGCGCAGATAAACACACGCAAACAAAGACAAGAATACAAAGACATATTAACTTACACACTGATCCACACACTGTATATAAGGACAAACACACAGATATGGGCTGATACACCCCAGACAGCCTGAGGCATGATTAATCCTGCTCACTCACAATTTTTGCTCTGCATACAAAATGTACCTGCAACCATAGAAACTGGAAATTTCTGGTTCAAACACCTATTATTGTTTACATCTATAAAAAATATATTCTGATATAAATTATTCTAAACGCATTTCACTTATTTACCTCCTTATCAAAACATGCACTTCACCTGAATACAAGGGAGAGAGCAAATAAAGACATGCTTTAAAATTCTTGCTTCATTCATGGAAGTATGACCACTGAGGCTGATACTGAAAAGAGCTGAATTGTGTTTAATGGGATCTATATGCATATTCTGTGCTGACTCCCATGGCTTAGAGACACAATTAGAATACAAAAAACGGGGAAAAAAAAACTTTTTTTTTTTTTCAACACCTGACAGAAAAAATGCTGACCTTTTCCTAAATGAGGCGGTTGTACACACGGTTTGGAAACTCCTCCTGAGGTGTGTTCGCACAGCGTCAGACACACACACAAATACACACACACATGTGCAGACACGCATACACCTGATGTCTACACTGACTAGTAGCGAGACGGAGGATTGTCATGACATTTAGTTTGACCGTCACTCCAAACACTGAATATTTATTGCTGTATTAAAGTGCCCCCCTTCCCCGCGTTATAAGCCATTTCAGCAAAGAACATTTAAATCATGACAACAATCATGATGAATCGCTGTTGTGGCTTTGTGGCTGCCAGGCAATCTCGCCTCTAATCTCCACTTCAGACCCCAACATCACGGCTCAATTGTTCATAATTGCCCTTAAGATGAACTATGGCACAAACATTAGGGGCATGCAATTCTCCTCTAAATCCATCTTTCATTCTCTCTTCATTATCAGTCAAGGGCACTCAGCAAACAGGAGGAACTGGCCTATTATCTATTTGCATTCCAAAAGTGAATCACACTGCTTATCTCTCTCATTAAGAAGTGGCTGTGCTGAAAAGGTACAACACAGTGAGAAGGAAAAAAAAAAGCAAAATAGCTTAAGTGTATGTGATAACAGCTGATGGCCTAACAACATGCTAGCAACTGATTAACTGCAGGACAAATCTCTCTGTTGGCAGCGAAAGAATCATAGTACGTCTGATACATGAGGTGCAGTTATGGGCTTTCAAATTAAATCTGTGTATTGCCTGAAGGAAATTTACTCTAGTATGTGAGTCTTCAAATTGTTCAGAAATTATACAAGGAGGAGTTCAGTGTCACCTCACAAATATGAAGAGCTGCCTTTCGAGAGGTGGGTAAAGTATATATTTTTTTGCACTTCACATTTTCAGCATTTTACCAACAATCGTTACCCAGCATTTCTCACACAAACTGCAGGACCAGCTGGTAAACTACAGAGACCGGCAGGTTAACTACTGGCACATTAAAAGCCAGGAACTTAGTTAACTAGTTCTAGTCACATAGCTCTGTACAAAGCAGGTGCTGTGCAGATGATATCTCTGCGCCACTGTGTTTTGTGTGCAAGTTGCTACTTTAATTAACATCTGTTTAGGAACTTATCACTTGAGCTATTCATCAGAAAGCCACTGAGGCAACAGCTCTGCCACAGTGAGGTGAATGAAACAAAACACTGCTAATTAAAACCACACTTGTTTTCTGTGCGCAAAAAAACAAACAAACAAACAAACAAACAAAAACATTTTTGAAAGTGAAAACATTCAGGTCAAGTAAGATCAATTCTACAATACTGAAAGCTTTTCATCTTAATTGATTCTTACTTTTTGCTGCAGACAGGCACTGTTTCAAATAAACAACTTCTTATCAATATTTGACAAGAACACATCCTGAGAAACTGTACTAAAAAATAATATAACATGAATAATCATCAGGTTACCAAGTTGATATAGCAGAAGACACAGCAGCAGAAGAATGTAAATAGACACTGAGCAAATATGATACCAAGTAATCCTGCAGTGTGCAGATTACCTTTCTGTTTTTTGGAGTGGTGCATGTTTTCTTTTTTTTTTTCCCTCCCAAATTCCACATGCTGACTAATGACTCCAGACACCTCTAGTTAGCTGCAAGCAAAGAGTTTAACAAGGAGGAAACAACTACAGCTATTTCAGGAATATTTACATATCACTAATGCTAAGAGAAGAAGAAGATATGATCTGGCAACAACAAAAAGCTACAAAGTGAGTAGGACCTAAGCCCTACCATCCCACCGGTGCTATGGCTTGCCAATGATTCACTTCCTTTTTTGGCCCTTGGGTGTCTATTCTCTTCAGGAACACCCACAAGCTGCTCTGCTCAGCTGTTTCTCAAGCTGGCTCCATGGTCTGATCTGAGGTTTTGGATTTGAATCCCCCTCCTGAAATCCTTTACTGCTCTGCTAGAATAAAATGCTACAAATTCAACTTTAACAAGGCAAACCTTGCTTTTCAGCTCGGCTCTCACAGAATCTAAGCCTCTCCCTTTAGCGTTGCAAGGCTTCCCAAGTTTTGCGAGTCACAGAATGTGAAAAGCAGTAAAAGGCCAATGATTGGGATGGGTGCTGAAGTCTTCCCCATTAAATGTTGGGTGCTGTGATCCTGCTTTAAAGCTGCGCTGGACTCCAAAAACCCAGCTTCCCAGCTTGCTCACTGCACATGGATGTTGGACAAGCAGCAGAATGTAATGTGAGCAAGTACTTTGTGTTAAATTTGCAAGTGCCTCATGACATCACTCTATGTTATAGCACTGCCTCTATAATTAACAAAAGCTGGCTGTACTTTGACATAAAAAGTGCTACTATAGCTTTAAATTAGTCCAAAGCGCCTTTGTAAGAGCATTACTGCCCCTTGCCCGACTCAACCTTTCACAGTTTCAGAACCTCTGCCCTGTTGCAGTAATGAGGGTTAGTGGTGTGTCTCTCTCCGTGGATGGTGACTAGCTGATTACTGGAGAGCTGTTGCTGCTGTTGCTATCTCTTGTGAGCTGCCCTCTATCTCCGCCCTCTGTCCCTGGACCACAAGCCCTGCTAGCAGACCATCAATCAGGAGACCACAACAGGACCTCATGTAATCACAGTGGGTGTGTATGTCTGTGTGTATATGTAGGTATATATCAGTTGTAATATTTGTGCGCCCCTGTGCAAGCATGCATGTCTGTTACTTTGCTGATTTTACAACCTAATACGCTTGAAGCGATTTTTCACTTTGCTAGAGCTTCACGCCTCAGGAAAATCCACTGACAGTCACCATTTACTGGTATTTCAGCATCACCAGGTCTCTAGTCTTGTCAGTAATTACCAAAAAGATAACAAAACTAGTACTGGGAAATGTCACCTTGGGATCTTGAAAATTGTGAAAGGCCTTCTTCACTATTCTATGACACAGTGATAATTAATATTGATTACTGCAGCCCTATTTCATCCTGTAACAAAAAAAAAAAATCTATTAGAGTTCAAGGAGACATCTTCAATCAATCGCATTTTGTCCAATCAACACCAAAAAACCCAAAGATATTCAACAACCGTTTTTTGCTTGATAAATCACAACTGATTATCAAAGTTGTTGATTAATTTTTCCATTTACTTAACATCTCTCTATGATTTAGCATCAGGTCTGAGTCCATCACTTGCTTTTCTTGATGTTTATGCCTTCATAGCCTGTATTGCATATGCAGAATTTGCAAGATGGGACTGGTGGACCTTCGCCTGCCTCTGAGGGTGAGACTGACAGTATGTAGCTAAGTCACAGCAGGCAAAGATCGTCTGCTTGGCAGGATAAAGCCAAGCGTCCCTCTCACCTTTTCTGTCATCTTTAGACAGGTGCAGCGCACAGGTGGAGGCTGGCAGTGACAGATGCCGTCTAAAGTTATAGTTTGTGTTGAAAGACTGGCTTAAAGAGCTTTATGATAATGGAATGATTTCGAAAATCGACAAAATAAAAGTGTATTCTTGCGTGACAGAAAACAGCAGGCAGAACATGTAACAACAGGTTAACAGGATACCACACCCGCATTCAGACATACAGTGAATGACTCTTAAGGTCTCGCCTGGTTAAGCTGGAGGTCTGAAAAGGAGATAACACTGGGGTAAAACAGTGGCTAAATGTAGAGATTGTTTTGTAATTTTATATTTTATTATAGAAAAATTGTTAAGATATTACTATGAATTTATTTATATATAAAGTATTATTACTATTATTATTATAGTTTACCATCGTTTTTATTATTATGCGTTGTATTATTGAGGTTCCAGTGGGAATAAAATGTACTGTCCTTGCATATTTGAAAACTAGAATAAAGTATTAAAGAAAAGAAGAAGTTGTATTTGTTTTTCTTCGTATCCACAAACTTTCAAAGACTTTCACTGCCTGAACCCTGAAGCACAAAACTGAATTATTGTTCAAGTTTCCTGGCTCTCTGCTGCAGGAGGAGGTGTATTATTTGTCAAACTCGACATTAACAAAGCACAGTAGAAAATGAGCGGTCTTTTTTTTAAAAAAAAATTCAGAATAGTAAAACAAGCACCATTTTTTCCTCTTTAATTTAGGCGAGTCTGTGAAGCACTTGTACCTCTATAGAGGCGGGTCAACAGATGCTCCATCATTACAGACTAACTGATGGAGGTTGCGAAGACAACAGAGCAGAGCCACCCTGCACCACACCAAAATGCAACAGTGTTTTCAGACTGGCGAGAAAACTCGAGCTTTTCTGAAGCGGTCGGGAGATTTTAAAGGCCTTTCATTAGGTATATGAAAAGCATGAGCATAGCATAATGATTTAAATGCGATTAAAACTGTAGCTCTGAACATCAGTCGCACTTTTGCAGGCCTTTCCACAGATACAATCGGATTCAACTTGGGCTAATTGAGCTGATGTGCGTGTCCTGCTACAAGGTGACGCGCAGAGGCTGTAATGGCAAAACAAACTGCTCGTTGTCTCCCGTGCGTAAAGTCACTGACTAATGATCACTGCATCATAATGATGATGAAGATCACAACCAAGCACGAGGCTGTAAAGACCCCCTCCCCAGTCGCGATGAACTGTCAGCACAGCGCCGACTATCACTTCCAATTGAATCCAAGTGCAAATGTCTCGGGTACCTAATTCTATTTTTCCCAGATCACCATTACAAGCGGTCAGAAAAAGTCACCGCAGCGCCTGATGTAAATACTCTTCAGTGTTGGCCAAATCACAGCAGGGCGACGCAGGTTAATGTTGATGTTAATATGCGAGGGCAAGAGCAGTGAGGGTAAAGCTCATCGGTACCTGGTCTTGCTGTTGAGACGCTTTCGACGGTGCATTGCCTTCCTTCGCAGTGGTCATGATTCCCTGAAGCTGGGAGAAACTGTTGTTTCACCGGCAGGAGGAAAAAAATTGTATATATATATACAAAGAGTGAAAGGTGCACCGGTGCAGCAGCAGAGAACCGCTAGGCACAAGAAGAAAAAGAAGATGACGGTGTATTCACGGCGCCTACAGGCTGCGTTTGCAGCGGCCAAGGTGTGAAAAAACAAGTGGTGGAAGGACGCGCTGCTCAAGATGAGAAAAGGCAAAAGATTCCCAGTGCAAGCGAAAGAGAGGAGGAGGAGACAGCGGAGGGAGAGAGGGGTGAAGAGAGAGAGAAGCCGCGTATCTGTTCTTTAAATGCTTGATGCGGGACTCTGCGTGAGCCATTCAGTCTACCACCGGCGCGTGCGCCCACACACGAGCACACATGCTTGGTTTGCAAGTCAGCTAAAGGAAGGGTGTGTGTGTTGCACACTGAACGGATATCAATTAAAAATGCACACTGAAATGAAGCACTGAAACTTTAGTGGTGAATTCATGGGAAATATAAGCTAATGAAATATTCATCTGCAATCAGAAGGACACTAACGCTGCTGTTAGTGTTATTCACATACAGCACAAAAAAAATCTATGATTCTCACTTTATTCTTATTGATGACAAACTAAAAATCCACCTCATTAAATCAAAGCCTGTATCACAATACTTTTCAGAGGTAATGTTATGGTAAAGCTGCTGTTTTTCCCTCCCAGTATTCCTGCAGCATGTGGACAGAACAGTTTCTACATTACATAACTTTCTTGCTGTAACAAGAAAGAAAACTCTAATGCTCTGCTGCAATGATGCATTAGTAGTAGTGCTGAAACACTAAGTGGCTTGAAAGTAATGCAACTGGATTAAATATTAGATAGGAGCCACAGATGTAATAACACAAAGGGTCAATAGTGAATATTTGAAATTATGTTTAAGACATGAGTGGCTGTAAAAAGTTATGATCCAGGGGACGAAGTAGTTGCAATAAAGTGTAGCTTTTAACAAAGCTCAGTTAACCTGAGATTTAAACTAAATCTTGGAGACTGGAATATAATTAGCATATTCAGTTTACTGCAGCAATATTGAAGGAAACCTCACATGTTTACATTTCAAGATAAGAACCAAACTTCTTTTCATGGCCTTGTTCAATGAGTCTGCACTTGTGGTACAATCCCTCTTAAACACAGCAAGGAAATGACTCGCTTTGATTTGCTCTGAGATGTACTTAATGTTAATTAATACTTCAGTCTCCAGTTTGACTCTTTCTATTGCAAGTTTGTAAGCGAATGTGCTGCGCTGTTAATTAAAATCAGGTGGCAGCTGGGTGAAGTCAATTACCTTGGAATCCCAAATGAACGTCTGCAGTGTTGCTTCATGTGACCAGCGGAGCACAACGGGCAGCAAAAGGGCCGTCCTTCAAAATGATAGCTTCAAAGGAAAAATTCACCATCAGATATATCCTTGGATGAGATAGGCTATTATTGTGCCATTTCGTGCCAAAGTACTGTTTTGTAATTTACTCTGATAAAACCCGTCCTTTGAGCCTCTGTTTTGTTGGCCATTTCTCTACATTTGCATGAACAACATTTGCAGGGAACCGTACCATCTCAAGTTTTTCTACTCGAGAAAAGTGAGAGCTGAATGGAAACAGTGCGTATATTTCCCATGCCTACTATCGTGGCCAAAAACCCATCAGAAAGGATCTTTTATTTCATGAGGTATTGTATCGACAACAGATCTGCAACAACAAAAACCAGGGCTGCACTGCATTATGGTAAATTTGTATGTAATGTTGTTAATAAAACTGGCTTCTCTGGTTCTTCAGAATGTTGTTTTTATTTGGAGAAATCTTTGCATTCTGACTCTCGACAAATAAAGCCTCCAAATCTAATGGTTGTGCTGCCATTTTTGATGTATGAAAAGGAATGAAAGCCCACCCAGTGCTCACTGCCCTAGCCACTTGTGGCTCAGAACTACATTAGCAGCCCTCTCCAAAAAACTCATGTATTTACCATCAAGAGGATGATGTATGAAACCAAAACGACTTCTCAACAGCCAATCAATCAGCTCCAAACTAATGACGACCACTCTGGGCCAAAGCCCTATTGGCTGATGACGGATGCTATGTGGTCAGACTGCGGCAGCCGAGAACACAATAACCACCTTATTGTGGTCGTGTTTCTGAGTGAGTGTGCAAACCTCACGTCTCTGATGTTGACAAATGGACAAGAGACGACAGTGATGAATGCTCCTGAGGGTGGCTCTGTTTAAATACACATTCCTGGAAAGTCAGGAATTAAGTGACTGACAGTGCCAACCCGCCAAACAAATGGAGCCATCCACTCACTTCTGCCTCATCATTTCACTGCCAATGCCAAGCTAGCGGCCAGCCTGATGAACTGGAAGCGCTGTTGCATAATTAAAACTTCAACATAATCAATACATGCCACAATCTTAAAATACTGTACACTGATGCATTATTTTGGCATTGATAATAGCTCTGTAATTACTGGAAACATAATCATTGCCACCGGGTGATGATTATAAAGATAAAAATAATTGCTACTGTTAAAGTGGCACCTCCAATTAATCCTGCAAATTTTGAGTCTGGTATTTATATTTAGGTTCCTCACATACATGCGTGGGATGTACTGACTGACTCAGAGAAGTCTCTAGTGCTTGTGCATGCTTTCTAAAACAGCCTCCGTATTAAAAGAGAGATTAAAACAGCACAGATTGACTCAAATTTCTGTTTTCTTTCCTCAATTTAATTTTAGAAGCAAAAACCAAAGCAAAGTCTGTGAAAGGCTTTTAGTTTATACAAAGCAAACAGTTGTTTCCAAGAGTGCCGTGGCTGTACAGCTTTTTAATTGAGATATTTGGAGAAATAAAGCGTTAAACCCCTATTAACACCACTGGGTATGAGAGGGATCATGCACATTACATGGAAATCTGGTGTGTTTTTGATTAAGTCCCTTGTCGAAACTGCACCCAGGCAGAGCTGAATGGTGCAGGATTTTCTGAGGAAAGACAAAAAGCTGAATTAGCATGTAACTTCAGCATGTTAAATATATGATTAGTTTTTGTCTTTTGTTTTCAGTGCCTGCACTCACATAAAACACACTCCCTATTTGGTTTCAAGTTTATGCAAGCACACATCCCAGTCCATAAAATGTGTCCCAGCACATCCATTTGTGAAGAAAATGGAATCTAAAAAAATATATATATATATATATTTTTTTTTTCTGAGTTATAGCCAGCTCCACTCTCCTAGAACATATTCTGTCATTGCATATGGCCAAAGCCATCCATCAGTGTTACATTAATTCCAAAATCAAACCCTACAATGCAGCAAGCCCCCAGCGCATAGAATAGCCAGGGGAACAAGTGTAATGGGATGTTTCAAAAACAAAAGTTGTTCAGTGCTGTGAAACCTCATGACTTGTTTTGATTAAATACTTAGAGGAGGTATCTGTTTCCTTGTGATCTGCAGCATTATTTCCTGGAACCTAAATTTTGATTTGGACATGCTGCATTCTGTGTAGTACATGATGGAAGAAGCTTTCTCACAATATAAGACTACTACTGCCCCAGAGAGAGGTCGAGGATGGATAAGTGATTGCTCTGGTGCTGACAAGGAGCAGGACCAAAGGTCTGGGATTCACACTCTGAGATTCTGCTTCCCAGCGGGTGGTGTGTTGTAGGACTGTGTGCCTCAATTTTACTGGTCTTATTTGTCTGACACATGATGACAAGCATCGGGATATTGGAAAAAAGTAATTGTTTTTCCATCTCTCCCTCCCGCTCTCGCTCCCTGCAAATACTCTATGTAAGGTCCTTAAATAAATACAGCTAGGACCCATCATCCTGACAGAGAGACTATACATCAGGATGTAGTTTCTCCTCTTGCTGCCATACAGCACTTTATGCCAGGTGTGACTCATCAGCCTTCACACCACTCAGCCGTGAAATGTCAACAGAGCCAGATTCCACAACCATGCTTGCGTTTCCAGGACCAAGCTGATGAGCACGCCTGTGATGGTGAATGAGTTTTCAGACTTATTAGCATACTCATTGTGTGCAGTACATCCTCCCTGCAGGAGTAAGACTGAAGCTCAAGGACAGAGGCGGAAGCCAATCAGGTCTTCCAATAGTGCCCTATTGACTTTTGAGGTTGTAAAACTGATCATTTTTTGATGCATCTGTGGTACTTGCCATGTATAACCTACAATTTTGGTCATAACACTGCAAAGCTTCACATGCATCCAAGTAAACAGCCCTGAAGTGTGAATTATCTGTGCATTTTTATTTTATTTTTATAGTTTTACTCCTTATGCTCACTTCACAAAGCAGTTTTTTTCTCCCTGAGCTAATAAATGCTAATGGCATATCCTTAACAGGCGTTGCATGGATATCATCTTGTTTTCGAAAGGCTCCGTTGTCATGACAACAGCGGTTGCTTTGTGTTTTGCATTTCATAATAAGCTTCAAAAACTAATCAGACTATGAATAGCTTTTTTTGAAATAATCCCCAAGCCCATCTGAAAAAAAAAATCAATCTGAAAGTATCAATGACTGATAGCACATATCTGAACCCAAAAAAAGATGCTCGAAAGAAAAAAAAATCAAAGCAATCAAAGTGGCTGTGACAAATAACTCTATGTCACATGCTCTATGGGAAGACGACAAGTGGCTGATTCAGCACCGTATCGCTCCTTCAGGGACACTTTCTGGAATAATAGCACTCTTCCAAACAGCACCTGCTAACACATTAAGGGTCCCGGTAAAAGGCTGGCATCTATAACACATTTCAGCAACAGGCAAAAGGACACCTCCCCATACTGATCCAGACACCATCAAAAGCCTCACTGTGCTGAAATAGATTTCAGCACCACTTAATGGACAGCTCCAGTGGTGCATTTCACCGCCACATCCTGGACTCCTTTCACCGCCAAGAGGGAACACGGAGAGAAAAATACCAGCACAAGGAGTCACCGCTGCAGAAGACGGTGACTCCTGAAGCCATGAGGAAATGCTCGTGAATAGGCATCAAATTCCATTAGGGCCCTATAATTATTATAAATTGATATGGTTGGAAAGAATTCCTTCTTGATAATAACATCATTTTCTGTAACCGCAGTGTTGAAGAACAGGCTGTCAGTTTTACTAAAGGTGAAGATGGCAGCTGTTAGTGTAAAATGTGTTTTTAAACTTACTCTAATGCTGCTTTGCTTTGCATTTGCTATAGTTCACATCACATCACCAGGCTTTCATTGTGGGCAACAGGACTCAAACTGAATTTTTGCAACTACTGATACATCAGACGCCGAAAGGACGGTAACATTTGTGGCTATACTGTAGAGATAATGTACAGCAGAGTATATGTTGTGATGGTAACAGGAAGGTTACTCTTATTCATCAGTGGAGCTGAAGATAACATGAGGTAACATTCTGAATAGAAATATTAATTCTTCTTAGACTCAGTGACTGCCAATGACGAAGTAATTGGGAGCAAGTAGAAGAAAGCAAAGCAAAGAAGAAAGAAAGGACAACATGACCCTCTTGAACGAGCATGCTGTTCTAAATCAGATATTAATGGTATGATAATGTGTTTTTTGGCAAAAGAAAAATAAAACAGTTTTCAGTTCTTTTCAGAGAAGCTAAAAAACATTTGATTGCAGAAAAGTGCCTTTTAAATCATTTGTGCTGAAAACCTAATTCACAAAGCCTGAGATTCACTGTCGGGGTGGTTCCCAAACTGTGGATCAAGACCAACACAAAGGGTCACAAGACTAATCTAAGGGGTCACAAGATGATTAAGTGGATATGAGAGCAGAAAAAAATCTCTGCTGCACCAAATTATGCTTTTTTTCCTCCCTCACTTTTTCCTAATCTTTGCTTCGCCCGTATTAAATAACTGGATGTTTGAACCTCTAAAAAACTGGAACTAAAAACTTGGTTTAACTGGTCAGATCATATAGATGTCTACAAATACTGATGAGGGGCTGCAGGTAAACACTGCCTTATTTCAAGGCATCAGCAGCCAACACATAATATAGTACAGAGAAAGCACAAACAAAAAAACAAAACAAAAAGAAAAACACAACCTGCCTCTTAATTATGTGCAACTGGTCCAGGGTTATGGCACTGTGCTCCATTAAAGCTTATTCAATAAACAGCAAGCCACCAAACTCTGTAGTTCAGCAGTTTTGTTCTTCTGCCTGAATGAGAAATAGAACTGTGACTCTAAATGGAGTAAAAATCTTCTTTATTTCACAGGGGCATTAAGAAAGTGTAATGTCCATCATGGGCTTAATGGTTAAGAGTCACTCATGTTAAACTGCAATCATGTTCTGCCTCCTTATGGCGTTTAAGTGCAGTGTGTGAAGCTGTGGCTCAAATAAATAAATGAACACATAAAACAGCACATGCAAAAGAAAAAAAACTAAAATGACTGAATGGCTGCTGGGTGTGTTGCTCTCTTCGTCTCTGGACTGTGATAAATCACAAGTTGGGAGAACATTTGTCACAGTGGGCCACATGTCCTTTCATCACACCAGGTCTCTCTCTCATCCCCCCTCACTCACTTGGTCTCACTCTCCCACTCGCCTCTCATTCCTTCAACCTCCATGGTAGTTTCATTCCTCACAGAAAAGCTTTGTTGTGAATTTGTCACTGCTAGAGCCTCTGTGCTGTGTTAGCCATGCCCTTGGGTTTCTAATAGTGCCAGCAGTGCATGGTGGCGCTGAGATAGAAGTGGAGCTCGGTGGGGCGCTCTCTAATCCAGCCAGGAGAAGAATAGGCGGTTATGGTGTAAGGTTTCTGACAGGTAGGACACTGGTGCCACAGGGGAAATCTGAATACAGACTTTACGAACACACACTATACTAAAGTGGTGTTTGGTGTATGCATAGTGCTGTTGAGAGTTGAATAAAACGTGTACTACAATGGGTCCTGAAGATGAAGGGGACTTGGTGAGGGAAACACTGTAATTGGATCTTTTTTTATAGGTGCCGGTATCCGTATTCTACTTGACACATCCCTCCGAGCAGCACAGCTAACAAAAGCCGTCCTCACTGTAATATACCGCATGTGTCTTATTTCACTTCAAAATAATGCAACAGAGCAACAAAACATCAAGAAGGAAGTGTGGGTCTGAAAGTAAAGCTGGCAAACAGATTTCTGCCTGCATCCCAAAGGCAAGAGTCAAAACAGATATATACCGTTAAAAAGGCAGGAACTTTGACAACGGGGACAAATCAGCCCAGATCACAAGCTGATTTAAGAGGTAATTACAGAAGTTAAAGTATTTCAGATATGTGGCTTATGCCCATGGAGTGTTCTTTTGTACAAGGATGAGGTGAGGATGATTTAAAATATTAAAGGTGAGATTACTAGCAAGGGGATACTTCCTCGAAGAAGGCAATAAAATAACTCATTAAAACTTCTTGTCTCCTAAGACAGAAGATAAGCAACTGGGTAAAGAGGGCGGATTCTGACAAAGACAAACCAAATAACCTCGACGACGGAGATTCGTTATCAAAATCACCTCTTTTATCGAACCCTTCTGATTCAATGTCAAAGCCCTCTGCATTACAGTAATGATGTGGATTTTAATAACAAGGTCTCTGCCTGAATTGAGTTGAGTTTATAAAATGCAGGTGGTAAAGAATGTGTGTGCACAGGCATATTCAAAATGACATTTTCTATGGAGCACTCTGTACTGTAGATGTTGACCTTGCTCTCTCCAAAGCTCTCCACCATAAAGTATTGGCCCTGAACTGAAAGCCAAAACAGACAGAATGATCAGTGAAAATCAATTTGAGATTCTGTAAAGAAATAAAAATAAATAAATAATCTCATCATGATGCTCAGACTTCAAGAGGGATGACTGAAGAGGGATGTCTGTGTATGTGTGTGTGTTTATGTGTGATGTCTGACCAATTCCCTGTAGCCTGACCTCTGTTTTACCAAGTTCATGGAGGTCTGGCAAAATTCAAGCACAAAACTTTGGTAAAGAAAAGTTGAGATGCTGCGGGTTGTTGCTGTACATACCAATAAAAGAAGACAAAAATACCAAATCACAGGTGCTGTTTTAACAGAGGAGGTGGCATTTTCAAACTGAAAGCACAAAGTGATAGCTCAAGGATTTCCAACACCTCATTATCTCAGGTTTTTTTTTCATTGAGAGCAATGTCTCTATACCTCTGTGAACTTGACAAAACAAAGGTTTGAAAGGTTCGAGGGATTTAGTGTCGAACTGACATGTTCGTTCCAAAGAAAACAAAGTCTGATGGAAAATAGCTGATGCATAATTTTACAGAAAATAAAACAAAACCAAAGAAAAACAGTACAAATCTTGTTGGCTCCATAAAAGCTGATCATTGCACTGAGAGAGAACCAAAGAGCAGTTTAGATTAAACACTGACGTTGCTGAACTGAGTGGTTACAGCATGTTTTGTGACTATTATTTCCTGTTTATATGTTTATATTTTACATTTTAAGTATTTCTTGGGTCAAATGTCATTGGCAAGAGAAGTGAAAGTCCACTGATGGATTAGTAAAAATGAAAAAATGGCATTTATGGGACAATAACAAACTCACAAACAAATGGCCTCTCTGAAAGCATGAAAATGAGCTCTGATATTATCTGTATATTTTTCAAATAAACAGAAACAAAGCTCCAGAGTCAAACTAGTTTGAACGTAGCATTTAACAGAGGCTTTACAGCCATTCAGTCAGTAGTGCAGACTGCTGGATAAGATCTGTGTGAAAACATGTTGTCTTTGATGGTTCATTGCTGTACAATTGCCCAGAATAATTGAACATAACGACCTGCTTTGTTTGCAACAGGAGAGAGCTCAGTTGAGATGGTAAAGGAGAGAGTAACTCTGACTGCCAGGAGCCATATCTGTCCCTCGCTCTCTGGCAGTACTCATCCAACTCATCAGCAGGCCAGCAGCTTGATTGCCTGGGGTGGATGACTTGACCTTCCACTGTTCCCCAGCAAGAGACACAAGCTGCACAAGGATTTCCGACTGACCGGGGCAAAACCTACCTAACTAATTTACTTGAAACGGATTCATGAGCAAATGCAGTCTGCAACAAATATCAGGCCTGGCAGGCAGAGCTTTGCAGAGCGAGGGCTGAGTCTGTCACGGAGAGGAACAAAGTCTGACATCAGGAGGTGGAACAAAGGTTGAAAGACTGGTAACAAGAGAGGAACAAAAAGAAAGATAGCTTACTGTGGCCTATTATCAGGTTCTTCTACAGTGAAGTGAACTTATGGGCACTTTTCAATTAACCAAAGGGTGTTTTATGGTCTTAGAAAGGATCCATAAAAATATAAAAGGAGAGCTACTGTATAAGCCCACATTTTATCTCACACTTTCCATCAAGTTTTCCATCTTTCAGAATCACTGTGAAACTGTGAGCAAAATACTACAATATACACGAAATACTACAATAAACATGATATGGCCAAATGTATCCAGTAGGTCTGGCTTGCGGCTGATGTGCCAGAAGACATAACAGACTGTCAACTAGACTTTACATCCATGGTTAACCTATATCCCATAACTACCCATAACTATGCTGAAAGAGTTATTCATTGCTGTAGTGTTTGCTCCTGGGTGTGATCAGATCCGTTCATAATGCTATTCCAGTGTGAGAAAAACTGAACTGTAGAAAGCATCGAGGGCTGTGCATCCCCCATCTCTCATGTTGGAATCATATCAGGGAGTATTTACAGGAAGAATGATTAAAGTGACGGGCAAGTCTTTCAGTGTACATATAAACAAGAGTTTACTGTGGATGGTGTAAAAACAGAGTTCATATTTGTGTTGTTAGAGATGAAATCAAAGATAAATAATCTGGGCACTTTGCCATATTATTTGCAACAAAAATATGTCTGTTTTTTATGTAAATAAAGATTTTAAAAAATTGAAAAAACAAACAAACAAACAAAAAAAAAAAACCGAAGAGACCAACAATTAGTTGAAGCATTTTTTCTGCCATTTCTCGCTCTGTATGTCTGGGCTGTTGACAGAGTGACACAGTGTGGTTCACACATCACAGTCTGGCAGGTCTGAGCTTTCAGGGGGAAAAAAAAAATGATGGTCATAAATCAGAAAGTAGTATTTGAAACTAAAATGACAACTTCAGCTGCATTTGGACGGTTCTGCCCACCATCTCCTGAGAGTGACAGCCTGGAAATACCAAAGCACAGTGTGTGTCAGCAAGCAAGGTGTGTTTCTTAGGGGTGGGGGGTGAACTCAGCCTGTCAAATCAGAGGGAAATCAAAACAGCACATGGTCGGCTGATCAAAGTGTCAATGAGGACCTGTGAGACTCAGCTGCTTCCTGCTGAGCAGAAATACAAGCTGTTGGAGTGAAGACGCAGGCATCTGGGGAGGAAAGACAAGCCTTCAGATTCAGTAAATGATTTCCATCGACAATACATAATAATGGCTGGGAAGCGATAAAAAAAAGATCATGCTGTTCTTGTGTTTTATTTATCACATGAAGGGTTCATATTTGATTCTGTTGTGATTCTGCTGCTGTGCTTTCATTAAATCACACTCATACACCATCTTGCCATTGCTTTTTCTCTTCAGCAGAATAATTTGGTCTCCAAACAATGAGTGAAATAAAACACTTCTTTGAGTACCTGGTTTTAGAATCAGTTCCTGCAACGGAATTAACGTTCAAATAAATCCTGCTTTAATGCCTCAACTGATACCCCATCCTGCAAATCCAAAGGGAGTGCAGCAAGACGGGAGATAAGCTGATTTTATGCCATGGAGATGCATAAAGCTAAAAGGAGCACCAGGTCTGATGCAGTGAAATATGCATGGATGGTTCACTAAATGGGCCTAGAGGGGACAGGCCCCTGGGCCAGAGCCTTTGTATGAAACACTTCTTCTTGGAAAGTCGGTCAAATGACAAGAAAGAGATGCAAAATAACTAAAAACAACCGTAAAGAGGAACACAAAGAGGAAAAAAAAGGCCACAAAGAGACTCAAAAAAACACAGAGACTCAAAACGACTACAAAGACATGAAAAATGACAGGAAACGACTACACATATGCAAAACAACTACAAAGGGACACTAAAAGAATAGAAAAAGATGCAAAAAGATTACAGACACAAAGCAACTAAAAGTCTTGGTGTCTTTTAACCCATAAGAACCCACGGTGACACCAGTGTAACAAGCACTTTGAATGCCCCAGTCTCTTCCTTATAAAGCTT
>JBBMJY010000013.1:3074755-3098428 GCA_037833715.1 Toxotes lorentzi
TATTACATTCAACCTGGTCTGACCATATTTGTTGAAGAAAGTAATATCAAACCAGTTACGGAAATATCGCTGTAATACGTATGTAACAACACAGATCTTTGGCATTAAAAAGTGTTATTCTGAAAAAAACATCAGAAATGTGTTCTGTGTGGTCCATTTGATCCCACATAATTTTCCTTTAAGGAAAAATGGGTCTGGGCTCTTATGAGTTAAATGTCTTTGCCCAGAAAATATCCATGGAAATATGGCAACCATTTACATCACCGAGACAAAAATACTCTCATTGTTCTGACATACAAACTAGATACACCAGTCTCTCTGAGCCTGGATGGAAAGACTTCTTCCTTGATTGCCCCTGACAACGACAACTTATCATTGATGTAACTGTGAAAATGCCATTAAGGCAGATGCGAAACTGTAATCATGACAAAAAAATCCTCTTTGCAAGAGAAGCCAAGTGTAGACTTGAGAAGGAATAATCTGCCAGATTCTGCAGGTTGATTCAGTGACACTGCTGAGAGAGGAAGTCCATCACCCACTCCCTCTCTCCCCCTTTCCATCAAATGGATGCAAAGCTACAGCGGGAGAGCAATAATTAGTAGCCTTTGGTGCCAAAGAGAGAGTGCATAATGGCGTCGTTGGGAGGCGTCGGGCCAATTGTACATATTATACCCTCGATGCTCAGGCTGCAGCTGTGCTAGAGGATCAGAGGGGAAATAGATTCCTAGAGTAAACAGAGGTAGTGGATTAGCTCTCAGATGACAACTGATGCTTCCTGTACACAGTTCTCTGTATAGCGAGGAAGATGCCCTTTTTACTGCCTATGCACTAATTTGACAACATATGAATTGAGGTGTTAAGCAAAAGACAGAGTAAGAATAAATCAAAAAGAAATCTTTCCATCATATAACCTTCATTTCTGTCGAGACAGCATGGTCGACATGAAAGAGAACATCAAATTTCTCCAATTTGTCTCATCTTTCCATTTAGAGCGGCGGCGCTCAACAATGAACCGCTGCATCCTGTTATCATCGAGGGGAGTGTTTGGGATTGGCAGCCCTCCCCCAGCGTTCTATCTGTTTGATTCGGCCCATCTGAGGTCACCGTCTTATCACCTCTCAGCAGTTTCATCAACAGGCCTGTGCAGCTGTCGGCCCACTAATTCTGCTGTTATCTCCTGCAGCACAGTCAGCACCCGGGACCTAACGCCTTTTCTGTACGCATGCACACACACTCACACAGGGGGTTAAACTGCTATAGCAGTTTGCAAACATATGAGGCTGATAATGGGCTTTTATTAGACATAGCAGATAATGGAGGTTGCTCCCAGACATGAAAAAGAGTCCAGAAAACTCACAGCAGCTACTAATACTCATTAGCGCTAACGATCCATCTGATGTCGTCTATTCAGAAAATTTTCTGACAAAATGACAGTTGTTTCGAACATATGGAGAAGTGAGTGATGGTTTAGGAGCAGCTGATACGTTTCTTTGAATGTTTTGATATGTTCTGATGTCTTTAGCCATGAGTTCAAACTGACCACTTCAATCCATTGTAACTGACATCAGCTGCTGTCTTGTGTGAATGAGCAAGCTACAAACTTTACCAAGTCATCTTTAAAGCCTACAGGGGATGATAGAGAAACTATTTGCTACAGCCCCTTTCATTATATTGTTCCCATCAAGCCATTGTGTAGTCATTGTAAAATAGACGTTTTGGAGTGTCGTTCCCTGTCCCACAATATGTTCTCTAACTTTCTACAGCTTGTCTAATTTTCATACAACAGAGGCCAGAGAAGAGACAAATGTGCCATTAACACTGCAGAAAGAAAGAGGCCTTGTCATCTAAACCATTATAACATAAATATTTGATTGTAACATAAAAGGTCTCTCTTGTAAGTTAGCCTGGCCATGCATACAAAAAGGGGATTTAAGTCTTAGTGCGGCAGTACAATACAGTGGGTCAAACCAATGTGTTCTTTGGTTCTCATTAAATATTAACAATGCTGTTGCAAAATCTTATAATCTACACTGATTACCATGGTGCAGATCCTTGAAATCTGTGCTACCGCACAATGCTTAATGTGAGCATAACAGCAGAATTGGGAAGTATTCATCAGTTTCTGATGTCCACATCTTGTGCTGCTCTCGCTGTGTGTGTGTGTGTGTGTGTGTGTGTGTGTGTGTGTGTGTCATGAATAATAACAAAACACAATATACACTCTCAAGAACATCTTGCATCTCAGAAGTAAGAGTGAAGAAAATTAAATTTTTTGAAATGAACCATAGATCAACACGCAGTGATCAAAGGCGGTTATTAGTAGACGAAGGGAAAATGAAACTCACACTCATCATTATCATGGTGTGTTCACAAAGGATCTCATTAACACTTTAACAAAAAGGAGAAAAAAAAGCATGAGTTTCAAAAAGCTCAAAGGAAATTTCCTTTTTTTTATTCACAACCTGTATCTTATTTTTGCAGCTGCGTCCATCGTTCCTATTGGTTATGATCCCATTCAACTCACAAACATCACTTCTTAAACTTTTGGACACGACAGCTCTTATAAAACTTAGTAACAATACCGTGTGGAAGTCAAAATGAAGGTTAGCACAAAAGTTCTTAGCCAAACTGTCCATCTATTAACATACTTCCGAGTTAAGCTTCGAGCTATTTCGAACAATACTTTGATTAAACACAATAGCACTTTTCCCAATGAGAGTTTGGGCAAGGACTAGTAATAAGTAAAATGTCTTCAAAGGAAAACCTTGAGCAGGAGAATAAAAATGGAAGAAGCCTTAAGAGGGACACGAGGAGACCTCTTTCCAAGGCTGGTAGGTGTTTAAAACTTAGACAGTTATCAGACTGCGAGTGTTTATTGTTTATTGGATAGTCAACAGAAAATGTTCTTATCACCTGCATTTTGCATAAGTACACAAAGGTACCATTTTCTGCAGGAAATATATCCAGGCGAGATTCACAGCCGGAATGACTCTTGCCTGCTGTGGCAGAAGTTGCCCTCCAATAAATTTCTCTGCAGTGACCAGGGTCTCCAGCTCATGAATAATAAATGGGATGCACTGATCCTATTCTTCACTCAGACATCCACCCCATCTAACACTTGACACAGCAATATCAGCCCCAACAAAGCACACCAATACAACCTATGTGTCTCACACCTGCACAATGGAGTCACATACAAGTCAGTCTTCATTATGGTGTCACTTCCAAGGGTAAGAGAACGTAAATATATTCACTTAAGAAGTGAATCTACTTCACTGGCAGGTTTATAAAGTCATGGATGAGGAAACTTGGTAACAGAATAAATATACAAAGAAAGTCACCTAAATCATTTCAAGTACCACAACTTCTTAAACTGTCGCTGAGGCTTTTGTTTACTGCAGTTCTACTTTGCTGTTTTTTTGGTTTAATATTACTCTACTGTCAATTTAACACTCAATACTGAAAGACAGAAAGTGTTGATTTTAACTGACTTTAGCTTAAAAACAAACAAAAGAGCAGCAAAGTATTAATAGAATTAATTTGTGAATGAAAATGGTTGTTAGTGTGGGACATGCCTGAATACAAGCAAAGGATTCCAGTTCATGGAAAACAGAAAAATCACATGGTGGACAAGAACATTTTAAAGAGTAGACTTTGAATCAAAATGTTTACAGGGAAAGAAAAATAGATTCAAACAACGCAGCCAGGGGTGAAATCTTAAAAGGTCTGTCTCCTCATTATAGCTCCATCAATATCCACAGACTCAAATGGGATGAGTTTCCTTATCTGACCATATCCTCAGAGTGAGGTTGCATATACAGTGTACATAAATACTGTATGAGGCTATAAAACACCTTGTCTGAGTTGGTCATAAATTACCTGTACACAGTAATTCTAAGATAGATATCAGTTGAGTTATGGCCCTCTAGCTCAAAATGGGAGAAAGGAAAACACCACACAAGCCATACAGCTAAAACATGATGGATGTTTCAGCTTTAAGGGTGGTAAAGGAGTTTTATACATTTGTGTTGTGAAGCAAAACACCAACCTGGTGAAGATCATATTGAATCACTAGGCAGATGAAACACACTATGTGTAATACAAGTGTTGGGGAGCAGGAGCAAGTCTTTTTTTTTTATGTATTTTTGCTAAATGAATAACTTAAACAGGAACTTTAGTGATTTGTTTTTTCACTCCCATAAAACTAGAAGATACGCCTGCGACTGATTTAACAACAAATGGTCACAATCCAAGTAGCACAGGCCAAGATATCCCGATTTTCAGCAGAGATTAAGTTCAGATAAAAATAAACATTAAAAAAACTGTTTTGTAGTACACCCCATGATCCGTTAACTGATTATCATGTGTAAAATCTGTGAAGTGCCCCATGAAATGACTAATCAGTTTTGCAATTAAACAGCTGCTAATTTTCTGCTGATTGACAAGTCAATTAATTGAGTAACTGTTGCAGCTGTATTATTTATTTCTAGATAGTTTTATGAGATTCCAATAATACACAAGGCTTCCGTTTGTGCATGTTCTGGTTTCTCCTGCTTGGAAAGAAGAAAGAAACTAAAGACATACTGTGATGGCATTTGCCTCAGATTCCCTGCAATCAGAAACACAATACTTTCCTGTCAGCTCCACAGCTCCAACAAAGGATGGAGAGAGTTATGGAGAAAGAGAGCAAAAGAGAGGAAAAGAGGGGAGGCAGAGGGTGTGGGGATGAATTGATAAATGAGGAAAAATGTATTGTTCGTGTTTCATGAGCTGATGAAAAAAGACAAGACAAGGTACAAGGCAGGCTGCTCAGCATTCTGCTACAGTCAAATTACAGAGAGCAACCATGCATAAAATGCATACATCTGGGGAGAAAAATGGGGAAAAACAAGTTGGAATTGCAAATCAGTATATCTTGGATCATCTACTGAATACATTGTTTATATGAAAGAATATTCGTCTCCTTGCTCTGATAAAAAAAAAAGCTCCAAAACTACAGAGAGCTACGATATCTCAAGAGAAAGCAGTGGTTTAACAGACTGGCAATCTTTCAGCCCACATATTCTGACCCTAAGTCATGCTATGATTTCAATGTGTCCCACATTTACTTCACAAAGAAACACTGCCACTGCAGCTGAGCTGGCCAGTGTCCTGTAAAAGATGAAAAGTGGTGGGGTGGGTCCAAGCTTTGATGCTACATTTTGAAGACTTGCATCTCGACTAAAAGCACATTTACTCTGGGTTCTCTATCACTTTGCCATGCCAAAACATTGTAGTTATTTAGCTCACACTTTCATTCTACACTGACCTTGAACACACGGTGTATCATTCAGCAAGTTCAGACTTGATTTGTCGAGCTCTGGAGTGTTTCTTACTCCTGTGCTTCAGTTCATCAGGGTAGGCAGAAACGATGCCAGCTGAACTCTGCTCGCGCAAAATAACTGCAAGAAGACAACCTCAAATTCAGGTCTTGTTTCTCTTCCAAGATAACTGTTTCCTTGGGGTGATAACAAAATAAACAAAAAAACAAATATGAACAAGTTCAAAAAGGAAATGAATGTTGACTTTTGATTGGCAGAAATGATTTGACTGGAAAGGCTAGCAGAGAAAAAAACATCAACAAACTTAGAAATGATGCAAAATTCATTGGAGCCTACCAATATAATAAAACCACAGTTTAATGATGAGCAACCTAATCTGTTCAATACACAAGCTATTCAGGAGTTCTAGTGGGCTTTGTTAGGAAAACCTTGCTAATTTCTAACTGGGCAATATGAAACGAAAACGAGGACAACCAAAATGTATTTTCAGGAGTTCTTCGACAAGTATCCAGGTCTTGATTGACACAGATTGGCTGCTGTGAGGACTGAACTGGTGACCTTTCTGTTATGGGACAGTGCATCTAATCACACAGCCACCCTACTGCCCTACACTGATACCGTACCAACACTGTCTCTCATGTAGTGAGCTGACATCTTCAAGGCTACAGAAATGATGATAGAAGATGGACACATTTGACAGATTGAACATTTCTGGTTTACCGTCTTCAGGAAGCCTCGAGAACCGCTGCAAACTGCACAGACAAACAAAACCGGTTTTGACTGGTTTGACGTATTGATGGGGAAAGCCAGCTTCAAACTCTTCAGCAAATGTGGAAAATAAAACTTGGATGGCCCTGGAATGGCTTACATGTTACCTAAGCAACTTTGAATATAACTGAAGGTAACAGCAGATTGCAGTCTGTAGGATATATAAGCAACATTGCCTTTGACTGGTAACAGAGAAAGAAGTGGTGGAGAACAACAGTTGCTCTAAGGGATGAAGTACAGAAAACTGGAATGACCCTGAAATGACTTTATGAACTGCCAAAGGAGAGAAAGAGACTCACTGTAAGATATGAAATTCCTGTCTGAATTCGTGTCTGAATTACAAACAGCTTGGGAGATGATAGTCGATCTGACAACAGAGTAAAGGACTCTGATAATCACTGACTAATACAGCCTCTGGTTCTGAAGATGATCACAGTGGGAGGTTAATGTTTGAGGATGTTGAAAAGGATGTTGTGGTGGACTGACTGAGATGGGCGGAGAAGTTGTAGCTTTCAGGGGAGGGAGTGTAAACATCAGAGGCAGGTTGAAGCCTTAACCGTTTTTTTTTTCTTTTCTCCCAGACCTAGTCATCTTTATTATAAATATGGATCTTCATATCATTCAGTAATTTTCCAGTCAAGACCTTAGACAGGGTGTAATTGTTGCCTGCCCACTCTATTAATAGGAAAAGCCGTAGTCAAGCAGAGATGTGTGACATGAAGAATGTATTGCACTTGGGAGGAACATTTTTCCCAGAAATAATGTCCAAAGGCAAAATCTGAAACAAATAGATAAATTAAAAACAATTAATTTGCTCTCATAGCAAATAGTAAAATAATTCATCCATCCATTTTCTGCCACTCACCCAGGTAAAATAATTGTTTACTTAAAATGAACAGAGAAAATTGCAACTTTAAAGAGGCATGGATATATATTACTCTTCTGAGGACAATTGAATGTTAAAAAAAGAAGAAAAACACAGTAAAAGAAAATTGGATATTGAAACTGACAGATATTGTCAAAAATGGAAAATAAAATGACTCAATTTGAAATATTAAGAAGGAAATCTTGTGATGAAAAATAAACTATAAATATACAAAAAAGATGGAAAGGAAAAATGACCCCAAATTCAGTCCACAGATATAAACCTCTACACAATACATCACCCTTCAACATAAGAACTGTGCCCTTCAACAACAAGCCAACTAGCCTTGTGCTTAAAGCAGGAAACCGTTCACATGCTCTTACTTGACAAAAACACCAGGCTTGCATGATACTGATTCTTGTTTTGAATACTGAGTTTACTACCTTTTTTTTTTAAGTTCTTAAAGTTTGAAAGTCAAAGAGGATTTATTGGTTTAGATTAAAGGATAAAGCTTCCTTAACACAAAAACATGTTGTCAAGGATTTCCATTACAACAGAAAATATTCCTCAGCAGGTTGTGAGGGTGTGTGTCGCTATTATAAAATAGAAAACAGGAATGTTAACTGTGCACATCTAAAATGTGCCAAAGACTTCTGAACTGGAGAGCAGAGCCAGTTGTCCATGCAGACCTGTCCTGATTGACACTCAACAGAGTGGAGTCAAGTGGGGTGGAGCACTACATAGTGAAGATCAAATAGTGGAGAGTAAAGGTCGACAGTATGAGCTGGGGAGAGTTTAGCCTGCGCACACATGATGAGTGATAGAGATTAAAGTGAAGGGAAAGCTCCTGGGCATTGGAAGACGGCAAGATTGATGTAGGTTGGAAGAAAAGAAAACAAAGCAAGAGAGACGACGGGGATCAAGACACACTCCTGATTTAACTCCAGATTTCATTCTGAGGAGCTGCCCGTTCGAGTTGCCTAAACCACATCCATCTGTATTCAATGCTCGACTTTGAGCAGAAAGAGTCTGTCTTTACCCTTTTAAAGTCATAGTCCTGGGGGAATGCAATATTGACTGGCTCCAGCGGGTGCTCCAAACACCCTCTGTAGCATTTTGGTCCTACCTCCAGACAGCATCGAGTTTCATTAGGTTCTCGCCTCTCCTGGGATAACCTTTAAAGAAACGGACAAACTTTGAGGCTAGCTTCTCTTCGAGGCGAGCATGATCTGAGGGATACATTTCTTTTTCTTTTTCAGAGGACAGCTTTTCAAAGAGAGTGGAAGTCGGTCTTTTACAGACTCATTAAACTGATTTGCCTGGAACAATAAGGACAAGTCTTTATCAATGAGATGGGACAGCTCTCTACGCAACAGTAAAGCTTTTTAACGGGACTTTGAGGATATTTAAGGAACATGTACTGCAGTGATCTTTCTTTGAAACATAGTAAGCTGTTCTAATAGTGTTCCTCCAACTTTTAAATGATGTAAAAGACATGAAGATGTAAACACTGAGCAAGCATGTCTATTAATTTTCTTCAAAGTTCTTCAATGTGTTGTGATGGTGTGCTGTAAACTGCATGTGCATCTGCTTCAATTGTTCAAAAAGCTCTCAGCAGAGTTATGACTACATCAATCACAAAGCTCTTTAACGGCGATGCACTTTATATTCTCTAACAGGCTACATGCTGTTCACACTCCACACACACATGCAGCTGCACACACAAAATGACTCCTCTCCATCTATTAAAACTGGACTCACCCTCCAGAATCTCTTGGCTGTCTCCACCCTGGAGGGTTTCCTGTGAAGGCCCAGCGGTGTCCCCAGCTGATGTTCGAACATCATTCTGAAGCAGTCCGTGGCAGCTAGTTAGCTTCTCACTGCCTGCTCTGCTTGCCACTTGCTATCCTGGGGATGCTACAGCTGCTCCACCAACAAGCCACTGTCTGCTTTGACAGCCCACTAGCCTTTCCCATTTATGAAGCAGCTGCCACACCCAGAGCCAATACAATGTGTATTTCCCAGCAACAGCATTCAACAACAACAACATCTGCCAGTCCCTCTGTCTCCAAACCCTGCTGCATGGTCTGAACATTAACGGGCCCTAATGGAGGCCAGAGATAGTCACGGCCAAGATTAGTTTTCACTTTCTGCTCAGAGGCAACCTACGCCAGGAGAGTCCTCACAAACAGCAACTTCACTTATTTAAATTGCATGATGCTTACCCTTATCAGCACAACACTACGATTAGAGGGCTTAAACTAATGAGTGAGAGGAATTTGCAGATACAGATGCAGCGGGGTGAACAGGGGTAATTCAACACCTCCGTATGAGATGCCACTGAGGGAACAATCAGTGCTAAACTGTTTATTCAGCCATTAGAGCCACAGCATGGTGGGGTGTACCGGCAGGTAAGTGGCTGATTTTAGATCATAGACTTGCAGTTGGGAGTGTAGGCGTGTGCAGAGCACCAACACTGGAAATGTGCAGCTGTGCAGAGCGTGAAACAGCATCATGTTTTCTGCTTTTCTGTGGTTTGTTTTTAGGATTTTTATTTGCTTCAGCCCCTGCTACAGCTGTTCTTCCTCCATCTACATGATAAATTACATGTACCGCTGAACAAATCCTGTACTACGTTCAGTACAGAGTTTAGTACAGATCACACCACATTATCAACAAATGGGACTTTGACTTTGACACTTCAAAAAAAAAAATCTCCTCAAACAATTGATAAAATCAACACAACATCAATAATTTCACTATTAAACTGTGTTTTTCTTCTGTCCAGATGCAGCAGACATGATTAATCTCTGCAGAAGCTTAATAACAACAATTCCAGCCTTGGCAGGAACTAATCTCTCACAATGGCAGAGCCAATAAAATATGACTAATCTCCTTTTGATGTCCACTGCAATCACCATTAAATTGCCCACATGCGTTAGAAATGAGGCTCTTCACATTTTCTATGAGCTGAGGAGGCACTTGGTTTAGCCGGATCCCTGGATGTACTGCAACACCTGTGTTAAGTGATGAGACAGAAACTGTATATGTGTACAAGTGAGTGGGTGTGTGCACAACTGCAATATTTGCCCACTTGGGAACTGCTTGATCACAGTTAATAAATAAACCCCACACGTTCATTTAGAGCAGTCTGATATGTATCGGCTGCCCACACCACAGATGTTTAAAACCTTGTAGACCAATTTTGGAGAGCCGAAACATCATTAATGTACTGCAGCCTCATCAATGTGTTAGCGCTGTGTGGATTTTTATTTGAATTTTCACTATTTTATTAGGGACTCTTTGAGCCCAGAAGCTACTCCTGCTAACAAGAAAACACACTTTATGCATGAATGTGTTTACTGTTGTTAGAATGTTTTGTATTATCATTGCAAACTGAATACTCTGTCAAGACAGTCACAGTCAAGAACTATAAAAATACGCCTGCAACAAAGACTCTTAACACTATGCCACCAAACACTTTATATAAAATGTGGTCTTTACTGATTAACAGAGTTCATTTTGGGAAGAACAAAAAAGGCAGAATCAAATATATGACAGAATGTCAAAGTACTGCAAAACCTCAGCCTGTAAGTGACAATAAGCCGTGAGCTAAGTTGGCTCAGTCAGGATTACAACCTGGAATCTAAAGCTTCACAATACTCTGCTTATGAACCAAGCTAAAGTGCTGCAGCAGCCGGGATTAGTCTGTATACAGTAGCTGAATCCCACAGTGACACATGAGTGGTAAGGTTTTTTGAAGGGGAAATGCATGAATATTAAAATTAAAAACTTTGAGTGGTTTTCACCTCACTGGGTAAAAGGGAAATAATGCAGACCAGCTGTTTCATCTTCGGTGAAACCTTAAAGCGAGGTTACCTAATGTCTGCAGCCACTGTGGCCGTAAGTAAAGACAGGATAATGGCACATTGAATTTGCCTTCATTCTCGAGTCCATTGCTTTAAATTGTACTGAAATTGAACAAATAATTTTTAAAAAAGTGTCTGATTTCTTAGGAATTTTACTTTTCAGTTCTAAGTTTCTGAGAGTCTAGTCTATTTTCTAGACTGAAACCAAAGTGCACCTTTAGCACCTTGTTGCAACAAACCCCCTAAAAAGCCACCTCTGTCTTCTCTACTTTGACATACAGGACAGGACAATACAGTATTTATCTGTAGTGGGTAAAATTCCGGCTGTGTCCAGCCACTGTTGCGGCCCCATCTAAGGCCTTCACTGGGCAGCGCAAGGCTGACAAACAGTGACAGATAAACCGCATTCTGCAGCTGCTTTATGGCTGACAGGCCCTGAAATGGATTACTAATGGATCAGATGGAGCAAAAAAGACAAACTACTGCTGCGGGAGGGAGGGGGGGGCTGCTACCTGTCAGAGAAGGAGGGGAGGAATAAAGATAGAGGCTTACACACACACACAGAGAGAGAGAGAGAGAGAGAGAGAGAGAGAGAGAGAGAGGAGACAGTGAGAGATTTGGGGAGGGGGGCAGAATAATTATTATTTCCTGTCCAATTAGGGTTGATGAGGGAGCGGCGTCCTCAAGGCCAAACACAGATTCGAAGCATGTTTGTATATGAAAGACAAAGCTCTTGTGTTAATGTGTTTATTTGAATGTCTTTACAGACACATACACATATGCCACTGCGTCCCTGTGCATTTAACGCTGTGTTGCTTTGCAGATTGTGCTGACACAAGCCAAATGCTCATCACATGGGAGCGTCGGTAGAGTAATGATCTAACTCCTGCGGACCCATAGTGCACAAAGCTCATTTACAAATCCTCGTCCCCTGGTGCCCCCAGTACCACACAGACAGGATGCTTAAACCAGTAAATAACTGTCTCATCTGTAGGCCTGAAATCCTCCACTGCAAAGGATTTAAATGCAATATCTCACAACTTATTTGACCTTTTCAGCACAAAGTTCCAAAGGGCACAAGAGATTAACGTCCCTCCTCTCTCGAGTGTTAGTCATTTGCCCAGAGGTGAAAAATATTACTTGTTATGGTTTAGACAATAGTTTGTTCATGTCAGGCAGGTTTTAATTAATAGGATTAAACCACTGTGTAAGAGTCAAATACACAGCAAGTCTTCTTCCTATAAATTTGTTGTTCCATTGCTAGGTCCAAAATGACAAATCTTCTAAATTAACATTTAAGAAAAAATCCTGTCACTAAAACAAATCAACTTGTCTCAAGAATTCTCCTCCCTATCTAGACAGATGAACTAAAAGGCTGTGCCACCTTGCTGTGACAAGATATTAATGCAGATCTACATTTTTATTGTGTGCCATTTTGAAATAGTCTCTGTTGTTTTTCACATACACCAGACAGTCCATGAACCTATATCATAAGCTATCTTCTGCTTTTCATTCTTTTCACAAATGGCATCTAGGTGTCCTTTTCAGAAAATAAACCCATTTCACAATGCTGTCTGTCATTCCATCAAATTATTTTCTATTTCTATTGTAAAAAATAAAGTTCTTTTTCCAGGCAGCTCCGCTCTGAGCACATAGGTCTCCACAGCACCAGAAAGGCAATATTCTTGGTTGAAAATAAAAACCTTGGGTTCATATCTGAGAGTAATTCTTCACACGCGTACAGGGAGGTGCATTTATCGTGTGCACAGTCACTGCCTCACAATGTCCCGTAATGGCTGCATGGAAAACAAATAAAATGAACTGAGGTCCTTTGTTACTGACTGTCACTCACAACGTGTGTCCTTGCTCTCTTTATGCCATGTGTATGTGCAGACATGAGTTGAGTGCAAGTAGGTGTGGGGTACAGTGAGGAACAGATGTTCTCTGTATGTGAGAACTATCTGAGAGAAGCAGAGAGCTTGTCATAAGGTTGTTATATTAACAGCTGGTTCAAAGGCGGTGAAGATCCAGAGAGATGAAACATGAGGGGGAATCAATTTTTTCAGAAGAGGCCATATAAGATCTTGATCTATGACTGGGCCAAATGTGAAAATAATACAGCATCATTGTTTTGCCATAGAGCTGGTTGTGTATGTCTGAATGAGCAAGACCCTCAGACTGCCAGCATTTGATAAACTGCTTCATCACCTGCTTCATCACAGGTGAGACGTGCTCTGCTGGAAGCCTAAAGGTGAAATCCAGTCAAAAAGACTCACACTGTTTATGAAACAGATATCACAGAAATGCAATCCATCCAAACTGTTCAGAATTCAATGTGATTCCCTCCTGCTGTGCACTGTGTAATTTTAGAAGACCCTTAATAGCAGCCCAGTGTGATTTGCATCCAAATCTATTGTTTTTACTAGTTTTGGAAACTCATTCTGTTTATGTACCTTTACTGGATATTATTCATTCTCTTTTATAGCAAATGACAGTTGCCTTAGCCTCAGTTGTTTGCATGGTTTACTTTAACAATGTTTTATGCTGCCCTCTTGGTCAGATCGCTCTTGAAAAATGAAACATACTTCATTTCAGAAGAATAAACCTGCCTTAAGTCTCCACCTTGCTACATGGAGAATACACAACTTCCTGCGCTAGCACTAAATTCTGGCATCAAATCCTTCAATAAAGCAAGGCAATCTGCAGGGATGCTGGGCGGTGCTTTCTGGCTCTGTGCTTCAGCAGACAACAAAGTAACTACGCTCCTTGGCTTACTGGCAATACTACAGTTCAATTTCAAACCTTAAACAAAACAGGACCTCCAGGTGATGGCTGGGCGTCTGCCAAAGTAACTGTAAAGTGAAACGTAGCAGCCGAACCACACTTCATCTTAAAACACAGACATTCTAGTCAATGCAAGTCATTCCAGCTAAGATACAAAGACGTGTAGGTCTGGAACTACACAGCCATGACCTGAGCCTTTGTCGGGGACAAGAGACAAGGTTGCTGATGTAATGTTACGCTTCAGTGGGCCGCCACCATACAACAGGACACAAGGTCAAAAAGGCGAGCAATGTGGAGAAAGGGAAAAAAAAGAAGGAAATAGATCGGAGGGGAAAGGAAGAGGAGGCGGTGATGATCGGGGACTCGGTTCTATTCAGGAGCTCTCAACAGGTCAGTGGAAAGGAAAGGAAGGTAATTCCAGTTTGTGGAGAACTCTGGAAACAACCTCAACTCAGTAATGGATCAGAGGATAAATATAGACTGGGCAACAGAGGCTCTTTGCGGCAGTAAAACTCAATTTGTTAACTAACACTGTATGTCAGCGAGAGCCATTATATGAACTTTATTCCTGTAGCTGAGCATCACTTTAACAGAACAGAGTGACAGATGCTGCCATAAAATCTGACTGAATGATTACATTATTATTTGTAATCTAAAATAGACACTTGGCTCCAGGGCGCTGGCTGTTGTTTCAGGTATTTACGAACACCCACATTACCAACATGTAATCAGAAGCATATTAAGCTCTACTGAAAATCATCGAGGGCACAACATTAGGAGGAACAGATGAGTCTAATTTAGATGTTTGTAATGCGTAATTGCTAAAATGTGTCTCTGTTAGACAACAAAAGAGACTTGAAAAGTGGAGGAGAATGCAGGAGGAGTATGTGAAGACTGGAAGCAATAACCGTGTTTATCAATGAACAAGGAGAAATAAAGAGAAAGAATAAAAAATAATCAAGTTAAAGCTAGAAAAGTATAAATTCCACTGGAAACTCAGACCATAGGGGAAAAAAACAATTCTGAGGAATACAACTGTGCAACCATACAACTGTGATTGTTGACATCCAATATTTCCCCTGCTCACAAGCACTCTGTGCCCTCAGCAGTGACACTCAAAATCCTTTCCTGTCTGTGTAACATCTTAACATTTTGTTTTTTTCAGACACCCCGCATTAATAATGCACAATCACACACCTCTCTATCACAGATAAAAGCAAAACTGTCATGTTCAGCTCAGAGAAACCCGACAATCAGAGACATGCTATTTCCTATTCCTAACGCACCTCTGTACTTCAGCCCTTCTCCATTTCTACATCAAAGAACAACACGTCGGAGCACCCCTGAGACTTCTGCGTTTAAGGGGGGGTCGGTTAAAAGCCAGAGAAACACCTGGCAGAATGGATCCACCTGAAAAAGCAAAGTTTGGAAGAGACAACAGAAGAATGTTTTTTGTTCTCTGAAGAGAGCATAAACAACAGCACTGAGACGTGCTTTTTTTTTGTCAGTTGAGGGTGGTTGTGTGCTGATGTGTAATCCTGTGTATCTGTTACCAGTCTTTACCTGCAAGGAAACTCAGCCCACTATCATTACTCTTGTGGAATAATGATCAGTTTGTTTGTGCTGAATTAAACACGCTGACCATTAACACCATCATTATCTGATCTGATTATCTGATACAGAACATTCTAGGCTTTTAAGCTGTCACTATCCAACATAAAGCCAAACTATTAACCTGCCTGTACATCAAATCTCACCACCATTTTGTCACCTCCATCTCCACAGTTTCCAAGCACAATGGTAAGCTAGAATCAGCAGCTGTGATGGTGTCATGCTGCAGGAAGACGTCTAGACAGATGAGTGGTCTGGTGTCTAAAAGTGGGTTAGTCTGGTCTGAAAACACTGTAAGATGACACTACCTAAGCCAATTAGTGGACTAAATGCATACAGTCATAAATGCATACCCAATGCATTCTGGGAATATTTTGCTGCCCCAACTGTCCATCAGGCTGACTCATTTACTTCTGCATGACATTCTAGTAGCAATTTCCTACATTTCACAGAGTATCTTTCAGCTACCTGGAGAAGAGGTGTGAACTTGGATTCAGCTGATGTTGATTATATAGAGACTGTGTAGCTAGAGGAAGCAAAAGCAGTAATGATGGCACAGTATAGTGTATTATAACTAAGAAGTCAGGGTGACATCAGTTCACCCTGAAATTACTCTTGAAATTACTTGAAATTACTTTCAAGAGTAATTTAACACCAGACAATGCAAAGTAGTGTTTCACTATCCTCTCTTGGTTAAAGTCTTTAAGTTGTGGTTGGATGTGGTCAGAAGTGTGTTGTAACCACATCCAACAATAATGTAACAAGGTCCCTCAAGGTGAAATGTTAGGAGGGCAGAAAACATTAGCAATACATTGTATTAAAGGAGGGCAGGTGGAACTATCCAGTCGATAATGGAATTTTACCATCAAAGCCAAAATGCAAAATATCTTCTGGATGCAAATACGCAATGTACATTTTGTTCCAATTTTTTGCTGACTGTTTAAGTTGATGAGTGTTGAACAGAGTGTTGTTTGTCACACATAGAGCTGATAATGGCTCTGGGACAGGTGCTGAAACCTATATTAAAGTGCTAAATTGATTGTAATGCATGCAGACTTGATGTACTCTTACACTAACACTCCAAGGTTTGTGTTGTGCATTTTAGCACAACACAAACTCTGTTTCCATAACGATTGATTCCCTGCGTGTTTTCTGAAAGTCAAGGAGATGGTGAGTGTCTTTGAACTCTCTGACAACAAATGCAGGGGGTTTACTGCTGATGCTAACAAAAAAAGGAAACACACACACACACAAAGAATACATATACACATATCATGAGTAATTGTATCAGAAGTAGAAAAGACTAATAAGTGTTTTTGTGGGTTTTCCTCTTAATGTAAAACATTTACACAATACATTAAAACCTGAAACTCTAGTACTAGTTAGTACCACTTCCCTCAGCTGACCCAGTGATCACAGGGGAGGAAGTCAGGTGATATAGTTCCCTCCATTCAGTTGTACCCATTAGGTCTTTGCTGTGATCCTCCAGTCAGTGCAGGCTGGGTCACATCCTTTCTTTATTTTCTCTGAGAAACACTATTCATCTTTTATTATGTAATACACCATTCAATTATCTACCTCTGGTTTTGATCAAGCGTCTCTCTCTGTTGGCCCCTTTCGCCTTTAAGGCAAATGCATTATCTTGTCTGTCGCTGTCCCTTCCTCCGTCCCTCTGTCTCTGTACTTTCCTTTCATCATTCCTCATCCCCTGTATCATTGATTTAACCTCACTCTGTATGCCTGGCCTTCAGTCCCAACAGACCCTGCTTCCAGAACGATACATTTCAGCCTCTGCCGCAGAAATGATACACCTCACTCTGAGACAGGAACAGGACAGCCTCTAGTGGTGCACCTTGGGCACTTCAAGTGATGCTTTTACCTCACAAGCCTCATATGTAGCCGACATGTAGATGTAGCTGCTCGATGTTAACAATCCAAAATTCAAAATTTCATTAGCAAGTCAGCTGTTACCACATATTTCACAGGGTATATCTAACATTTAATGACTGTCATGTGTCAAAAAATGTATGAGAAGTCTTTTTTTGGTTCCCTGGAGCTCAATAAGCTTGACAGATCAGCTTTGAATCCCTGCAATACGCTGCTTCTTAGAGTATTCTGTGTCAAATCACATGAAACAGACTTCGATATCAATTTTTCAAGTCTGAGAAAAACACATCAATACACAGAACCATATCTCAAGACCAAACCTGATCTGCAGAAGTACATATGCCTGGCTAAACTTAGGCCTCCAGAGCAAACAAAAACTTTGCAAACTCAAACAGAAGCTGACTTAATGCACTCTGGATGATTTTTAGCAAATAAGCACGACCAAATTGCATCATGTAACAGTTAACTCCCATGTTAAGATGACTTTGTATAAGTTTAATGTAAATAACATGCTTGTTGTTTGCAGAAGGAATGCTTAAGAGTTATTTGCCTCTGTGCTGTTTCCTCCCTAATCTTAGAAATACTGCGTCCAGTCATAAATAATGACTAAATCAGCACTCCAGTTTTCTGACCCATAAAAGTGAAACACAGTGTAGCTCTTAAGACCTGTGCTTGTGTGTGTGCATTTGTGTACAGCTATGTGCATGTGTCAGAGAGATGGATAGGGGGAAGTGCTCTGCTTAAAACCCAGCAGAGGCGTCTTTTGGTGACTGCCTCCCCGTCCTCCTCTGTTGGCTGCCTCTCCCCACGGTGAAAATGCCTTGTGAAGAGGCCGGATATGAATTCATTTTATGCTGAGATGAAGTTATTAATGCCCACCATCTGTTATCGTCAGCTAGCTGCCAGACAAGCAGTGGCAACACAAAGAGGAATGCAGCACCAGTTGGAGAGCTGCAGACAGTGAGACACACAATGCCACCTTGGTATTGATGAATAGCCTTTTTCAAAGTTATCTATGGCGTATCCTCTATTTACTGAGCATTTGTTTTCTCCATTTCTACAAAACACAGATTCCAAAAGACAAGAAACAAAAGTCTAAGACAGAGAATAGTTCAACAATTATCATTACTTGTATTTGGAAGCCAACAGAAAGGACAAATCTGATTCAAACTGTCACTATTTGGTAAATCCCTCCAGTGAGTAGTACGGGATTATCCTATGTTGCTAACCCTCCCTCTGTGCATGTTTAATAACTGTTATACGGAGGTTTAGAGAGAAAACAGAGGGAATACAAGGAAAGTTTGGACATATTTGTGATTCTGTAGGGAACTATTTCTGCGCTTTGGTATACATTATAGATTGCATACATACACACACATCTTTATTTATAAAACAACTTTGACACAAACCCATTAAAAATCACCTTCAGCTTCTGTTCCAGCCAATCATGTGACCTCCTTCTGCCTGCCATGATTGGCCTTTGCATGAGGATGCCAACTTAGCCATGTACAGCCCCCCCCCCTCGCCCCCCTTAATGTGTACCTGATTTGGTTAGCAAGAGCTTCTCGATGATAAATAAACCATACTGCCATTTTACACCTCGATGGCTGCATAATTCATCACTGGGGAAATGGTGCACATGTGAGCACATCATGTTCGATCAACATGAAGTGTTTGAGGGTTTGTTGATGAAGGAGAAATTAGCTAGATGATGAAACTGAGCCAGAGGTCAAAGGGGCTTGTCACTGAGGATTTACAATACGACAGTAATCAGGTGAAGGCTGGATGCTGTTATTGTTGACTGGAGAGAAGCTGTTTTCTGATTGGACATGTCCCTGTGCCAGATATTCCCCCGGCCCTCATCCACCCCTATTTTCTTTTTTTTTTGGTCTTTGTTGGAAGATACTGCAGGAATCTGAAACACACTCACCATGAACACACTCTCTCACTCATTACACACACACTCACAGGTCTCCAGATGCCAACCTGAGTGTGAAAATAAAAAACCTCTGTCCCACCATTCTTCATCACTCACTAACTACTTACTAATCAACAAAGAATAAGGAAAAATCTAGTAAATGCTCTTTCTGTACTCAGAATTAGAAAAGTAGCAGTTCATTGTTTTACACTAACTAAGACCAGTTCGCTGGGAGTAGAAGTGGATCCTTTTACTTTGTTGAGATATTTCAGTCTGAACCAAAGCAGCAGACTGACACTGCCGTCCATGGTGCTGTGAAAAACGCATGGCTTAAAACAACCTCCTTAATTACGAAGCTTCGTATCTTTGTATCTTGGGTTTCTCAAACCCAGACTAAGATGCTGATAACTGCTCAGAGCAAAGTACAGTACTTCATGAAGTGGATCATTCAACACTGAGTACTGATCTGAGTACTTAGTACATTAGTTAGTGGTGCTGTTGTCAGTAGTGCATCATGGCATTAAACAATTACACAACTGCATGCATCACTTGCTGCATGTTTACTCACACAGCAGGCTATCCTACTGCAGTGCAAACTGAAGTGATTGGATTAGACAGAAAATGATGTGTTGCAGATGCTTAAAGTTAATGAAAAACAAAATGGGTTGAAAAATTACATGCAGCATCTTGCAAGCACTTGTTAAACTGAATCAAGTGAACGAGAATATTACTTGTTCTCTATATGAGTTTACAGACACACTAGCCTAGGCTTTCCTTTCATCAATAACATTTGAGTTGATCAGAATAATAAATATTAATATTAGTATTAATAGCAATTGTTGTGGAAATTAAAGACAAATTAGGCCAAATAATATATATTGATACTAACACTAGCACTACATGCATACTAGAGTGTGGTGTTAGAAAAAGGATGATAATCTTATAACACCAGTAAAAGGCCGCACTGTTTTTGTGTTAATGATAGTACAGTAAGAATAGAGCCATCACTGTGCTATCTTTTGAGTGTAATACACATGTAAAGAAATAGAGAAAAAAACATTTAAACGATAAGCATAGGACAGTATAATATAAGAAACTGTGAATTTTATTTGCCCAGTGTGGGGAAAAAAATGATACCCATGACTTATTCAGAGCCCTATTATGCCCCCAAATAACCTCCATATCTGCTGACACTGTGAAAAGAAGGATATAAAAGCATATTCCATTAGGTACTGTATATTTACAGCTTTCTTTTCACTGTTCTTCATCATTATTATTTGTGTTATCATAAAACCCGGATCTGATATTGGCCAGCTTATTAAAAGGGCATATCAGGGCTTAGCTGTCTCATAATCCATACCCAGAAAAATATCCTTGTTTTCTCTCAGTGTGCATTTGTGTGTGTGTGTGTGTGTGTTTGACAGAGAGATAAAGCCAAAAGGGAGAAACATTGCTTGTGCATTAATGTGAGGCTGTGGATTTATCCTTTTTTTTTTTTTCATCCTTCTTAATGCAAAGTGCAGGCACAAAGCCATTAGACCGCAGAATAAGTGAGATGAGTTGGGTATAAAAAAGTAAAACTGTGGGAATGTGCGACCATACACACACATCACACACTCACCTCTGTGTGTGTTAAACAGTTTGAATTTTAGCCAGTTATCTCCTGAGCCTCATTACGATTGTGCTGATCGTACCAGACAGAGACAGACAACACAGAGATGTTTACTCTTGTAATGGGATATGTGAGGAAAAGCAAAATCAAACCACAGGGACGAAGCTTTGATGGTGAAAGTAAGGATCCATTTCTGCTTTTTGTCTGTCTTTTCACTGGTTTAAACACCACTGGAGAGGATATCTAATTAATGAGGCTGGAATGTGATACTGTACATACTTTCTGCTATAAAATGAAGCTGCCAGGCTAAGCAGAGGCTTAAGTGGGAACCAAAAGGCTTTACATAATATTACTATGCAGATAGATTTGAACTGGATCAAAGGAGGGTGAAAGGCTCAACAATACTGGACATTAAACACATCAAATTTCCATTGAACTGTGAAAGTCAGCAGATAAGATGCCTGTGAAACCACAAACGAAACCCAGCACCCAGACTTGATGCAGATAACATGGGATTGCGGAGTGAAAGCTTTTGGGAGAAAAAAAACAAAACATGTTTGATTAGATTGTAATGAGTTGTTTCACCAGCTGGGAATCATCATCAGAGAGGATTTCAGACTAAGATCACTATCAAATGTATTGACAGAGAAGGATTTAGCCCGCAATGGAGAATAAGTCAAGCTCATGCCAAACAAAAGCGGTTATGAGTTGTTTTAAATGCATTGTCTGTTTGAAGGGGGACTAATTCCTCTATCTGGAGTCCTCATATGGAGAACACACAATGATCAGTAACCTATTATATGATTTGAAGTTTAAACTAAGCAATCAGATGTAATAATATTATAGTTCAGTGCCTCCATTTGCTGCTGCAGCAACATTTTATACTACTTCACTCTTCTGCTTCTGCAAAGAACCAGCAACCTTACTGGATGCAAAACCAGTCTTTCCCAAGGTCACCGTACCTAGAGACACAATCGGGTTCAGTGGCAACTGGTAAGTATCCAGGAGCAAAGGAGAACTCTTGCCAGCGCCCCTTCTCCACAAACAACTGGCTTCATACCAGCAGGAAAACTCCCAAAGCTTCCAAGCACAAGGAAGTCTGCTGGACGCAGCACGTGACTGGAAGATGCTTGTGGATCTACACCAGAGGCCCATCCAGCATGGTATGGGAAAATATGTAGTAGGCTAGCAAAGTCTTTCAGTTGATAGCTGGCACATTTGGCAATTTGTTCATTTACTTTGTCCAGGCACAGATTGAAATTGAAGCTAGTCTACATTCTAGTATACAATCTTGGAAAGAAGACTACACAACAGAGCTAAAAGACATCAAGCGCTAAGGACTGGGAGATGTGTTAGAAAGAAGGTGCTGTTGAGACCAAGGGGCAAACAATTAAGATGTTAAACTAACACTTTTATCCAAAGAGCTACAATGAGTACAATGTGTGAAATGAACCAAACATCATTACAAGCAAGCAATAATCTAGTTGTGGCACAACATGGTCACAAAAATATGTGATGCAGTAAATTGAGGCTTTTGTGTCAAAATGAAATAAGATGACGGTGTCCTTAGAAAATTATGACATAAAATAATTCCAATGTTGCCTTTTGTTGTTACAATAGTCATGTGTGACAGAGAAGTGCTGTGCAAGGAAGGAGAAAAGGGTGGATAAAGTTTTGAAGTGGCAGAACATGGCTGTGTGGTGGCCCTGCAGGGAGGCTGAGTCCGTGAATGAGCTCTTCATCCCAGTGGGCTCTAGTTCTCATCCACACAGTCTGATGTAAATGTCACCTCCACCACACTCAGTCATTAAAGCCACACAGCTGGATAGATTCCAAAGCTAGGATTGACATTAAAAAAGAGGACTAGTCAGGACAACAAGAGTGCCACATCGATGCAGTATATATGTGTGTATATTGGGTAAACTTAAAGGGTAGATCATGATAAAACTGATAAAAAAAAAAACAAAAAAAAAACACCTAAAAAATGTACTGATGAAACAATAAAACTTTTTTTTTAAATCACATATTTGCTCTGCAATAATCACTGCAGGGGCCTGTATTCAAAACTCTTTACAGTTGACAGAGCTCTTCTATGCAGTATCCCCAGTCATGCTCTCAGGTTGACGAATAGGGACTATACATCACTGTTTATATTGATTTCAGATCATGTTGGCGTTCTCTGCACCAACAAACACAAAGACAGGACCTCCAGTCAATAAATCAACCTCATGTAATATTCATGTACACCTCAACCAGTGTTTTACCTCCTGCCCCTTACTGTGCCATACAGGGGTTTGCAACACAAGCTAGCAGGCAATAGCTGAAGTGCAGATATTAAAAAACATTTTATTTCTCAGTAGCAGGATTTCCGTAATGCATATTTCAAACACATGAGTGCCTGTTATTTTGACCAACAAAAGAGAGCAGATTTGCTTTCTAGGATGTGAAAACCTTGAACCTGAAAATCTCAAAGCCACTCAGTTCACACACAGAGCCATATAATCCCAAAGTTGTGTGTGGACAGTAAGTGTAATAATTGATGAGAATGATAGCAAACGAGGTGACTTCAGACATGCAAACATATTCACAAGGTCAGTAGATTCTGTGGAGCTGCTTTGCCGCTTCAGAGCCATGGAGAGCGACAACAGCGGGCGACGCCGGTCACTCTTTCAGCACCATGGACAGCGCCGAGAGTCTGCTCGTCCTACCTGAACATTTGGCGACGTTTCAGGCTCGGGCAGGTGCTGTGAACGGCCAAACACGGATTATAACACCGCCTTCACACAGAGCCAAGGTGACCCCGATGAAATTTATGAAAATCCTTCCACAAATAAATTATCTGGGGTAAACAAACAGTTTCTGAGTCACACTGCGCTGTTTACATTGCGATTTGGCAGCACAACACTTGGTGTAAACGTGCAAGATGTGACAGTGACCATGCACTGAGCTTGTCTGGAGAAAACAAACACTAAAAAGAAAATATATATATACATATATATATATATATACATATATATATGTATATATATATATATACA
>JBBMJY010000013.1:3098528-3156780 GCA_037833715.1 Toxotes lorentzi
CAGCAGAAGCTCGTGGAAAGGGTCAGCAGGTGATCTTTGCATCTCACGATTTAGACTAGTTCCCCTCACATTAAGACTCTCATTTCAAGGTTGGTTGAAAAAGCATCGTGACACGTGTAAAAGTAGCACATGATCAACGCCTAACAATAGAACGTAGTGTCAAAATACTGACGAGCCATTTGTAAGAGACGAGACAGCGCCACTGAGCGCACATCGCTGTACAAGAGACGTTCCTGACGCGTCATTTATTGACAGACACGCAAGCCAATTGAGGAAATGACGCACAAGTTTGACAACTTTGTCTTTTAAATGGGGGAGTTGTAATTAACAGTATAAAGTAAACTAATTCCTTTCTTTTGCCTAAAATCAATATAAATTGTTTATTACTGTGTTTAAGAGCGTATCGGTACCGCTTTAACTATTTGAAAACGGTCCTGACCGGACAGTCAAAGGTGAATACAGCATAAGTTTCTTACATCCTCGTCCTCGCAGTGCCGACGGTACTGATGCTGAGGCCGGGGTCGCTGGCTCTCCACCGCCCTCTCCCCCTCGACACCTTGCCCGAGGAGGTGGCTCGCCTCTGGAGGGTTTGGGAAGGATTTGTTTGTGTTGATCTTGCCGGTGAATCTCTGATACAGTGACGCCATTTCGACTATTTGTCAAAAAAAAGAATGACTTAAGTCCGTGTTCTCAATCAATAAATGCAAAAAAGTCCAAGTTAGAGAAGGTCAATGGGTAGATGGGAAGATGCTCTGCTTCAGTTGGAAAAAAAAAAAATCCAGTCCAAGCTGTGTTCAGGATTCACATCACGTACTTTCGGGCTCAGTGCTCGGGTCTCACCGATGCTGCAGCGACGCTGTTCCCACACTTTGACAACTTGGTGCGAAATTGATACAAAAACAAACGAGCGTGGGTCACAGGAGACTGGATAAAACACCCATGATCCCGACCCGAAAGACGGATGAACCAGCCTCAGCGATATCCCGTCCCCCTCTTTCCCTCCCTCGTGGTAGAAAAAGAAAGTGACCGCAGATAAACGTTCAGGGACTAATAGGTCTTTGCCTTACAAGTGAGGACAGAGACTCACTGATGTACCAAACAGCTACGAACAACCCAACGCAACATTAACACATCAGATATCAGAGATCTGCGGTCGAAACTTATCATGACTTTGCAGACAGAGTGTGCTCAAGTATCTCTATTAGTTTTATATCTTTGCCTCGATTTGGGTCTGTAGAGGTGTCGTGCAGAGAACAAGAGTGCCCCCATGTGGAGGAAAAGACCCCCCAAAAAATTAACAGGCACGTTTTCCACAAGACAGGTTAAAGGTTTGGTTAAAATAATAATAATAATAACTTTTTATTCAGGTTTTATGTGAGGCTGACTGGTTAAACTTGCTTCCCATTTAAATGTAACTGGTTGTTTTCTTCTACTAACTCCACAAATGCAGCAACTTACTGGTGGGACTTTACAACAACAACAACATATGATATTTGCATTTGGTCTTAGATTGGTAACTTTTTTGTATTAAAACGAAGGTGCAAATAAAGTTGTTTCATATAAGAAACTGTTGAGGCTATACTGTACAGGGCTGCAACAATTATTTGCGGTGATTGTTTTGTTTGAAAATTTCCTCAAATTGTTTGTTTTATCTGTCCCACAGTCCAAAAGCACAAGACATTCAGTACTATCACGCTGTCAATCTGTCAATCCACTTATCGATTAATACTGTTGTTCCATCTCGACATGTGGAAATGAGTAATGAAAAACTGCAGCTGAATCAAAGTTACCAGATATAAAAACAATTTACTTTAAAGCATGGGACTGGAGTCCAGATGCCAGCCTACCAGCCTGATTCCACATCATTTATCTTTATTTGCAATCCCAGCACAGGAAGAGTCATCTTATACACAACAGATCCAGAATCTGTAATTTGATTTGCTCTTGTATGGCCTCACAGGATACAGAACACCTCCCTCTGCGTACCTAACAAGCTGAGCATGCTGGGATTTTAGCCTCACGGAGTCAAAAACACAGAATAACTCATCCACTCATCAGCCCACGTAACAGGCAAGTTGCAAGAAGAGACACAACTTCTCTGGGAGAAGCTTAAAGCCTGGTGGAATGCAAACATCCTCCTCCTATACATTCACAGCCTATCTGCAGCAAAACAGCTCACATCTGTTCAGATTTACTTTTCAATTAAGACAACTTCCTAAAAAGAAGTCTGCAGGGTGCGTTTTTTAATCTAAAAAGATTAAAAACACACCCTACACTGCATGACTTGATTACTCAGCTGCAAACCCCCATGTCCAGATAGTACACTCTCCTGCTCTGCAAAATATTTCACCACTGATTTTCAGGAAAGGTTTCATAAAGGAAAAAAAAAAACAAAAAAAAAAAAACACTTCCATGTGTTTCTGCACATCAAATCTATCTCAGACTCTGGCACAGAACCCAGAAATGCAATTCAATTTTCAGGCACTGTAGTGATGTGATTAGGAAGAAAAAAAAAGGCTGGGTAGCAAGATTTGTCAAACAGCAGGAAATCCTCAGGGTACTGATGCAGAACACTTTAAGGTGGACTGAATATGTGGAACATCTTCAAACTGGTTATTAATAACGTGAAAAATGAGTGGTGGGACATTTCCTGGACCTGCAGCGAGGTCTGTCTTGCCCCCCCCCCCCCGCCATTTCACCTTATTAGATCACCACATCAGATCATATATAGAAAGCATTAAATGTGATTATTTCTAGAGTCTATAAGGAGTTAAATGCAGCAGGTTGGGGGAGATTAGCCCTGCAACTGGGCAGCAGAGGGCAGAGCTGTCCCTAGCCAGAGTCTTCTTTTCATGGGAAGGACTGTCTGATATCAGCTGAGTGGGACAACACAAACCTTCAGGGGACAAAAAAAAGGAAGTCAGTATTACCTGATTACCTGATCACAAAACACGGCAAAGAGGATTCAGAGTCGCTTCAGGTGCAATTTATTCAATAAATGACAATTCTCATTGAGTTGTCATGTCATGATGCATGACTGCAGCTTTCCCTGGTGGGGCCCCGTGGGGGCGTCCTGGAAACCACTGACACAGAATTGTTCCATTATTTTGTTAAATTTCCCCTTTTGTGCAGGAATAACAAAGCAATTTAAGGTAAAAACCAGAGAGCTACAAAGACACTAAATCTTTCAAAACAGAACAAACACTGGCATCTAGTGGATAAATGCAGCTTCATTTATTTATATTTAGTTTTGAATAAATGGTTTACTGTGCTGCTAAACAAAAAAACATCAATGTTGCAACTTTGTCGTCATGCAAAAACTGTAAGAATGCCCATGACAGCGCACCCCCTTCTGTCAACTGACCACCATGATTTATGATGGATAGTTTCCCATTTCATGCCACTGTGCAGGAGCTGTACTTATGAAGCCACATTCTCTCCCTAGACTGGAACTACTCTGGAGGGCTGCACTCTCTAAATCCTTTCCTCCATCATAAAAATGAAGGTGGTGTAGAAGCAGCTGCCACAGTAAGGTGGCAGAGGCAGTTGTCGGGTCACTGTCCACATTATTTCCAAATGCTGCATCATTGCCAGCGCATTTTAAGGAGTGGGACTGCCAGACAGACATTAATACGGCTGGAGGGAGATGGTCAATCATCCTGACAAGCTTTAAGTAACATGAATTAAACAAGAAGATCAATATCTTTGATGCTGGATAGTGAAATGAAAATGTTTAAGATTTTAAAAGATCATATTTAAAGGGCAATTTCACCTAATTGGACCAAAAAAAAAAAAAGACAAAACAACTGTTTTTTTTCCAATCCTCAAAATAGTTTGTGCCTTTTATTTTGTTCTACAGTGTGTAAAAAATAATCCTATTCCACACTGTCACACACTGTCAGTGTATCTACTCGTCCTGATTCTTTATTCAAACACAAGAATCCATGTTTTTAACAGCAGAAGTGTTCCATCAAGCAGATTCTTATATTTGGCATCTCCGTAAATTTTTATATCGCCACTAGAATTTAAAATAAACTTCTGCAGGTTTGAACAATGTTATAGTTTGGTTTTTATTTGTCAAGACTTTCACAGATCCATCTTTGAGCTGGCTGCAGTAGTAATATGGATGCACTGACCCTTTGAATGTTTTCTTTTTTAATGAAAAGTCATATCTTGCTCATTTTCTGATTACGTTCACACAAAGGGTACTTGAGTAATTAATCCACCTGGTAAACAAGAAGAGAATTTGTGAAGGACTGTATGTGAGGTAAAGGATAATTTTGACCTTGTTAAAAGAGAAGAAAATCCCCTTCTTGAAGCTGTGATGGGAGTAGCCGCTCACAGCGGGAGCAAAGGTTTGGGTGAGAGGGAGAGAGAGAAAAGAGAGAGCGCGAGAACTCATGAATTTATACTGTGGTGTCACATTTCTCTGTTGCAGTCCATTTCTCACTGAGAATACTGTCATAAACCTCCACCTTCAATCCCGTGCTTCACAGAAGGAGGATCAATCTGGCCATTATCCAGGATATTTGGGTCTGTTGGACCTCAGCTTTATGACAAGAGAACCCAATTTGCAACTGCAGTAGTTTTACACACCCTTACATCTGTGCCCTAGTATCGCCAGGATGTTGCAGCGCCAATTCAAAGTGTGGTAGGGTGCAAGTCTGACTGATTTAAAGGCTACTTCCTGGGTACTTGCATTCTCAGGGAGGGGCCAGCCAAAGTTTCAGCTTTAGATTAAAAGCCTTTCTGCTTACACTGTGTGTGTTTGTGGCTGCTGGCTAGAGGCTTGTTTTGAATGACAGGGGGAGATTGAAGGTGCTGGAGCCTGACACTGTTGGACTTAAAATTAAATGGCCAAATTAATAGGTGCTGTCACTTGCCGCTGTGAAACCACCTACTTGCCTCAAAACCAGTCCGACGACAGGACCTTTTTTTTTTTTGATTGACACCTCCATCTGCCCAATGCAACGCTGGCGATTTCTCACAACGAATCAAAGCATTACGAAGGAGAAACAAATCTCGGAACTGACAAATAGCACGAGGAAGGAAAAAGTTTTGACAACTCATATTTTGCTCATTCTGCAGTTTTATGATGTGCCTATATCAACTGTGGAATTCTCTGGCAAAGTGACATGAAGCATGGCAAATTGACTCCCAATCCTATTTGAAATGGGCAAGATAAAGTCCCTGGGAAATTTAGCGGGACACGGAGGAGGGCTGAAGGGGAGAAATAGAAAAGAGCCAGTAGTCGAGAGCGGGCGTGAGCCGTAACGGTGGGTGAAACATCGAGCACATATAAAGTGTGTGAGGCACAAAGGTAATTTGCAGATGCAAGGCTGGGAGGAGGAAAGAAAAAAATGCATTTCAGTTATCTCATGCTTCTCTGTTGACTTGGATCCCATTTCCCAGAGAAGGCCAGCAGAATAATTTCACGTATGGGGGAGATGGTGGTCCAAGTAGAAAAAGTCTGTTTGCTGAGGGTTGATTTGTCATTCTGGCGGCTCAGCAATAACCCAACAAATCCAGTAGCATGGACTGAAAGAAACATGTGAAAAGGACTAAGTTGAAAAGGACTAGCTACTGTGTGAGGTTGATATATGTCCTGGGTGTTGAATCTTTGTCTGCTTTACTGAGGAGTCCCATGAATTCACAACATCTTTCTAATAAGTACAATTAACTACACTACAATTAACACTTAATTTTAACAATTAACACGCGGTTTCACTTTGTTTCCCTCTTAAGAAACGTAAAGGCTGTTACAACCATCTTATTCTTCATGGTATTGTATATATTCAGAATCAGCTTGTGCCAGAAATATTCAAACCCAATGCACATTTTTTTTTAGCCACACTAGCAGCGTAGCTCTGTAGATGACATATTTGGTATCTTTAAAAACTCCACTCCACTTGAATTTAAATTAATGTTTTGTGGGTTTGAACAATGGTTGGCTCCTCAGCATGAGCTCACACGTGGGCTGCTGCTTATTATGGGGTTGAAATACTGTAGCAGTCCATCGTAAGAAGAGGTATCAGGTGGAAGGCATTAAAAAACAGTAAGAACTCAGGCGTCTGGCTGCAGCTCCCTCGCTTATTACGCTGTCGTTTTCCTTGTTTTGCTGCAAGCACTGCTGACTGCAGCACGACACACACCCTGAGCCCTCTGTTTATTTGTACCTCCAGATGTCCTCAAATTATAACTGTGAGAGGTTTACAGAAGGCAAGACCAGGGTGGGAAAAGAGGAAAAAAAAGTGGAGGGAATAAATGAATGGTGTGAAGAAAAAGGAAAGTGCAAGAAGGAAGAAAGGGGCACACAAAGAAAAGTTCTGATAAATTTGCCTCACGTGGACTGCTGGCATTTAACTTGCCACAGAGGTACATTAAACACACACACCTCGAGTCCATGATTGTGAAAAAGCTTTGTTACTACTACAACAACCTGCTGTTGGTATCTGATGGCTTTTTAATTTTTTTTACAAGAGGATTTTAGTCACAATTCTGACTCTAGGCCAAGTGAACCGGCTAGAAAGTGTTAGCCAGGCCTTCAATTAGCACAGAAAAAATCAATACATTCAATTCCACATTAGTCATTTCTCCACTCGAGCTTTATTTTTTAAAAAATGTATTTATTTATTTATTTTTTCATTTTTGCATTCTGGCTCGAAAAGTGAAAAGGTTGCGTGAATAGCTGAAAAAAAAACAGTGAATTTAAAGTAATTATTGATTTATTTGGGGAGAAGTAGGACTTAAATGCCATAGAGGAGCTACGTCAGAGACAAATGTCCGCAGAGAAAATCACTTATTCATATTTTAGCCTTTGCTGTGTGTTGCAGTCAATCATCTGTCATTTCAAAAAGAATCAATACTGAATCTAGCTTTTCTGTTTTGGTACTATATCCCCATTTTTACAGAGTTAATATGCCGCCTAGCACACAAACATTTCATCATGCTGGAATGAAACCTGTGAAGAATTTGTACCATAAACCAGTTCAAGTGTTTTTCCAACAACTTCGTTTCAAAAATGCCATTAAAATACATTCCTACTCTCATTCACCGTTTCTTACTTAGCAAGTAAAGCATTTCTAGTGTTTCAAGAGAGGAATTTCCATCAGGGATAATAGTTCATGAGCTGGAAACCATTTTAATGTAACACAGTGATTGGAATTAGACACATTAGCTGGGAAATGAGACATCTTAACACAGAGTAGTGATGTGTGCTGTCTGCCTGGGGAGGTATGAGGGAGAAGGGGGGAGCTTTGTATTAAAATGTGACACATCAAAACCCTCAGACAGGCCTGGCGGCTGCTGCTGGGCTGCAAATCATCTGATCTGAACGTATCAAAGGGCTGACCCCAGGCTCCAGGACACGAGGGAAGAGAGTACTGGATCCAGTACATCACTGTTAAAGTGCACTGGTGGTGTAGTTGATGAAACATTGTGTGCTGAGACCAGGGGATTCAAACTGAAAGAGTGTAGAGAGGATTGGGAGAGTGAGATGTGTCAAGATATGAAAGAGCGTGAGGCTTAAATGCAAGGAAATATGAAATAAAAAATAATAATCCCTGTTGCTTACACATGGTGTCAATGAACCAGAAACAATTGCTACATGTAAAAAAGCAACTGCTGCTGTTTCTGACCAGTATGATCTATAACAGCAAGTGTAAAATATTTCTAAACTATCTGTTGCTGATATCTGAGACCAGCATTAAAAGGATAACTTCAGCTGAGATATCACCTTCACTTTCACAAAGAGCCCAATCATGAGTGATTCAAACTAAGCCAGTAAGAGACGGGTACAGCTCTGATTATAAGGAGCACCAGGTGAAAGGCATCAATGTCAAATACTGTTAAAAAAAAATGGTGGTTGTCTTATTTTTAAGCTTATGTGCCCTGGTGATAGACACAGATTTACCACATTTACATAAACGGAATAATGACCCTATGGCCAACAATCTCTGTGACACAAAATTATCATTATTTTCCATGACTTGACAATTTTCAAATGAGCAATCCTGTTTATTTGAGCAATGCACTTATATAAACTGTGAATTTGAAAATCAGTGACAACCAAACAGCAGAATAAAAAAAAAAAAAACCCACATATTTACACATATACACACATTTGCTTTACAGCTCTTCGCCGAAGCTCTACACGCAGACATTGTTGGAAGGTTGTGCTGTTTACTTGGAGCAGCAATTGCGTGACAAGAAAAATGTGAAGCCTGCAGTGTGAAGCCTCTGTTTTAAACAAACTTTAATGGTATTGCCGGCAAGGAGAGGTATAATAGGATGAGTCACGGCAGGATTAAAGTTTCTGAAGAGCAAAAATGTGGTTGTAAACAACTTTGGTAAACTAAAATATAATAAATACCTGCTTTAACTTTAGATTTTCTACATCAAACCCACATGCTATTGTTAGTTGTAGCTTTCAGGAATTTCATAATGGCAAATGGCACCTTCTTTTTACATTGTCTTTCTTGTCACACACCTTGAAAATGTGTGTGAATATGAAACATGTACAAATTTATTGTATGACATTTTCTATTCTCCAGCACTGGATATTCTTGTCCCCTGGCATCTTGTTCTATTTAATTAAAGACTACACCTCCCTTCCCAATCACATGACATGATCTGAGCATGTGCAATTTGACCACACTTCAAGAAATGGCACTAAAATGAGACCTTAGCGGTGTCTAAAAATGCAAATGTATTTGGTGAGTGCTGTAGATGTTGCACTTTTATTGTACCTACTTAGCTTTAATCCTATATGTTATTCACACACTGCTTTGCATTTTGACTTAAATATTGATGATTCCTGTAGGCATCTAGTTGAATTTCTATTACAGAATCCAGAGAACATCTTCACAACCTTGAAACTTGAATATTTTTGAGCAAAACTTCAAAATGTTGTCATTTATCTTCCAAAAAATATGAAACACGTGTCATTTCCAAAACAAGCCACTGCAGCCAAGGCCACATGACAAGGGTGTTGCAGCAGCATACACTTCATCTCCCAACAAGCATACACAAGCACTAAAAGAGTCACTTCTGGTGCGACCCACGTTCTGTCAGACCCGCTGATGTGACAAAACTTTGATGGGCTCGCGAAGGTTCAAACGAGGGGGCAGAATAAGCAAATAAAGAGGATAAAAAGATGAGCGGAGGGAAGCGGATTTAACGAGACAGGTGGAGAGTCTGATTTCACTTCCACCTTCGCCCAGGAGCCTTGAGAGGTGGTGAGTGAGTTATGAAGGAGAGCCCCGGGGGCAGCGGTAGCCCATCAGCCCAGCAGTCCTCCTGTCATTGTATCAGGACAATGTAACACTCACAGTCCAGTGGCCCGACTAGGCTGGTTGCTCATGTCTCCTGACAGGATAGATGCACACTTAAGACTGCAGATCATAATGAATATTTCTATCAGAATGAGAATCGTGCCTGCTAATACTTACAAATGCCATTTGCAAGTGGTCGCTACTAAGAAAGACTACAAAAAAAAAAAAAAAAAACTGGCAACAATTCAGCTAAAATGTGATAAAACACTAGGAATACAAGTCTGTTTAGAGTCATTTAGCATCATGCAAACCACATGGGCCTAAAAGAGCTAATAAAGAAGATACATGGCTCACAAACGCTAGGCTGCAGTCACAGCCAAAGATCCGGCTCAACAGTTCTTTAGTATGCACACTACAGTATGAGTGCAGCTTAATCCTTACCATTTTGGAGGTGGTGGTATCGATCTGCTGGGTGGCAATTAGCATTGACATGACTGAATTGACAGCAAAAGCTCCTCCAACACTCTCTTCTTCTCCTCTCCTGTTCCTCAATACAGAAAAGTCCTCTGGACAAGTGCCGAATGAGTGGGAGGCTTCACTTAAAGTGGGAGGATTAGTGGAGCCCTCTTCCTCAAGCCAGAGACCCCCCCTCCCCCGTCAGCTGACTGGCACACTCCAAGCACACTTCCACGTTAGCCAATCAATCACATAACGACAAGGATTCGGTCTGATGCGCGGTGATCCATTCACCAGGATGGGCTCTTGGGAAATGTGTGCTCCCCGACTTCACTCGCGCTGGCTGTCTCTCACACCCCCACTCCCCCGTTTCTCCACGACGCTCTGCCTATCCCTCTTTGACTTTTCACAGCCTCTCGATCTTTCTCATTGACTCTGTTACCTTATAAGGTTTATCAGTCTTTGTCTCTCCAAGACAAGTCGTCTTCTCTCTCATTTGTAGTAGCTGCAGACACTGTGTGTTCGGCTATTCTCTCTCTCCCCTGATTCATTCTCAGTCTTGTCCCTACCTTTCTCCCTCCCTGCTAAGCTCTTCCCCACAAGAGGCTGGGTGTTTTTTTGGTGGGTTCAGCACCTGAACTAAACTGCAGGTTTAAACGTAATCTGTCAGGCTGGCCATGGGAGAGTCATCTGCCAGCAAACACAGCCAAACAGCGTTCTTTACATCTCCATCACAGCTTTAGAGAGGCAAAGGTGTGTGTGTGTGTGTCTGCTTAAAATTGGCAGGTGGGCAAAGAGACAGAGAGACAGAGGAAGGAGGCTGAGAGAAAACAGAAGACCAGAAGGGAAACAAAAATGCCTGAAACGCTGAAAAAAACAGCAGAAACGCAACAGAATACACTGAACAGAAGCAATGAAATGTGTAAAAGTTGTTATATGATGTTTGCGTGAGTCAAGTTATTGGATACTGAACTTCTCTGCGATGTAACACAAGAGTTTACATTTTTACATATCTCCAATGGAATGAGGTGTGTGCTGCTGTCTACCAATCTGCAGTTCAATTTAATCAGTTCCTGTGATGGGCTGTAATAAAGTGGTGGTGATATATTCGTGCCACGAACCGCACTTCATAACCCCCACCTCTCTGGAAGATTGGTCCTGGGTACGGTGCAGCACCAATCTAAATTTATGTAGCGTTTATAGCTACAGCGTGGTAAGCCAAAGTGCCAAAATGGAACAACCATTTGTATGCTAGCACAACACTAGCCAGGCCAGCAGCTAGTAAATGGGAAGTAGTGAAAAGCCTACAAGAGCGGCACTGGGCTGGGATTTAAAAAGACTGCACAAACTTTTGTGATAAAGTTCTGGAAGTTTTCTATCAAGTTTAATTTGCTTGGTCAATACTAGTCCGACCGTGCGTCTTCCAAAGGGATTTTATTTAGTCCAGAAAAGAACAGGAACAACAAAATGGTTACTACTGATGAACACCATTACGAGGTTGACAGAAATGCAAATGATCTCTCTTTGTTTTTTCTTGCAACAGAGAAAAGCAGTTAATGGAATGTAAAATATACTCTCAAATAAAATGTGTCACTCAGCGTACAACTAGGGGTGTGGTCAGGGTATCCAGCCACACAAAGTATGGATTCGATACCAGTGGTCTCAGGTTTTTAATGTGAAACTACTAAAGTGTTCTGTTTATATTCACATCAACAGCAACAGCAATGTAACTGCGAGAATAGGCTGTAAAACATGGAGGCATCTCACTAAAACAGACATAAACATAAGGAAGTTGGATAGACAGCCTCCAATAAAAGTGTGGTTTCCAATTTAGCTGAGGCAAATAAAGACAGGGATTTATACTAAATACATTATGGGCACTCATGTATGAAACCTACTGTACGCTCAGCAATATCTGAGAGACATATCAGGAAATCATGTTGTAAAGACTCAGCAGGTCCATCTGGTCCATCTAGAGACCTGGCTCAGGTGCTGGCCGAGCATTTTTCACCTTCAGACGTTTCACTCAGTCGGTTACTGCTGCCGCCACAGAGAAAGCCATTCATTCATCCGACATGGAGTACAGTCCGACTTGGATTTAAATTGATTGTATTTTATGGTTTACAGACTCAACAGACCATGTGATTAGCTGCATTTTAATCAAGAATGTGAAAGTACGAAAATGAACTTTTAGCGATTGATTTCCTGCTCGGATTACGCATTTATGTTAATGAAAAAAACAAATCATGTAATGAAACGTATCAGCTGTGCATTAAAATTATGTCTAAAACCTTCAGGACAAAAAATAGATTCATACCAAAAATTTCAATCCTTAATGTGTTTGTATTAGAATTTAATTAGAGATAAACACATTAATTACTATGGCTACACTGTTGCTTCATGTAACCTATTTAGTAAAAGTGTGTGTTATTATTTCAGTGATACAGGATCAATTTTAGAGTCTGTGCAACTTTATATGACAAAGTAAAAGAAAACACCACCAAAATTCTTCAACATTTACCTCATTAAATATTAAACATAAGAGGGAATAGGCAATGGAGTGACAAATATGCAGTTAGTGAGGGATCCTTGGTTGACAGAGAATCAAATACAAGCCTGATATTGTGTCTGGGCTGTTAACTAGTACCTGGATAAGGACACGGTTCTCCAACCCAACCCTTTAAACCCATTTATTCCATTATTGAGCACTGACTTTTCAATTCCCCCAGATCACAAGAAGGGAGAGAAGAGACAAAATGAAAAAAGTCCCTGTGGTCTGAAGAAGCACTGAAGGCAATTCCAACATATCGTCTATGAGGATGGGGCTGGATGGAGCCAGAGACGAGCAGGTACAACTGCTCTGCTTTAAGAAAGAAAGAACTGAAAATTTAAATCATAATCAGATTTTCAGAAAGTGAAACAATGGTAAAAATCTGGAGCGAAAAAAAAATCATAGGCTGCTGCGAATTCTATTAATAGGGCAAAATGCTCAACTGGCAAATTGAATCCAAGCATCATTTGGTGCAAAACAGGAAGCAAAACATATTGCTCGAAGTCATCCGGATGAAAAATGACCATGATGTAGTACAAATCCATTTCAGAATAGCTTTCCATTTTTTTGATTAGCAAGCAGTTCAGCATTTTGCTAATTCAATCTGGCCTCTGAATTGAATTTGTATTACAACCATAGTTAATAACTTGACATTCAGCGTATGACTCTGTGCTATTTAGATAAGTGATGGACCTCCTTTGAACACCCACATGCTTCTATGCCAAATTGTCCCATTGCTCATAATAAAAACCGTGTCTGAAAGACTCGCTGCTGTTATATTTTATTGGAATTGTTATTAATAGGGCTATCCGAATATAAAGCCAACACCATATGTAGAGATACAATAGAGCAAAAAAAGAATCATCTTTGGGGAGGATTCGAGATGAAGGAAGTCTGGAATAGCATTCATGCCACGGCTTGTGAATAAAAGATGAAAGTTTTGACTTGGCTCCAAGTTTCTTCTCTCTTGTGGCTCATCTCAATTACTACAGAAGCAGTTTAGAGGAGAACAGAGTCAGTAAGTACACTCTAAAGAGGAGACGATGTGGAACCCTCAAGGAAATTTCTCATTTTTAATACATGGAGGACAATGACTGACACTTCAAAAAGAGACAAAAATCCCTAAACACTGTAACATACAATATGGTGAAGCTCAGCCTACATTTGTGGCTGTGCTCCAGTGTCATGAAGCACTTCACTCAATCATGGCTGGAGAGCAATGGTGCTATTTTTTACATTTTTGTGTGCGCTCACACAAGGCTGCTGGTTTTTCTGTGCCTACACTGCTGAACACCTATAAATTCCCAGAAAGAAAGAAAACAGTGACCCCAAGAACAAAATGTAAGAGCAGAGAGATTATTTGACATTTTCACCCTGAATTTCAACGTTATTACAACCAAAATATTTAGTCTCACATACCTTCAAATAAAGAATTTATAGAAAATAAGTCAGTATGCTAGGAATATAAAATGTAAACAGCTTGATTGTAGCTTCATAGATGTAATTTCTTTCTGATTTCTCACAGGAAAAAAAAAAAAAAAAAAAGAACCAACCAGCCTCAGTTTGCCAAAGAAAATCTTCAGTATTAGATTAAGGTCCTGTTCTGCAACAAAAAGCTCAGGAGTGACAAAATATGAATATAATGAGAAGCCTGCAGAGAGAGATTAACTTAATTCAATGCTCCATTCAAATAAACAATCTGTCTTGGACAGAACAGATGAGGGACAATGCTCCTTTTGACTAATTGCCTTTTAAGCTGACTTCTGCCTGATGCAAAAGGGCAAAGTAATTCACTGACACCAACAAACAACTCAACCACTCACTCAGCCGAGAGGGCGTTTTAACCAAAATGCTGAGACATTAATCCAAGGCACCTCCTCCATTAGCCTCAGCTTGTCAGAAGTGAAATTGGAGCGAGAAAAGCCCACTTCACTGGCATATAGTTAATTTCATGCAATGCTGAAAAGAGACAGGGATGGTCAGAGAGTACTTGCTTTAGGTCGAGGACTTTACAGCACTCATAAACACTCATCTATTAGTTTTGGAATTTCATTCCTCCTTCCACCCTCTGTGGAGTTTGGTCTGAATGGAAGAGATGAGTCCAAGGTCAGAACCACTCTTGTGTCTGGCCATTGATCTGAACGCCAGGTCAATTCAGCTGCATATGATTGATGACAACCTCAGCCAATCAGGTAGTACAGGCAGGAGAGGCCAAAATGGTGACAGATGGAGGAGCATGTGCACTGGGTTTAATAATGTAAAGGATCGTCATAAGGAGACTCAAGGTAAATGACAGCAGGACCAGTAGGGGAAATGTAATTTCCCACAGCAGTGTCAGACACTGCCTGCTGATGTGGTTTCCTACATCTGCTCTTCTTCAGCATCAGACGTGCTGTAAGCGGGACAGATAAATGAACCTCTTCCAAATTTAAAGAGGATTAAAATCAAGAGCAAAGTAAAGAAAAAGTAGAGTTTTCTTCAAAGTTTCAACACTTCAGCAGAAGTTGATTACTTATTTTTTAACTGGAAACTCACATTTACCATGAAATACTTGGCATATGTTGACAACTATACTGTCTACTGGTTTACAGTCAATAACCAAATGTCTTTTTTTTGTTGTTGTTTCATTGTCTCTTACTAAACACTCATCCTTAAAAAAAACAACAACAACTCTTAATGTGAAGGATTCACATTTCCTGCAAAAACTTTGTTCCCTTCATGAAAAAAATTCCAGCCAGGTCACCATATTGCTGCTTGCAGCTATAATTTAATTTAGCTTCTGTTGCCCTGTGACGATGACCTTTATGTTATAAACCCTCAGAACCTTTCTGGGCTATCTTCTGGCCAACAGCAGCACAATAGCTATCAATCCTGGAGGGAGAGCTGCAAATCCAGGAACTGAGAAATAAAAGGAAAATTCCATCCTCAGATACTGTACCTCTTATAGAAGTCATGATGGACATTTTTTTTTCACCTTCCCTCAATCAGTATGCTTACAGGTGACCACTCTTTGAGTTGAGATTGCTATGCCAACAAAAGCGATAAGAGAACTAGAGCATTACCAGCTGAAGAAAAGACACATAACTTACTACAACTACTTGCTTGAAATGCATCTTGCAACTTGTGGTTTTAATGACTCTATCCTTATACTAAAGAACAATTTCCTTCTAATCTCTGCTGGGGGAAACTGGGGAGTCTAGACAGAAGCACTGCTCTTTAAATCTCTAGGACTGACACTGCAATCTGATTTGTTCTAAAAATATCTCAATGTGATGACTCATCATTTAGATTTGGCTTGTTCTCTTAGGAACAACTTGCCCTCAGAAACAAAAAAGGTTCCACTAGCAGATGTATTCTTGTGTTTTAGGCCAAATTTTCCTTTAAAAATTTGATCACTCTTACACTTTCAAACTGAATAGGTGTGTTTTAGAAAATTGGCTGCAGGTTAAACAATGTCAAAACTTCAGAGCTGAGCCTTTGAGAATACAGAAATTGTTGACGTGGCATATCAAAAGTGGCTCCACACTGTGGGTTCTATCCTGAGGGCCAGTGGGGCGAAGGATAAAGAGAGCAGCCAGCGGATAGCACCAGTGAACCTCTGAGATCTCAACCAGTGCGCCAGTGACAGGTACAAGTGGGAGAACAGGATGGTAGTGGGATGGGGGTTGGTGGCGCTGCCAGTCAACCATCCCCTGTTACCATGTAGACAGGTCCAGATGCGCCCCCCCGCGCCCCCCGTCACAATACTGATTGCATTCTCCACACTTTTCCCCAGAGATTAGAAGAAGGGTGGGAGAGGGTACACAAACGGGGACACGCTATGGTGTCAAAGAAAAAGTGCATCCCTCTATCTTCTCCACCTCCTCCTCCTCTGTGTGCACAGTGCCATAAGCACCATGGGGATATTGAGACAGACATATCCCTGCTAGATGAAAGGGGCATTTCAGTCACACAGGCCCCAAAGGTAAACGTGGTCTGAGTTAGCAAGCAGCTCCTCGTTTATTGTGGAGCAGGAGAGAGAGACTCGAAGGCACCATAACATCACCGAAAGAAACAAAGGGCAACTGCTCTGTTCACACTTCTGACAAGCTATTTGTGGCTCTACCAGACCATCAAGACCATATGCTTATTTGCTATTGTTTGTGAAGCACTAACAAAGTTTGTCCCAGAGGTTACTGTGGTTTCCATCTATTTTCTTTCACAGTGCCGCGGCAGCAGGCATTTCATTTGCAGATATGAAACCCTGACAGTGTTCTCGCCTTATCATTCATTATGTGTGCAAGAGATTATGCATGAGATAAACCTGACAGTTTGAAATCTCTCTCTTCACTCCCAGGAGGTTTGCATGACAGTGCTTAGATCTTCATTATTTTGTTAAGGCTAACATCATGCTTATTGTAAGCTGCAATAAACAATCCTCTAGAATATTCTTCATCCTGCATTTATTAACTATTCCACTGCTTTCAACCTGCAGCCTTCACTCCCTTTTGATAAGAACTGAATAAACACACTGCAGAAAATAATACTCCAGAGTTTTGACATGATCCGTCACTCCAGGTGTCACTGTAGCTTAGTAATAAATATACACAGTAAAGTGAAGGCATCCTTCCTCATGATAACTGAGAGCTGGCGCAGTTAGACAAACTCCACAAGCCACAGCAGCACAAACACTGTGCTTCACAGGGCAGTCATATTCATTTGTATTCCATTCTGTATAAAAGTAAAATGTCAATGACAAATTTTTCTAGATGCCATTATCTCAGTCTAGATTCCACAAAACACAGCCATAGTGAGGCATCCATGGTACATCCATAGCTACATAGTCATTTTAGCTGAAGCACCACAGAAATGTTGATATATTTCCCAAGGGACAGTATGGCTTTCTCTACAGCAAAAAAAAAAAAAAAAAGAAAAAAGAAAAATCCTTTTCAGAGAATACATTTTGCTCAATTTAGCGATGAAGCGACACGGTCCCAAAATTTACTTCCCAACTCTGAATTTCATTATGTCATTATGTTCCAGTCTAAATTGGAGGCCAGTTAGTGCCTTATACACTAAAGTGACGATTTAGTGGAAAAGTGTAATGTTTTTACATTAACAGATGTTTTGTTAGTGCAAGTCTATAGTTTCATGAAACACATAAAATAAGTTCCAATTAACAACAGCTTTTGTTAGGAGCTCTAGCTCTGGGAGGACAATTCAAATTCTCCTCTTTAGTTTGACTGCTTTCTTGAAATGATGTGTTTCCATTTTATATTACAGAGTGGGTGGACTTTAAAAAAAAAAAAAGTAAGAAAAATACAAAATTTTAATTCTATCACAATTAAGAAAAAAAACATTTTGACAAGTACATCTGTTGAGCACAGAGCTATTTAGCACATAAAACCCAGCAAACACTGACAGAAAGACTCCATTTGCATATCCTAATTAAAAAATACATTTACATTAAGTCCATTATGCTCGACAACTTTTCACTGAGTTTGTTTACTGAGGTAAACTTTTTGTCTAAGAAGAGGGATTTTTTTTTTCTTTCTTTTTTTTTTGGTCCGACTTTCTTTGGTAGATGCCCTGAAAAGTTGTGGCGTTTCCAGTACAGTGCAGCTGATTGGCCTGGGACACAACCACCCACACACTGTCATTTGGGAACTGACATGAACATGCTCCAACAAAAAAGTCAGAAAACTGATTTATATGAGCAAATACCCATCAAACCTCATTTTAATCACTGACTATATTATTGCCAATTATTCTTGTTCAACAGAGACGTGGGCTGGACAAACTGGCTGAGCAGTTAGCTACTGTAACACAATGATCCTGAATATTTTGCAAGATACTGTGACCGTGATTATGAGACTAATAAACCAGTGTTATGACTTCTTCTTAACCTCTGCTTATCTATGAAGAGCCAGCAGTGCACAAGGGCTCTAGTGCCCTGTTTCAGAGGGCACGGATAACTGCTTCGCTTGGGCAGAAAAACAGCTTTTCTTATATTTTTTTTAAATTGTATTTTATTCTTCTTATGTTTTGGGAAAGGGAGGAAAAAAATGAAGAAATCTTAAAAGACTGATGACGTGCTCTATGGTTAAAAGTATGCGGACACATAAAAAGTACACCATATGTGATTGCTGAGCATCTCATTCCAAAACTATGGACATTAATCTGCTGCTATAATTACCTCCACTCTTCTGGCTTCAGACTTTGAACAAGATTTTGGAATCTGCCTCCCACAGGAACATTAGAGAGTCCACCACTGGGGATGGATGACAGGACCTGGCTTGTGGTCTCTGTTGCAGTTCATCCCAAAGGTCCTGGATGGGGTTGAGGTCAGGACTCTGTGCAGGCCAGTCAAGTTCCTCTACACCAAACTGGGAAAACCTTTCTTTATGGACCTGGAGGGTGTTGTAAGGCCTTCCCCAAACTGGTGACAAAAAGTTAGAAGAATACTATTGTCTGAAATATTGCTGAATGCTGTGGAATTAAGCGTTCCCTTCATTAAAGAGCCCAAGAAAAGAAGCACACAAAAACTATTTGTGGACAGGGGTTTACAAATACTTTTGTCCACATAGTGTACATTGGCGTGAAAAGGGCTGCATGCCCATTTAGATGTGAATGCTACAACTGCGCGTCTATGATTAACACATGATTAATTGTGCTGCTCTTCCATGTGCAAACCTTAGCAGCATTCGCAAAGTGGCCAACAGTAACAGCGGTCAGAGAGCGAGGGAGCAAGGACAAGCAGAAGCAGCTATTTACAAAGACGAACAAGGCTGTGGGGAGTAGAGGAGGGAGAGAGAGAATGTGGTCAAGATGAGGACAAGAGACAGACAGAGAGTGAGAGAGAGGACGAGACTTGGCATTGACACATTTCACTGCAGCCAGAGTGCCAGCTGAGAAATATGGCTGCTGTCTCTGGCACTGGTCACTTCGACTTTGACTCAGAAAGACACAACCACACATAAGTTCTGTTTCCATTAAGGTGTTGCAGAATTTCAATGCATATTTCTGAGAAATGAAAAGTGAAATCTGTACATGTTTCAATGAGCTACCTTTGGTGTTTTTAATCATCCACTATGGTGATATGAAATAAAGGCCCCCATCTAGACCGGGTAGCACTAAAATGTTGTTTACCTCACCAATTTTGAGAATTCATTATTTGTCCTTAAAGTGAAAATTGTAATATCAGTTCAATTTCAACAGTCACACTGACAGCTAAGCAGCTGCAAGGCTAATGTTGTTAGCTGATACTTATCCCGGACTGTGATTTCAGCACTTCCTACGTTACTCCTCGACTCCGCGGCAGTGTCATCAATTGTATTTCCTTACACATAAAGAGTAAGGAAACTTCAATCGACAAAAAAACGTCAACCCTTCTCTTGTCCATATACATATAATAATCAATAATGAAAATAAGCAGTAGTAAGTGGTACTGAGTGTGACTCCAGCATTAAAAGCTATTTTTCCCATTATGTATTCACTGTCAACACCACAGCTTATATTGAACACATCTATGCATTTTTTTTACTTTTCCTCCTAATTACTTTTGTGTAAACTTTTTGAGTGGCAATTATCTTCTTCCTCGCTACCTCTCTCTCACACACACTATTTAAATTCCAGAGGCAAGCTTTGATCACCACTACATTAGCTTTACATTAGAAACAGTCATTAGGAGGACATCATCCCCACGACCAATTTGCTTTCGGAAAATAGTAGTGCTTGAGTGTGCTGCAGCCCACAGAGGACCAATGAGCCACACCAAACTTGATTAGGCCTCATAGTGATGTATCATTTCTCCTGGCCAAGGCTTTGTAGATGAACGACTTGTCTTTATATTAAACGTGCTAGGAAGGGCTAGAAACTAGAGTGGACTCGTTTTCAAAAATCTCTTTGAGGAGGTTTGCTCTGGCAGAGAAGAACGTGTCAAAAGATGAATGAGTAATGAGTTCCACGTGTTCAGTGGAGGCTGTTAAGATGCTTCCAAGGCAGGCGTTTCAGGTTTGATTTTCAAAGACACACTTCTGACGCTGCGGCTATTTGGTTTAGGGCGGCACATTGCGTTGTCACGAGTAAAACTTTAAACATTTTTAGACTCCGGTGCTTAAATGAAACGATTTTTTTTACTCAACATGTTTTGATGATTAGCTGACAAAAAAAAAACAAACAAAAAAAAAAAACGAAACAACTAAACACCTTTTTATACACAGAAAAATTGTGCCCATCATAAAAATATCCCCTCAAGGTTTCACAATAAGGGAATGAGCTGAAGAGACCGTATCTCTAAAAAGTAAAAGCACATCTCCTTGATCATGAATACTTCATTGACATGCACTATCCCATGTAGCTGTGAAGGGCTCATTTTCAGAACATAAAGCCTCTTCATCACCAGGCCCCACCATAAACGGCTATCAAATCTACCTCACGACAGTTTTATGAGAATTATAACGGCTGCCATTTTGTTGCTTGGGGTACGTTTCAGGAAGCAGATGTGAGTGAACTTTAAACTCAGCAGGGAGTGAGCGGCAACGTCCACCTGACAGTGGGCCCCGCCTGCCTGATGTTTGATTAAGAGGCATGTTGACCTTTCCGAGGCTCCAGGGGGCGCTGAGATACACTCTCACCTGTCAGCCTGTGAGTCAGAGCCTTCTCATTATGGACCAAATCTATCAGAGGCTTTTTCTCTCTTGTTCGGTGAGAAAATTTAAACGCCGTGGGTTTGAAGAGGCGAAGTACACACTGACGAAGATGTCATTGAACGGGAAGTGTCGAAGGGTAAATGTGGAATATCAGAAGGTGTGTTTATGGGGTTAAGGGAGGATTAAAAGAGAGAGAGAGAGAGAGAGAGAGAGAGAGAGATTGTGCAGGGGCCTGATACTACTAACATCCTTTCAATGCTGTGATTGTGAATCACATCCTAAAGCTGAATATCTACTCTGGAACACAGATCAGTCAATACCTAGAAGCTCAAACTACTCTCACACCATCTACGATAAACACAAAGGAATCGCCTGAGCACAGCGCTGATACCTTTACCAAAGATTATAATTGATAGGCAGGAAGAAGCTGCAGCGAGTCAATATGGTGTGATGAATTACACCTGTATAGTGGCACTGGGTGTGTGCCTGTACTGTTCATGACAAAGTGGCCATGTCAGACTCAAGGTATTTCCCTTACAATCAATAAATACTGACAAAATCACTGCTGATGATTTTTAAAAACTGATTCAAGAGATCCACTTTATGCTGCTGTATAATCACAACTTCTGCAGGATGCAATCTGTTGAAAAATTATTTTAAAGCAACTTTAATCAAGATATAAATATTAACAATCGATCACATGATATGTGAACTGTGTCCTTCATAGTGACAAACCCACAAAGCCTGTAAAGCTTGGTTTAAGGTAAGGGAAGCTTTTTAAGCCAAAGTTGATTCCTGACATCGGTACAGAAATGTTGGCATCCCGCCCAGCCCTTATGCAGCCAGTGTAAATCTTTCTTACTCTTGTTCTATAGGACCTCTATTAATAAGTCTGTGTGCATATGAATGTGTGTAAAGACACACCAGTGTGCCATATTGTACTGCTGGGGTGGATACCTGCCAGTGAGCATCTGCCCAATCAGTGGGAACTGGCAAATGTGCCTAGGATGCTACTGTAATCTATTAATTCAGCTTCACTGAGCTGCCTTTATGAGACACTACAGTACAGAGTGTAGGGAGAGTGCTCACTGGATCTGTGTGTAATAGATAGTCAGACACTACACTACTGTAGCTGAGCAGAAATGTAATATTTCAACTGCTGTAGGTGGGTGTGTAGGAACTGTTGGAGAACCCTGCAATAACCCCACCTACTGTTTATCACTTGCACATATACTTTTGAGCAATGCAGCAAAGAGGTATTGATTACTGTTCCTTATTACAAAATTTCATCAGTTAAACACATTTGCTTAAGACGTTCACTGTGTTCACCTATTTTGACTCACTGTGGCTGTTTTATGGACCATGCCTGTATGAAGTTACAGGCTCTGGCAGCAGGCGGGAGTCATAATAAATCTTGAAAGAAATGTATCTGTCTACACTGAGGATGCATTTCACCTCATCTTGACTCTATGCTCTCCCTCGCTGCATTTCATTACACCAGCTTTTGCAAGCATGAGTAACTGCTGGCTGTAAGATGCAAAATGTTTGTCTGCTTATAACCATCAAACGTTACATTTTGAAGCCTTTCATCGTTGTTGTTTTGGGATTATGTTCTTGCTCCTAATGAACCACACCACTTGGAAGACAGCTGAATCTTTCTGTGTTTTTGTTGTCTGAAGAAATCAAATTAAAATTCTCCAGTGTTTGAAAAAAAAACCTGCTTCAATCTGCATGGCATAATTGTACCCTTAGTGTTACATCTGATATATAGAGGAAATGGCAATCTGGGAGGCATTCAAGATGCCTCCAATTAATTCAAATGAATCCCTAACATCCATATTATAATTAATAATATATCAGCTACACAAGGCATGGATGCACAAAAGTTAATTTAGCAGTGCAGAACGTTCTCCCAATGCAGCGTGAGGTAATATTCTTCTAATGTTTAGGGAATACATAACATTCCCCTCTACAACAGGTGCTTTTTCATTTTCTGTCTGGGTAGCTTTAATGATCTCATTAGACAGCCACTCTAACCGGGGAACTGCCTATGGCACCTCTGCCACACAACAGGGAATACAACAACAGTGCAGAACATGGAGGCCGGACATCTGTCTGATGTCACCCTTGTAACAGAAGCTGCTTACACACAAGATGGACAGGACTCTGAGAGAGTACTAGCAAAAAGGCCAATTGAATTCACTGTGTACAACCATGCACAAAGCCCTCTCCACTGCATGGAGACTGGAGAGGAAAGCTAAGAACCCTGTTCACTTGTACACCATTACCCAGAATTCTAGCCTGAAGTTTCCCCAACTTCTTCTGCCAGGACTCAAATGGCACAGATTAATCATAGGTAGCCTGATGGCGAAAAGCAGAGAGAAAATGGTCCTATAGGTGAATCATAAAGCTTCTACACGAGACACTTCTACAGCAGATAAACTACATAAAAGAGCAAAAGATTCTCAAAGTGAATTGTGTTTAGATGCTGTGCATTTTACAGTGGCTCATTTTAGAATCATCTCTGCTAATATCTTCAGGTTTTGAGCTGATGGTAAGACAAATCAAACAACCTGTGCTTAAGTACAATACCTGAGTAACTGGTATTCCATTACTTCTCATTAGTGCCACTCTGTTTTGTCTGTGCCTTATAGACATCATTGTAATCTTGCCGCTTCTGCTACCTTTTGCTGTTTGTTTTTCTAGTCACAGTCTGAGTGAGAAAGATGTTTATTTGCCCAGTCTGACAGAATGCAGCTAATCTTGTCAGAATTTTGGCCGAATTGTTTTCCACAGCTTAGTTTGTAATAGGTTTCCAAACTCCCTCATCGTGTTGGGCTGTGTGGTCCAATTTGAAAGTCAAAAACTTGGCATTGAACCTTTTTTCCTTCTCCATCTGCCCCCTTGTCTGTCTGTCTGTCTCACTTATTTTGCCTCTCGCTATCATTCACCAAACTCACATTTACCTGCTTTCACACACTATTAAAGCATTAAAAGACAGAGCTTTTCAACATCTCATTTTACCTACTCTATCTACAGTATGAATCTATATCTATCAACATCTAAAACCTCTGGACTACACACATCCACACACTCACAAAATGGTAAACACTGTAGTGATGTAGTGATTTCAGATAAATTGAGTCTTCGAGTCATCTGCTTGCTCACTCTGTGCACACAGTCTACCTGTGAAATGCAATTACACTCAGTGTCATGAGTAAGTGGTGGAAACCAGCTTATCATGTCAGAGTCCTAATAAGTGTTACTGAGGGAAATCATCATTAATGCAGAGCACAAAGACGGGGTTCGTCTGTAAGGGAAGGAAACAGGCCTTCATGAGACAAGCTAAAAGACTATCCATCTTTTATTTTCACAGTCTTGAAACCCTTCCTCTCACTGTAGGTCAGGATAATTGGTGTAAGAGAAACAAGGGAGATACACTTCTGGCGTCATATAACAGACTGCTGATTAAGCCTCTAATCACAATGCAGTCCATTTATTATGTGATACCTGCTCATTCAGGTCACTGTCAGAACATTTCCAGAACCCAAATTCACAAACTACACAAACTATTTCCTAAATTGTCCTGAGTTACACTGCATTTCGCACAATCCACATCTCAACTGAGTTCAAGCTTACTGATGGTTTTGGATGTTTTACCCCATTAGCTACAAATTGCACATACAGTTATTGCTGTCCACTCTCCAAAGTATACCGTATGCTTTTAGATTAATTTTCTTCCTTGCAGGCAGTTTCCATTAATTTCAGAGCACTTTATGAAAATCAACTTGCAGAAACTTGAAACTTGCTTGAGACAGGTAATCCATCATGCTGAATGTTTTTTCACCTTTATTTTTGTCAAGGTTATGTAGTAATTGCTGTGAGAAGCCACTGTCTGGAATAGTTACACTGGTATACAGTAAACTCCGACAACAGCAATGCTTTTAATACAACAAACAGGTAATTTACATTTTGTTTTTCACAGCATCTCTTGATTATTCCCGGTGTTTTGGATTTCTTTATCTGCAGAGGTGGATCATGAGTGTAAACTTTTCTGGCTGACTCAAATTGCTTGGAGAATATCTGGAAATACCTACAATAAATTTTTCAGAGTGGTCCATACTTTTAAATGCAAGCAGGGACCTTCAAACAGTGTCCTGTCTGCCTACCTTCCTTCTCCCCTCTTGTTAAAATCACCTCACTGTATTTTGGAAACTGTTCTTGGTGGTAAATTCAAGTCAGATCTGACAGATTGCTGAAAAAACAAGAATAAATGAGGTTTAACCAGTGGAAACAAAAAAACAAAAAACAAATAACAAACAAAGATGTTATCATCCAAAGGTGTGTTTTTTTTAACTGTACTTGCAGTATGACTATATGGATGGTAATGTCAGTCTGTTGGTCCACCACTTTGGTCCAAAATCTCAACATCACATTTCTGTGATGTTTGTCCAGTGTGATGGACCAATGACAGCCTAGCACAAATTGTGTATAGTTCAGATTTCGATCATGTTAACACTTGAAATTCCTTGCAATCCAATGGCACTCTTTAGGAAATGGGTGATAATAATGTCAAGAGTACAGTGAATCGTGGAAACCACTGGTGTGGTCCTTTAAAATATTTCTCCAACTCTTCTGGCTCTTTATTTCATCTCCTCCTCCTGCTTCACAGTTCTATATTACATAAATCCATAAGCTAAAATGCCTGGATTCACCTCATCAGTGTACCACATGAAAAGAGTATGTGTCACTCATAAACTGCATACGGAGTGTTCACTCAGCACACTGGGACTCAGTTTTGCTGTGATGAATAACTACACATAAAAACAGAGAAGGAAGAAATCAACACGGCTACTTGAACAAGCCCAATTACTGCATCTCTTCATAAAAGACGAACATCGCAGCAATCAGACCTTAACTAGCACGGGTCCTCAATCTCAAGATACAAACAATGTAGGGATGAATGGGGCGGGCTGTATGAAATATTCAGCTACTGTATACTCATTATTTCTCAGGAGCACTCAGCATGGTGTAGGCTGGCTAAGTGGTGATTGATTGCTCAGGGCTGGGGAGAGGGTGCAACAGACAGAGACGACAGATACTGTATGCACAAGGAGTGAAAACGCTTCTGAATATCTCAGGGAGTTTACGTGGGACATTTTCATGCATGAGGCAGTAAAAAACAAAAACACAGCACACAGTGTGATGCCACTGTGGCAGGTTTAAGAAATTCAATCATCTCCTTGGCATGAATAAAAGAAATGGAGCAACAATAACAGTTAAGTACAGTGCGCTTCTACTAATAGGTTTGATTGCCAACAACAGTTATTTTGAACAGAAAGCTTTTGAGTGGCTGCATTTTCCAGCCAAAACAATGCAATTACTCAATGTTTTCTCTGCCATGTTACTATTGGCAGGGTATAAAAGCAACTTAAGCTAACCGTGTCAGGCAAACCCAAACTAACAAAATGATTTTTCTTAGCAGCTTTTAAAGGCAGAATGAAACACTAGGAATGCATTACTTGCTTTAGAAGAATTTTGAAGAATTAATGCTGACCAAAAAAAAAATAATAATAACAATAACAATGGAATTAATAAGATGTGGAGATGAAATAATATTTCACTGTAGGTGTGGTCAAAGAAGATCATCTGTTATAGCAGCAGTGGGCAGTTTCCATCCTGTGATGAGTATTTTACACAACAAGACATCTGAAGATATAACCTTGGGCTTTTGGACAATGTAACAAGCATCTTTCACTATCGGCAGATCAATCATGATGAGAATAATTGCTAATTAAAGCCCTAGTGCAGTTATTAGCACAAGATACAGGAAGAAACCAGATAGCTTGGAAAATGTACTCAGAGAACTAGATATTCATGCAAACATCACTGGGAGATAGTGGTCAAAAGAATAGTTCGACATATGCTTATCTCCTTTCTGGCCAAAGTTAACTGTCTGTTAAATATGAGCCTACAGCCAGCAGCCCTTTAGCTTAGCTTTGCATAAAGACTGGAAACAGGGGGAAATAGCTAGCCTGGCTCTGTCCAATGGCAGCAGAATTATTCTTACTGGAGAGATGAGTGTGGTATCAATCTTCTCATCTAACTCATGGCAAGAAAGTGAAGTGTATTTTCCATTTTGATGGCCCGTAAATGTCTCATATAATAAAATCACATTTTCAGAGTAAGAAATTGGAAATGTTTAATATGGTTTATTCGAGTAGAGATAAACGATAAGAATAATACACAATTGTAAGGATTAATAACACAACTGTATTGTCATTGCTTTTGTTGGATTGAGAACTAAATGTGTTGAAAAGCTGTTCGATTTTAACAAAGCCCCCACTTGTTTGTGGGTCACTGTGAAAGCAAGAGTGTTTTTTTTTTGTTTGTTTGTTTGTTTTTCGAAACAGAGAACAGGCTCTGAGGAGAGTTTTGAAAGTTAGACATTTCAACATCAGACAGAGATCTTTAAATTACTAGTGTTGATCAGCCACTGCATCAATGTTCAATTACAGTTATTTGTGCTTTTTTTTTTACTCTTCTCTGCATCTCACAGACAGATGAACAAGCAGCAAAATAATAGAAAACAAAAAGAGTCTGTTTTACGTGACAAGATGGCTTCACGAGACAAACTAAAATCCAACTAACTACCCTTCTCATAAGATTTCAGCTCCTATGCTGCAAAAGCTGATAACTCGAGCCATCTGCCAGCCTCGCTTGATTGCTCGACAAACAAATGTAGCCAAAGGGGAAACACTCAGTATGATGGATTCCAGTGTGCCTAATGAAATGCTGCTGTTGTGCAGTGAAAAACTGTGGCCTGCATAAAGGTCAGTATAAATCAAGTCCAGTGCCAGACTCCTGCATTTCTGATTTTGCAAAAAACCTGACCCCAATCAAGAACATAAATATCCCACAAGTATGCACAGACAGTACGAAGGGCCAGCTCACAGGGACACAGCCTCACCAACACTAAAAATAAGACTATTCACTGTGCAATGTAGATTTGTGACAGTCTTTTATTTGTTTGGAATCTCTCTTAATGTTATGATCTATAAATATGTCATGATTAGTAGAGTGTAGGGGGATATCCACAGTCACTTAGCAAGTAAAATTACCAAACATTTACTGTTTTTTTTCCCTGGGATTTGTTTCTATATGTTGTTTGTTGTTTTATATCATTGTAAATTGTGTCTATTTGAGCTTTCAACTGAAGATGTCACCTTTGATGTTTCACAACAGCTCAGGGACATTTTTCACTGCTTTTGACAATTTACAGACAAACCAATTGATCCATTAAAAAAAAGTCAATATTTAATAATGAAATTAAAAATTTAGCAGCCATGCACAGATTTTCTTTCCATCTCAGTGCTGCTAAGAATTTCTGTACTACAGTGTGTAACACCTTATTTCAGACCCTGCTTTATGTTTTTCAAAGTCTCAGAATGCAGCAATAACAATGTCAAAAGAGCTATGATGGTAATGCTGACTCACTCACTACAAGACAGCGGGTAACAGGTGTACAGATACCAGATGTCTGGAAAATCATCGTGCAGCAGGCATTGCACAGCAATCAATAGAGCAGCATGCATGCGGAGGTGGACAAACAGTGCTGTGATTTCACTTCTTCTTCACGTGGTATGAAATGGCCAGGCATGAAAACAAGGGAGTTGAGCTATTGACATACCTACGAGTCGGCCTGCAGCCATGAAGTTTGTATTGAATAGGCATTAACTGTGCAGTGGAGCACCAAATCACACAGGGTGGTCCTCCATCAAAATGCATGCATCAGCCTGAAGGCGCACAAGCAGTTGTAATACAGCAAACAGCTGTTTGACGTCCAAAACAGAAGCAGTGTGTAAACATGGCCACATCTGCTTCCAGTCTGTGCTCTAGGGAAAACCTAACAGGCAGCAAATTAAGCTGATGTTCAATAAAGGTGACAGATTGTACATGGAGCTTATCGCTGTTGTCTGGTAGAATAACCTTATCTATGAAATGTCAGCTCGTCACCATCTAAGAACGACAGCCTTGGTTGTAGTGTTCTGACCATCTCTTTTGTGAGTTTTTAGAGGTTTTCCTATAGAGCTGAGCATAAATTCAATATTGCTAAGTCAATTTAATCAACTCTAATAAGGTTTGGTGGAATCATTCTGTGACAATATGACTCTATGTTGCACTGTTGAACTATGGTATTAGCACTGTTTTGGTAAATCACCTTCACATAGTTTTTCACCAGTTAACACTGTCTTGAACTGAACTGTAAAAAGCTCAGTATTTATCTCAGTCTTAGCTCTTAAAAAAATAAAATTAAATTAGATTAATAAATAAATACTACTCTCAAACTCTCAAATAAATCAGTATCGGCCTCAAAAACTCAGTATTGGTCTCGTTGCAATCTTAATATATCTAATAGGATTATATGGTAGTATAATAGTTGACCTACTGGAGATTCTAGGATGATGTACAGTGTTTGATTTACTTTGGCAGATGACTTTACTTCATCACATGGCATTGACATTTGCTTAAATATTCAGAAGCATGGTAATAATAATTTACTGACCTTGTAATACTTCTAAAGTCAAGGCAGCTTAAATTGAATTTTTGTGTCATGCAGCCACACAGACTTTGAAGTTAATGAGACAACAGAAGCCGTCACTGGAGGAGCAACAATGTTTACTCAAACTGAGAACTGGACAGGGCCCTTTGTGGTTAGCCTTTTGAATGCCTCTCCTCTTTTGTAGAGATAAATCTCACAGTTCATAATTATATATTTTTCCTTTTCTTTTTCATTTCAGCCCAGAGAAACAAATCATTAGTTGTTCAACAACACCGCCGTCTGTGCCCTTGAAGGGGGATGTTTGCCATGTCAGAGAACAATTAGAAACAGAGTGAGAGAACTGGGAAACAAGCATTGGAGCTGTTTCAGATTGGTCTCACACTTGTGCCAGAAGCTCATACATCTGCAGACATCAAGCATACAGCACTCCCCACACTGCACCGCAACTGAACGGGTGAGATAATAGCCTTTGTATCCCATGGTAACATCTTTACTGTCATTACCCCTTAGGCATCTGAATGCAGACTTGATTAGTTGCAATTTCCTGTGCAGGCACAACACCTTGAGGCTGTTTTGGCACCCATTTTCAAGTACTACCTGTTTCACTTGCAGACAGAATTCCCAGCAGGCAACAACACTGTCCAACCATCATGTTTGCTGGTCAGAAATCACGCTGTGCAGATATCTCCCTGTTATTGAGAGGACTTCCCACTGAGACTCTACAGTTAGTCTCCGTCCCATGAGTATGAGCTTATTGTGCAGAAAGCAATCACTTGTGCAATAAACCTGTCATGCTAAAGCCAAAGTACATTATCGGCTTTGCTGTCATGTACTTTCCATTGTATCACCTGCTAAATCAAACCCTGGAGATCAAGTCATTTCACAGCCAATTGGATCAATAAATCAAACAGTGAATTTAGGGATGCAGGCATGTGAATACACCAATAAGGCAAAGGAAACTATCAATATCCAAATACACAGAATGAAAGCTGAGAATGTACTTCATGGACAACAGGAGACCTGAGAGAGGTGCAATAACGCCTGGTTGGGTTATGGAATAAACATGTGTACTTCCTGCAGAATTTAGTCAGTAAACTGAACTGACAGGTTGTAGATCTCTTTGAGGAGGCCAAACTGGACTAACAATTGTCAAGAGTCTGGCAGCAGCCTCCTCTCAGAGGTGAAGTTGTAATGGAGGTCTTTTTTTTTTTTATTGCCAGGTGCACTGTATGTTCACTGCATTCCTGCAGGACCACTGCTCCAAATCAGGGAGGAACAGGTTGGAAAATGTAAGTTTTGGTTCCATTTTCAGAATAATGATTGTTCTATTAAAGAGATTTTGGGTTTCAAGATTTAAAACAATATTTTTACCTTCTGGAAAACACACCTGTGCACTGTCTTGCATGTAAAAGCAAAAAAAGGGAAGATATAATGGCCAATAAATAATTCTATATGTAAGCTCCCTTAAAAACACAACATTTGTTTGACACTTTGATTTTGTAAACACTAAACAAGCAAATTATAACATGTTGATGAGTGAACAGAGAGAAGTAGCCACATATTTAACAGACAGAGGTGAGAGCGGTATAAATCTTCTCATCTAACTCCAATTCCTTTCTTTCTGATGAATCTCATATCTTCAGCTGGTTTCACACCAACTGCTTCAGGCTCCAGACCCGACATTCAGAACTTGGTGAAATGTAAATAGGACTGCTGCACAACTGCCAGCTTACACGAAACTATTCACTTTATGTCTCACTCAGCGCTTTACTTACTTATTTGGAAATTGACCAAAATCCTCATGATAAACAACCGTGTTTACTTTTCATTATGCAAGAATAAGAGATAAAAACACTCTGCACGTCTTCACACAAAATAAGGCCACGGGGAGGAAAAGACCATCTTCGGTGAAGGAACCGTTTAGAAAAGCCTGACTCCACACAGCTGTGTCCCACATCTTCCAAAATGGCCTTGAGTGTTTGCAGAGCACGGCTTATTCAGCTATAAATGAAGCAATCATGGGAAGAATTGAAAAATTAACATCAAACTAAACTGCCCAGGAACAAAGTTGGTCTGATCAATCAGTGAGTCACACATGTTAAGATAACATCAGCAGAGGTTCTTAAGGCATGAAATAATGTGTTAATGCACAGTGAACTGTAATATTACCCAAATTTAAAGAATCAAAAGCCTTAAAGAGTCATGACAGTGGCCCTTATATTTGAAACAGTCCCAAAGGACATTCAGTATTCACTCCCTCATACATAGGTCCATATAGCTGCCTGCAGCTCCAAGCAGAATGGCAGTCAGGATAATATATCCTGCACCTCACAGCTTTAGATGCAGTAAAATATTAATGGGACCCTCCTTGGGCAAAAGGTTACCTCTGCTCTCAGAAGCCTCGGGAGGCAAAGGAGATAAAGCCAAACCTCAGCAATGATTATGATCTGCCCCATAAAAACAGGTCAAAACTTTCCAACTCCTTTAACTGTGATTCGTTTCCTCACTGACTCCGACAGATCGGTTGTACTTGCAAGAAGGGATCGGTGAAATCACGTGAAAATCAAACAGGGCGTGAACTATCAGAAATCAACTCAGTGCGTCAGATCAGATGCAAACTCCAAAGGTAAACGTTAAATACGCTAAATTTCAAAGCTTCGGACGTGCGTCAAAGCGCGTGTGGAAAAAGGAAACGAGATACTTTAATAAAGAACGAAATCACTTGATCGGCGTCATGCAGTACGTACGAATCAAAAGCCACATTACCATTACGTTGCCCTGCATTTTTGCAGTTTCAATCAGGCTCTTTTCCTTCATTTTTCCTCCCTTCGCGGTGCAGATGTGCTTCCGAAAGGCTAAATTTGTGGACTTTTGGACAGCTTCTATCCGCTCTCCGTCCCCGCCGGTTCGCAGCCAGACCCTTAGGTAGTGAGCCAGTTCATAAGTGGGTGGGCTTACAACCTAACGGACTGATTAAAAAAAAAAAAAAAGGGAAAAAACGTGGGCTCTCCTCGGTGTACTGCTGAAAATGTATATGAACAGAGCTCTCCTTCCTTTCTTGCATATAAAAAGGCAAATCATACAAGAAAAAAAAAACATGTCAGCGAAGAGGGAGATAAGTTTTAGTGGTTTATGAACCAATAGAGATCATCGCTTTCTCTTACATGGAAGATGCGCTTTTGGTTAATTTCGGAGAAACTGAAACTGGAGCAAGGAATCATTTACAGTGATGGACAGCGAGTAAAACGATGATGGCCACAGACCGTAACCTGCAAAAAAACTGACGCCAGCTCAGCTGTAATCAGCTGTACATTTACACGCATGAAGGGCATGATCATGAGGAACACTGCTATCCTGAACATAAGGTGTGCGCATCTTCCCATTCGTTTGACCACATATAGTTTTCATATGAATGATGGACTTTTATGTGTAATAAACACTGGACCACAAAGGTCATGGTTGTTAAAGAGAATTATCCATCAAAAGCCTGTGAGGATCTATGGTGAGCTTCCTGAAGGTCCCTTATGTGCTGTAAATGTTCAGCTGTACCTACGACCAAATGCCTGCAACAGTTTTATGGCAATGAAACATGATCCATGGGAGACTGTCTGCAAACATAAACAAACTTTTCCCAATTTCCAACTTACTGTGTCTGCACAGACCAGAACGGTTCCTGGACTGGGGATTAAGACTTCTTAATGGGTCACAAGATGAATCAAAGGAATCACTAGGTCATCTAGAGGACTGGCCACAAATTATTCAAATTAAACAAGGAAAAATAGTGGGTTTGCCTTGAAATTAAAACATTTTGGGAGGAAATATTTGCTTTACTGACACCTCACAAATGCCTGGTGTCACCTGAATGGCACTGTAAAAACCAAATACCAATTTAAAAAATTTGAAGGGAGGAGCAGAAACACATTTTGTCACACCTGCAACCTTCATAACTGAAAATGTCTTCTTTTACCCATCTAAAATAGTACAAAAGAATTTTAATGAACAATGCACAAGGTTCATTAGGTCCCCAGGTAAAAGTCATTGCCTTATTGATTTCCATTATTGGCGTCAATAACAAATCACAAAGGAGATGTTTAATGTATTTTTTTTAGCTAAAACAGAGCCATTTAAGACAAAGCCCTATCACCAGCTTTCATGGTGAAGGCTGCCTTAGTTCTCTCTCTCAAGCTTCATAAATCAATATCACTCTGAAAGTGTATCCTCTGAATTTAGACTCTCAGTGTTTATTGTACTGAATAACAAGCTGTACTCTGATGATGCAGCCAGGCAGCTGAGTGTCCTAAACTCACAGCAGCAGTTCACTGAGAGCAGGTTCCCCAACTGGGAAGTGCAAACAGCATGTCACACATAAATCTCATTTAAAAGTGCCTGGTATTAATTACTGTGGATAAGGCTGTCAAAACAACCTAATGGGGGCATTGGGCTCCCTCAACTCCAGCTGGACTGCTGACAGAGGGAGAACTCAGCAGTTGCAAAGATAGGTAGCTACTGATTTTCTTCATAACTACTTCATGGAGTTCTTCCGTCAAAGGCATGCTTAAACGATAACCTAACACATAATTTCAGCTCTTGGCATACAGCTCCTGCACACAACAGCTTTATGCTTTGCTGATAGCACCACATTTAATCAGGGTGTATGTATAAAACATGCCACATAAACTGCCCTCAACCACACGCTGGTCTCTACTATGTCTGCAATACTGAATTCACATGTTGTTTATTTCCCTACACATCAGCTATCTGCCAAGTTGGAATTCATCATGTACAGGTCTGGTGGCCGAGGACATCTGGAACAACAATGTTGGTCACGCAGAAGCAGGCAGCAGCAGCCTGATGTTAAGACTCCCATAGACTAGAGTTACTGCCTCGAGGTTGTGTGTCTCTGCAAACCAGTCAAGTTCCAGTTTACATCCATGTTGTCAAGACTCATATGATATATGTAGTGAAAACATGGATGCTTCACACACATCTTCAAGCAGATCACAGAAGATGATACAATCACCACAGTTTCAAGGTGGGAACCCAAGATTAGTGTCGCCAATTCAGTATCAGAGCAAATATGAAACATAGTCACAATCTCCCTTCTGTTCCCAAGTTATGGTGTTGAATAATGGCCAGCAAGTGTTTTTTCAGAACATTAGGATGTCACAGTGTCCTTGACCTTTGACCATCAAACTCATAACATAAGTATGAACATAATCAGTTCATACTAATTCCCTCAAAGCGTTCCTGAGATAACGTGTTCATGAGAATGGGACAGGCGGATGGATGGACAACCTGACAACATAATGCCTCCAGCCACTGCTACTGCCGGCGTGGATGCATACAAAACAGCTGGTGAGAGATGGGTTAGTGTGCCACAAAATAAAAAAGGCTCTCTTTTATATATAACACGCATTGAATAACACAGATTGAGTTATGGCTTATTTCAGTTTCTCTATGGATTTGAGGAATTACCCGCCTATAGTACAGGCGTATAGTAAATAATCCAATGAGCCCAAACATACAGCCAGAGTCATAAAGTACTATCCTCAGTGACAAGGAGTCCTGCAACAGATGGTCTGGCCCCCACAGAGCCCTGTTCTCAGCATCACAGAGTCAGTCTGGGATTACATGAGGAGACAGAAGACACTGACTAAATCCACAGAGGAACTGTGGCAACTTCTCCAAGATTCTTGGAACAACCTACCTGCTGAGGACCTTAAAAAAAACTGTGCAAGAGTACCAAGGATAACTGGTGCTTCAACAAGTTCAAGGCAAAGGGGGGGTCACAGCAAATATTAATTTGATTTGTGTGTGTGTGTGTGTGTGTATGTGTGTGTTTACTGCACTTTGTATGAAGGTATAATCTCATTATTTTGATGACATTCTCCCTTTACTTTTAGTGCCTAAAACTTTTGCACAGTACTGTGTATAATAAAACCAATAGGACTTAAGAAAATTATGCATCAGTGCGTATGACTACGCGAAACACTGACAACAAAACAAAATTAACAAAACAGAATTAAAATTAAATGGTTTAGTGGAGCACAAATCAGCCCATCCACTGAAGAAGCCTATAACTGGGCCTGTACACGTCCATTTAGTTAATCTATTTGCTCCCTCGTGGTATGGTAACGCCTCCAGCATTTAATAAAATCCAAAACTTACTGCGTCTTCCTTCAGTCTTGTGCACAAGACAGCTCTGAACATCTAAAAGGTTCTTTGTCCTGTGTTGTGTTTTGAAAAACAAATCTTGTTTTAACCACAAACTTGCCAAACTGAAAAAGACCTCACATTATATCATTGTGTGAATGTGTCTACGCTATGATTATGTGTTTGTGAGTATTTACTGTGGGTTTTTTTTGGGCTGGGTGCGTTCCAAGCCAAGACTCTTTGACAAGCTAGAAGCCTTTTAGACAAAAGTGATTAAAACTTGCACAAATCCAGAATTGATTGGCCTGGATCCCCAGCGGAGTGAGTCCAGAGAACAAGCTTCATTTTGGTGACGGCAGTCATCCAGCACAATAAAGTCAACCGAGACCTTCGCGGGACAAATCGATGGTTTCATTATCAACTTAATTACTTGATACAGTGATATCCTCTACACTGCTGTCACCGTTGTCTCTTGCTGTTTTAATGACAGCCCGAGAGATACTGGGCATATTTGAGAGAGGGATAAAATTACGGTAAGCATTATCACAGTCAAACTAAACTGTATGCAGACAACTGCCTCTAAATCCTCTGCTGCTAAAACTGGATTGTCTTTAACTAATGTGTATCATTTAAAGAAAATAGTTTGAAAAAAGCAGATATTTCAGTAGGTGCACCATCAGCTTACATATCAAACATCTAAAAAAATGCTGGGTGCAGGTCTCTGCTGGTGGGGAGCTCCATAATCGAGATAAGAGGTTTGTGTTGACCTTCTCTGCCCCTGACTGTCCAGGCGACAGATCATTACCATCTCTGCTAATGAATTTAAGAGGAGAAAAAATGGCGCACAGACGTGTAAAGCGCACATTAATCTTGGAGCCTCGAAGCAGGAGGTCTATTAGCAGCATCACTGCCACATGCAGAGCCAGAAAGATCATGCAGTAATGTGGTGTTTGGTTTGAAAAATGTCAGCATGTTTGCTGGTATATACAGATTTTTTGTTCACCTATAGAAAAGCAGTTTCAGCCCTTTGAGTTTTTATGCAAAAACCAAACCTTGTTTCAAACTGCTGTAAGTGAAAAGCATTCTGATCCTTTAAATTCAGAGTTCTGTAAATGCACTGACTTTAGCACACCCTAATAAAACATGACACATAGTAAATTGTAAACTGTAGTACTATCTCACAGGCAGGCCTCTCTCAGTAGCTCTTGGCAGCACAAGACGGAAAAGTTACTGTAATTATTTTCCAACTTAAGGGGACTTTTGCTTCCTCCACCCCACGACGGAGCCAGTAAGCACATCTGAATATTAATGGAACAGTTGCCTTGAACAGCAGGCGTTTGTCAGGAACTTGGATCAGATTCATCACTTTAACCTGCTCTGCTCTGCTCAGGGACGGATGATGAGTTCCCACCACACAGCAGCTGGCTTCAGCCTCACAACTCACATTTGAGTGGTTCAAAAGGATGTGAACACGAGTTTAAAGTGAAAGTATGGAAAAGGAAAATCAGTGCCCGCATGTATAACTTATCACAAACTCATTTTTATTCTGACTTTTAATGGATGCTGTCTTCTTTAAAAGTAACAGTAAATGATTTCATCCATTTTCTACTCTATCCCTGATTCATATAATACATCAGTGACTCAATAGGTTGGAAGAACCCATTTTTCACTAAGCCCTAATCGTTTGTTGTGACACATGTGGACATCCAACATCAAATGGAAATTTAAGAGGTTTATTCATTACTAAACCCTTACATTATATTGACAGGTAAGACTAATTCTGCAGTCAATAAATACCTTCTTGATGAATATGATAATTTGACTATTTGCTAAGCCCTAGCCCCCTTAGGTAGCTGTTGCTTCATTTTCATTCCATCATACATTGTGTTGACACTGACAACAGGGACAGATTTACAGCTCAAAAACCTTAGTAATTTTGGAAATTCACTCCCTTTATTTCAGACATTGGTGAACAGTAAACAGTTATTTCTTTTCTACCCAATAACTGTTGATTTTGCTCTTTGAAATGTTGCAGCTTACATTAGAGCAGACTAACACAGTGTTTAATCTATTCCTTACACATCTGCTCTTCTGTCTTCAGTTTTTGGAGGGCTGAAAAAATATGCCACCACCCTTCAAACTCTTTAAATGCTGAGTACTGCTTCAACATGTGGAGAAATCCAAAGCTTCACAGACCTGCCGTGCCAAGTTACGCTTGCCAAGCTCTGATTGGACAATTGTTGTTCGGATAAGGGGCTCAGCAAGCAGTCGATTGCAGTGCTGTATAACAGTATCTGCAAACTCAAGTCTTTGTTTTCTCAGCAGTTCTTCTACACCATTTTCCTGCAGGAACATCACACACAGTGAATAGGAATGTGGGAAAAACACACCAATAGTAAACACCCTGGCCTGTGAGGATCTCAGCTTCATCAACATTTACATATATGTCCCACTCTACTGTCAACAGACTGTAAAACGATTAGACCAAGGTACTCAGTAATGCTAACAACCATTAAGGCTGACTGATGGCAATGTGGAGTTGGCCTGCACATGCCTGGGTGGTTTATGTTTATCCATAAGGGACATACAGTCCACAGGGTCTTACAGCACCTCTGTGTTTTGTTGTGACTCGTCGGCCTGAAATTTTTGCAGCTAAAGCACCGAACCTAAATTCATGTGGAAAATGTAATTTTTCTTTACACCACATGGTGCACTGGTGCACTGTCATGTTGAAACTGCCTGTTGCCCCTAAGTGGACATTCACATGTAACTTTTCTGTGCATCCATATACCTTTTTGAGGGCCTGTTATGGAATGAAATCATTGTCAATCTCTATCTGTCAGTAGCCATTACGCATTGTGTCCACTCATGCCTGTTAAGCTTTGCACCTGATTACATCTGCATACTGCCTGACATCATGATTTATCAGCAGAATTAATTCATTTAAACGAAACAACACCGATTTCCTACATAATCCATACAGTACAGTGATTTTATATGGAAGTTTCTACACTCCATCAGTGCATAATGAAACATGCCAGCAAACCATCCTGCCTGTCACCCTCTTTGCAATTTTTGCTGCTTTGAAATGAGCTGCATTCAGACGTGCCACTGAAAAAGGCTGTCTTTCATTACCAGTCAAGGCCCGTGGATGCAGGATATCTTCTGTGAACGCCCATTTGGGAAGATTAACTACAGGAATATGCTTTAGTGTCTGATAACGGGAGAGTCATATCACATTGCCCAAGGTGGTTTCTGGGGCAACAACGTGGCCATCAATCAGCTGGGTGTAATCTCGCTAGAAATCGTTGTCAGCATGCAAATTAGTGTCACATTTCACACACTGCCAGTGTGTACACGCCTGAAAAATTGAAAAATGTCTGATAAATAACACTGTAAAACTGCATCTATGTGCGTGTGTGTGATAGATATTACATCAAACTGGAACTTGATTAAGCGGAAAGAAAAGTGAATGCATGTTATACAGAAAATAGAAATCGCCATTGGCATCAATGTGGTTGGTCAACAAACAACGGTGCAAAAGCATGACACCCTTTGTACAAGCACTTCCATCTAAAAAAACCTTATAGACTGCAAGTTAAAGCAACAATTACCATTTACTCCAGTGTAAAATTCTTTGTCTTGTATTGTGAAACACACTTTTAGATTTTGGTTGCTGCTTGCAGCTGGAAAACAGCATCATGTCCTTGATCACTTTGACTTGCAGGTTGTAGTGCCATAAATGTCTGCGTGTAGGGTTGGTATCTGAGTGATGAATGACAGGGAGATCCCAGACCTTTCGTTTTTCAATCTTGCAAGATGCATCCAGTAAATTACTGCACCAAGCCAACAGATAACATCCCCTAAAACTAAACTGAGCGTTCTTACACTTCTGTTTTTGTACATTAAGTATGGTTGTTAGATTGAGAGGTGCTGGTACGCAGATTTTATTGGACAAAGTCAGGCTAACTGTTTCCCTGTGTTTCCTGGCTTTATCCTAATCTAAGCTAACTGAAAGCTGGCAGTAGCTTCATATTTACTGAAGATACAAAACATATTTCCCAAATTCCTGTGCACCCAAACCAACCATGGGCTGAGACGATTAACTATATCATGTTGCATTTATAAAGAAGACTCAACACATCGGTTCAATGCTTTTTTTATATGGCCCTACATTTAACGTTGTTTTTAACATGGCATGAACCAGCTTTTGTTTTCTGCATCACGTCCAGTGTATGCATACGCAAACTCCACCACTAGCAAAGAAAACCACTGTAGAAATAGACAATTACAGACCACAAATACATTGAATGACTAACAGTGGAAAAAGCCATAAATAGTCATAAATAGTATCAAAGATGAGGTTTGGCATAATGAAAATCTTAAGGAGTAGCCTTTAACTTTAAACTCCAGAGTCCTGGTGCCACAGTGCACTCAGTAAGACATATATTAACTTTATCATTAAGAGAAGAGTTAATGAGGCTATACGGTTTATCCCTGAGGCATCCGCGTTCTGAGGAATATCATGCAACAGACTGCACACTTGTATGTACTGCAGGCCTGTATCTGTACACCAAACCAGGTTACACTAAAGGACCTGGCTGAGTAGGCTGTTTTCAGCATTGCACCTGCACATCTGTCCCACTTTCTGCTGTTGTCTACAGCTTGCTGCTCATTTTAGATCGTACTGTCTCTGGAGGTGCAAAGCCCATTAAGTAAAACTAATACAAACAGGCAGCAAGGTGAGGTTCAGCAGTAGTGAAATATCAGACAGAATTGTGCTTTTGTTAAACTTTAATGGCAGTTCGTGTTTTGAATTAAGGTAAAGAGATGGTTGATGGCTTTACTGATCCCTTCATTTCTCTGATTCGCTGCCATTTTTCCACAAAACAATTCATTATTACTGGCTGACAGTTCACGGCATTGGCCTTGTGCTCTTTATCCATCTGTATTAATGTGCCATTGTGTCCACAGATGTTTCGGCTACACAGAATGGATCTGTGTTTGCATGCCTCCCGAGGATGATTTACAAAGCATTGATTTGGAAGCTCACAGAGTGGAGCACAATAAAATTGTTGTTTATGTTCAGGCGGAGAGTGTTCATTGTCAAGGGGAGCAGCATCTTGTTTTAGGGCAATGTAGAGCACCATGGGAGTTAACACGACAAATCATCTCCTTTTAACTGCCAGGGACGCGGGGACAGATGAGGCTTGTGAGATCAGTTATACACCAGCTTTTTGCAATAAGTCAATGAAATCACCTCCACCAGTTATATGAAAATGGGACGTGGCAGGGCCACACTATACATTTCAATAAAGATTGGAGATTGGAAATGCAGTGAGACAAGGACAGCGCTTGGAAAACAATATGTAAAGTCATGGCCAAGCCAATAGAGTGCCAAGCAATCAGGCCAAATAGGGCTAAATGACTGCCTTAGTGCAAATGATTATATGCAGCACATATAGAGGGGCTTAAATTCACTTTTAAAGGTGGTAATGAAAATCTCTGCATTATTGAATTGTCAATTTAAAGGCGTTTAGTGACACAAAATCTGGTCTTAACACAATTTAGTCTAATAAGGTTATAAAAACATACATCACAACCTCTTCAAATGTTTTGAAAATAAATCGCTTGTAGCCTAAAATAAGAAAACCATTTAATTCCTAAAGCAGAGAAATGAACAACATCTGGACAGAAACAAAAGGCTGCTACTTTATATTAAAGTGGGAAAGTTAATCTCCTTGATTTGTGCACCACCCCTTAAAATTGGGAGGTTCCAAGCGTGCTGGGGATTAAGTGATCACGTTCAAGGCATGTACAAAGCCAACATGCTATCACCTGAAATTAAGTGAAGTGATTCTAATTAAAGGATTTCACTCAAAGGTTTCTTTGTTGCTTAGCGTATGTCAGTGTGCAGAGACACACATGGGCAACCAGGAGCTAACATAAGGTCTTCAAGAGCTCACTGCTGAAAGGTTTAGCTTAGCAGAGGGATATAAAAAGGATTGCAAAGACTTAGATATTCCCTGGAATACACTTAAATGGGACTGTAATGAAGAAGAGGAAGAATTATGGAATCACCAAAAATGCTTCCATATAACTAAGTCTAAGTAAGAAGGATTTTTTTTTTCCAGCTTTGTAAAGAGTTTCCTTAAAAAGACGCCTGGGGTCCATTGCAGAGGAAGAGGGTGCAACAAGATGATGCAATTAAAAGAGCACCAGCCACATCTCAACCAGTCATGACAGAGAGGAGAAACAGCATCTCAAAACACTAAAATACTGTAGTGAGGTCAGGTTCTCAAATAGGAAAAGGGTAGAGAAAAGGTCTGACACTGAACAGTGTGTTAATTGGTAGCAACAGGTTCATCATCCGAGCAAATCTCTCCAAAACAACCAAGGTCCTGGAATAATATATTCAGTGTGCGTTCTCATTGACAATCTATGCACTGACATGTTGACGTGTTGAAAAAGTGACACATCCAGAAAGACTGTGAATAATTGTCTTAAAAGTCTGTCACACTGGATAACTGTCACTTTTAACAGGTTATTATGTATCATATTCCTCAAGTCTTTTTTGTATTGATACAAATAAAGAATCCAGTCACTGCAGTAACTGCTGTATTACTTATCATGATCCATAATCCTGTTAGTGCAGTTCAACTTTTACAAGCAAGTACATACATCTTTGTGGGCCCACAAATACTGATACTGCAGAAGGGTCTTTATATTTCATTTTTCGACATTTTCTAAAACAAAACTGGTGAAAAAATTCTGCAGAGCAGAGAAAACAAGCTGAATAAACATATGGAGGCTTATGGCTATTTGTATACAAATCTCTGGATATCTGACCAAGGCCATTCAACTCCTAAGTTTGCCCTGAGCGCTCTTGCGTGGGTTTAGGATATATAAGGATAAACAGTGTGACTGCAGCAGTGGAAAGTGGCCTTTCTTTTTCATCTGGATTTCCAGTGAGAGTACATACAACACAAAGGATCTTTGTTCTTTATTTTCATATTCCCTTTCATGCAAAAGGAAAACAATATGGGGTCAGAATGGCTAAAATTATGGTTTATTTAGAGTAACTGAGGTCCTGCTGTCTTACACGATGAGGTGTCTCTGTTAGACTGTAGAGCGATGTTAGACTGTCACTTTATGAAGAAAACTCCAGCGTGCTGCTAGAGTCAATGCACTTATTCTAAAAAAAATCCTCCATTTAAAAAAAATGCTTCACAGACTTAAAACTAAACTCTTTATAATGCAAACCATCGCCATAAAGAAATCATTAATTTAATGCTTTTGCCATTTCAGTTGCCTCATTATGCACTAACTCACTTTGCTGAGTGAGGAGTGGGACTCTTGCATTGAAGATCATGAACTCTTTCATCCAGCAGAGGGCAAACTTAAACCTGACCTGCAGCCCTCCGCTCCAGCACATCAGCACATGGCAATATTTTACTGAAACTCGTCTTTGTTACAAAGGCTCATTTGCATTACGTGTCCATAAACGTGGTACAAGGAGTGGTACAATCCATTGTGACAGACTGTGACAGCATCAAATACATTGAACGCAGCAATTTCACTCTGGCTTGATGGGTACTGATGCCTCTGGGGACACATAGTGGATGTGCTTGTGATTTTAGATATGGCTCAAGTGTCTATCTCCCAACCAGCGGTGGCTGTTTACTGTTGTGGCGCCATTTGTCTCGTTGGGCCTTGTTGACTGCTTGTGATACACCACCAGATGGGCTGTCATGACCCAAGCATTTTGCAGAGCCAACCGCTCACTCAAAGGGCCAGGCAGGTCTTGGTGACTCATGCAATTACACTTCCCTGCGGTGTCAATCATCCCTGCAAAAACACAGAGATGCAGCCATGTTGTTGCAGCCAAATAATACCAACACAGCATTCAACTTTGAATGTGTTGCATGTAAGTAGGATGCTGTTTTTGTTTTTTTCATGCTTTCCCCAGGATAGCATACTGTAATAAAGCTCCTGTTTCCTCAAGGATTTCCTCTGTAGTATGAACTCAAGCAGGGAGAGCAGCACCTGATGATTAAGTGCGCACACCAGTAGGTTATTACAAACAAAAATGCCACCACAGCAAAATTAGCAATCTGCAACACATTTAAGAAAAACCACTTCACCTACTGGTGTTAAAAGTGAGAAAATCTGCATTATTCATTTCACAGGGGTAGAGCTCTCAGATGTGCCTCCAAATGTAATTTCACTGTGTACACTCTAAACAAGTTCCCATACAAATACAGAGAGGCAGCAGTTGTATTTTGCAGACAGAGTCAAGCCAGTCTTGATCACATCAATGCCAGACAGCAGCTTTAATGTGGAGATCAGCATGAAAGAGCAACTTTAAAAGCAAAAGGTAATGCAAAGGCTGATGTGTATAGCATGAATGCGTTCAGCTTGACCAATGCCATGGCCATGTCCTGCAGAGTCATCAGGATGAGAAAAAGATCAGTACTGCTAATGATCAGGAGAGGGTCTCGAGTACAGAAATTCAAAGTGTAAAGATGATTGAGACAGGCATTTTCCTGCCATTTTACCAAGGGTGCAAAAAAAGAAAAAAAAAATCAATGATAATTTCCATAGACTCCAGTGTGGGAGTCGGAGTGATAACTGTGCATTACAATGGGCCCGCAGTGTAATGAGAGCAGGGATCAATACTTGGCACATTTGTGCTGGTGTTTGCCCTGTTGTTGGCCAACAAAGCCGTGGTAATTAAGAAGTCTACCCTCAATCCAAATACCTCTTGGATTAGCTCCTATGTTCCTTGAAATATCCGTTCAGCACTTTTGCTCTCTGAATAACTGGGTGCCATGGTTATTGAGTGTTTCCCGCAGGTTGGGAATTTACGTGTGGTGGTGGGTGGGATGGCGTGTGACCCATGTGCATGCAGAGACTCATGCAGTTTAAAGGGGGAGAGTGTAATCCAGGTTATTCAAATGATTCTGAAATGACACACAATTCATTCAAATGAATTCAGATGCTTTGGTGTAATGATTGTCAGCTCAGGACAGATTTGCTTGCTAGCGTCCTCCATTTTCATATAACACAACTAGCTTAGTTTAATGATACTGTAGGTCAAGAGGGCATGCTATAAATCAAGGTCAAGCCAAACTACTTCAAATGGTCTGCTACACTTACAGTCTGAATATTAACTGTTTTCCCCACATTCAAACAATGTTCAAATTCTGAATAAAAAGTGACAGCCCTAATGTCCCTTGAATTCCTAACAAACTAGCCTGAGTGATTTTATTCACCTGGGTGGTTCTTAATCTACCTGGGCAACCTGCCCAACTAGAGCCTACGTAAGGGAAGTAAGTTAGTTTGTTTTTTAGTTTAAAAACACACTCACAGAAATTCATGCAGTAATGAGGAAAAATAAGCCTCAAAGAATCTCAAATTATTTGACAGGATAAAAGTTCAATGAACAATTTTAGTGAAATGATCAATGTACACTGGTTCAGCAGTAGTTAATAAATATTCATTATAAGGAACCATTTAGCTTTGTTTTTTCCTTGTCTCAACTGAGTCACACAAATTAAACTTTCATATTCACATTATGAAACTGTAATCAGAAGAATTGAGGGATTTTCTGAGCTTTGCAGATGCAGAGATTAACAAAGTTCTGAAACTGGGGGAGCTAATTGGGATTTAGTGTGCACACACATAACTACAGGGCTGTCAAGGGCCAAGATAATCAAACTAGCCTGCTGTGACCGAGAAAAGACAAAGAAAGCAGCTTGAATTGTAAAGCATGAAAGTTCAGCTCTGAATTTATCTCACAGCAGTGGGAATCTAACAAACCAAAAAAATCGAACATTTATTAAACGTTTCCAAACTAAAGCTCCAATGTGAACAGAACAAATAGCCTACTTTCTGCATATTATCACTGAAAGCCTGTTAATGCTTGATCAAGCTCAACCAAATAAGAGAAAGTAAAGCATTAAAGCAGTGGAATAACAGTAAATCATGAAGTTAAACTGCTACTGGCAAGAAAATATCTGCTGTAACCAAGCAGACTGTATTTATTGGACTGTTATTTAAATGTGTCAGTCAGAGTAGACGTTGAACCAAATATAATGATAAATAATTGTTTCAAAATGATGCGCTTTTAAAAATGTATTCCACTATGCCAAAGCAAGACTCTTGCAGAGCCACACTGCCATCTAGTGGCACCTTAAAATTAAGACATTTTCATCATGCACTAACTGCAACCATCATCTTCTCTTGCTCATAAAGATCTTCTAAAACAGTCAGTGATGACAAAAGATAAAATAAGAGGTAATAGTGAATGCAAATGGAGTTAAACATCAGCCTATCTTTTTTCCTGCATGAACCATCACTGCAACAGCTGATCTGGTTCTCCCTGTGTTACCACTCGCTTTCTTCCTGTGAGTAGATTGCACTAAATATGTCTGTTTACTAATTACTAATGTAAATGCTTAATATGAACTATTATATAATCTAAAGTAATACAACTAGAAGAACTTGATAGTAATTAGTCACCTAACTCTCACTAAGGGAGGCAACGTGTTGTCTTTTTAATATGAGAGCTAATGAAAGACAACTCACCCGCTGAGTGCACTGCATGGACTTAAAAGGAAAGTTCCATTCTATGTGCTTACAGTCAATATTAGTGCTGCAACAAATGGTAATTAGCCAATTAGTGTCTTAATTAATCCATAAATTGTCAGAAAACTGAAAAAAATGTCTGAGGTGATGTTTTGAAATGTCTTATTTTATCAAAGCAGCTGTTCAATCCAAAAGTATTCAGTTCACAGTGATATAAAATAAGAAAATATTCATATCTGAGAAGCTGAAACTAGAGAATGTTTGACAATTTTCTTAAAAAAAGATATAAATGATTAATTGTTTTGTCTAATTGTTATAGCTCTATTAGACATCATCAATGTGTTATTCTGTCATTAAGTTTCTTCTTTATATATATTTACCAACGCTCCTTCAAACAGCCTCATCTCTACCATTGCCAATAACTTCCTACATTTCCCAGAGGTCCTTTCAGCAACCCCCAGAAAACACAGGTCCCCACTGTGCTGACAGTGTGCAGGTAGACTGAGATAATGTGAAAAGCGAGCACAGTGGGAACAGTGTGATGATTAAAATTACTAAAAAGCCAAGCTAAAGCAGAGCAGCTTACAGTAGCTCCTGCTACACTGCTGCACTGCATGATGGGTTATAGATGCTTCTGTCAGTGGACATACTAACCCGTCTGCCTCTCCAACGATTCTCCCTGAGCCTTGAAAAAAAGCTGGTGATCTCTGATAAGAAGGATAAGACATACTGTCGGTGCTGCAGATAACAGAATCAACATCCTACAAAGCTGTACTGAAAATATCTCATTGTGACATCTCATTGCACTACCTCCATTTAGCCATACTGAAGTGACAAAAATACACCACCAAACAACAACATGGGCACAGGAATGCTGGTTAAAGTCTCATTCCAAATGTTTCAGGGTCAGTTTTTCCTTTTTAAAACAAGAAATTCAAACTGCAGAAATTGCATAAATGGGGTTCTCAAACAACCTGCAGTAATCTCAGGACACAGCACATTTGCTCTTCTCTCATTTCAGGTGTTTACTGTATAAACCCGTCAAAGCTTGTCACGAGCTGATGACCTGGACCATGTGTAGCTTATCCTGTTGGGAGGCCTTCAGAACACATGGAAACCTAATCAGAGTTATCATTAATCCACAATGAAATGTCTCTGTGGCTGACTGTCAACATGACTGGAAATAGAAACTCCACAGAGAGAGAAAGGACTCATCAAAGAGAAATTCTCCGCAGCACCAAAGCTTTAAACAGACACAAATACAAAACCCAAACAGTTTGAAATGGCAGACGATCCTGCCAGCGGGCTAAAAGTGGCCACAGGACAGATAATGAAACGGACACTGCTGTCTGGAGACAAAAGTGTCTGGAGAGCTGTTTAGTCTGAATCTATTTCCTCTCAAAGTTGATGTGAAAGTGGAGATGAAACATCTCAGAATTATAAGAAGCAGTGAGTGAAAGCGCAGTGCAAATATTAAAGTATGACAGACAATATTACCCTGCTGAACAAACACGTGGAACATAAGAGATAAGTACAGTAATGTAAAGATGCCAACAGTGCACACAGAAGTCAAACGGCAACAGTAAATATTAAATCTGCATTTCAGCGAGGGATTCTGTTATGGCAGCGGCTCCCACAGCCCTGTTAGATCAACTCAGGCAGCCCTTCATCAAATCCACCATTCATGTTTGAAATCTGTTCATTTCAATTGATTTTAAAGTGGATGAAGTTTAACACCACTAATTATACGCAAGTGGATGTTGCAATTTGTTTCCATACATCTGATGTGTTAGTTATGTTAGTCTAATCAAGTTTGCATTTGTACTACCACCACTTGGCGTCTCTGAAGCTGAACATTTCAACCACTGATAGCTTGTTATTTGAGCTATTTTCCATTACATGTACCTATTTGAACCGTTTATTCATTACCTTCAGCCAGGCCCATTACAGCCAATTATTCATCACTGGAAATCACTTTATTATGGGATTAAAATCTTTATGGTTCCCTTCTGGCTATAAAAATAAAACCTATTCTTTTTTTCATAAAAGACATAACACAGCCCATCTTTTGAAGTTTTGCTTACAAATTAAACAACAACAATTGAGCAATGATGGATTTTACAGGCTCTCTGCATGATTTTAATTCAGCCGTCGGATACACACTTTGAACTACACTGCCCTGGATCATCACGCAGAGAGAGAAAACCTGTCAGTGTCAATTAAACTGAGAGTGTTCACCAACACAATGCAACAGTGTGTTAATTCATGTCTACGCCCATCACAGCTCGTTTACCACATCATTCTATACGCCTCTATGAGTGAAGCACCTCTCCAATCAATTCACATCAACTCCAAATATTTGTAGCTGAAAAATCAATATTTGTAAACACTGGGAAATCTGCTGTGGATATTCCACGTGTCATAGCTGCTGGTGATAAATACGCTTTCATACTTCATCTCCAGTGATCGTGCATGTTGACACAACCAGATGTGCTGGGAATGAGAGCGCCCCCCCCCCACCCCCCCCCCCACCCCCCAGAGCCTGCTGTAGGTTTGACTGCAAAGACTCTATCATGCAGTCCCCTTTCCTTCCACATCCTCCAGCCTGTCTCCCCCAACCTTTCTTTCATCCTCTCTCTCCCCCACTCTTCTCCCTGTTGACTACAGTACATCCACACAGCAGCAGCAGCAGCCTTGTAATATGGGTCACAGCCTTGGTAAAACAGTGGTGGTGTTGTACAGTGTCATCATCTTGGACATGAGATTACACCAGATGACTGTCACGTAACTGGAGAGGAGTTTTGAGCAGGGAATTACACCAGGATGTGGAAAACTGCATGTGAACATCAATCCATCGCTTTCTGGCATCATTTCAGGTTATCTTACCAAAATGACCCACAGACAGTAGTGCCACAAGAGGCTTTACAATATAAGGTCACAACAATCTCCACATCGCACAGACGCGCAATTATAACCCAATATGCTGAAAACAGCGTCTGGAAAGCTTTTTCCAAAGCTTTTCCCAAAGCTTGCAGACACACAGCATCGCTGCCATGGTCCCTGAAGAGCTGCATCCTGCCTGGGCGGACGAAACAGCGTGTTTGGTCCAAATCTTAACTTCTCTGATTGAGACTTACCTTTCCTCCCTTGGAACATCTCCGATACGCATTTGTGGCCCCTGCGGTTTGGTTCATGGCGCAAACTTCTGAAAAACAATGAAATAAAAGTAGTGGTCAAGCTCAAAGTCTGAGTCAAATTTCGAGCGGACGATAACGTGAAGCTGATGAGTGTTTGATTTACCTGGTGCGTCGGATCGCCCACGCTGTCACTCCTTGTTATCGGCTTGCAAAAAGCTTGTTTGCACTCAGAGAGGCATTTAATTGCTTGAAAAATTTTCCCCAGATGTAGTCCAGAGAATTTAAGTTAATTTCCCGTCTGAGTCAAATGTAAATCCGCTGAGAAGTTTCCCACCAAATCAGCTCGTAAAACTGGCTCTTTTAAATCCACTTGATGTATTTTGTGACTTTAATTCATCTCTAAAAATACACTTCATAGACGATTTCCAACATAACACTAACCTGCACACACCGACCGAGCTGTTTGTGTGTTTGAGCGCAGGAATTGCGCAAGCGCCTCCCCTCTGACAGCTCTGAGTACACGTGGTTGAAGAAGGAGCCTGTCAACGTTGCACGCCCACTCCAGAGCAGAAAACAGCAGTAAAGACTGCAGGGTGCACCTAATCATGCTTCGTGTGGAAACACATAATACTAGACTGTGCAGATCTGTTTATTAAGAGCAACAAAGCAGTGATCATACAAACACTGGATGTTTGTGTTGCACGTTTCTCTTTGTCATTTTCCTACTTTTCTGATCAATTACAGATCGATTTTTCTCATTCTCCTCCAAACAGCCTATTGCCAGCTCTGAGTGGCCCCTATCAAATTCAAATTTGATGAGTGACACCGACAATTACCAGTGACAAATTGTTTGTGACAATTACAATCATTATCTCAATGTGAAATGAATTTATTTAGTTTCAATTATAGCATAATAAATGAATGTTATGAGGGCAAGCTTCCACTGCAGTGTGACAGTTCAGTGGGCAGGATGTGGTGCTGAGTGGTGGCGAAGCTACTGTCACTTTCAGTTTTGCAGTGTGGAGAGGAATCAGCAATTAGATTTCTGAACTGCTGCAAGATTTGTTCTTTCTTTATGACTCTGGCTGTATGTTTGGACTTGTTATCATGCTGCAGAATTAATCAGACGCCTCATTGATGGTGCTGTACAATCAATAAGAATTTAATAAAATGTATACAATCATCATCACTATATAACTTATCCCACTTTGTAACACAGCATTAAGAGCCACCTATGTTTTGTCATTATCATTATAAAACACAAGCAAAATGCACTTGAGTTTTGTGGTGTCTGAGATTATAGCTGTGTTAAAATTATATGACACTTTTCATGAGATATGAGCAGGTCAGCTTTCACTATCTTGCTCAAGGACTCTTCAGTGGGATACCTGGTTGCTGATAGACAGACCCTGACTGTTTCAGACCTGGGTACAGAACATCTTCCTCCTCTTTAAATCCGCCTGTTGACAGAATCTATCAGCAGACCATCAGTCAACGTGGAAGTCTGGTTGTCAGTATGTGGACAGTGCTGACCCACGCTGACAGATAAGGAGAGACTCTGAGACTCAGGTTCACCTCTGCACTTGAGCCATGCTGCCACTTCCAGGGTTAACTCTAACCTATAGATCGTTTCAGAGGGAAGGTCTGAGCTTCACATTAATGCGTTTCACCGCCAGTTTTTCCCACAGGGACTCAGGCAGAGAGACGCAAACTAAAACGTTAACTAAATGATGTGTGAATTAAAAGATTTGTGTCGAAGCTCAACTTGAAGCCACAATGAGGAGCTCGACTTTTGTTGTTTAACTGTGTGTTTATGCTCCATTTGGCACAACTGCTGACTTACAGTACTTTGCCTGCTTGGTAATCCTATTCACTGCAGTGAATGAGACCCTCCATTACAGCTTTATTGATTGCCGAGCTTATGATGTTTTCCTGTTTGCAGATTTCAGTGTGAAATCAGCAGGTGCTCCATGAAGCCATCGCATTTAACTAAGGGCCAATCTGCTCCCAGAACTGTGAATGGAATGTATCTAACAAAGGGTAAACGGTCACATTTATGGGCACATTGGAGGAAGAAAACGCTAATGGATAAAAGAAACAACACTGATAAGAAGTTGTAACAGAGGGAAGTGTTAAAAGTATATGGCAAGTTTTAGTGTCAAACATGCTTCTCCAGGCTGCATGAACAGGGTCAGTCAGAGACGGATCAATCAACCTTGACACACAGGACCATATGAAACCTCTGCAGCCCAGTTAGCCTTAACACCCATCTCTGAAAAAGTTCACAGAAATGTTTACAGGAATCTTTGCAGAAACAGAATTCCAGCTTGACTCTGAGCTGTCATATAAATTCATCTAAAGGTGGTGTGTGTCTTAAAAGATCAGTTTTTCAAATCTGTCTTAAATCAATAGTCAATTCCCCACATGTGCATTCAAAACATTTTTTCTTGCCTCAGTCACTGCTCACAGTCCTCCTTTTGTGCAAAAATATATTCCAGAGTTTATCTACAAGGCTTCAGCAGTCGAACTTAGACAAATCTAGTTTTTCTAGTGCTTCTTTAAGCTTGTGCTAACATCTATAGATTTAGTACATAGCTGAAGACAGACTGCAAAAACACAACAAAGATAACTGTGCAAATCAAAAGAGGTGAAAATTCACTTTACTCTCAGTCTAAACACACCTTAAGTGTTTTCAGGAACCGTGTGGTATTTCATTCCACTCATGTTCACTGAGTCAGGTTTATAAAAACAATCATTTATAGTCTAAAACTATACATAAAGATATAGATGAAAATAACTTCCAAAACCTCCTTTACCCACTGGAGAAACAAGTGCAGCTGTAACATCTCTAACAGCCCGGCTGAGTCTGATTCGACTCAAAATCTAAATCAGAAGCCTTAGCACTGACGAGGGAAAAGAAGCCTCTCTTTGGGAATAAACGCATCTCACTTCAATCAAGAGCTACCTCTACAGCACCTGTAGTTTATGGGAATGCTGCATTCACCCAGATGTATTCTGTAGTAACTCTGAAAAAGGATTTCAACAACCAACACAATACACCACCAAAAGCTCCTGAGTAGTAAATCTTAAGTGTCAGAAAAAGTTTTGAATGTCAGGAGCTAAAATTCAGTGTGTGGCTTTAATAAAAAGGGGTGGCTTTCATATGGGAATCCTCTACCTCCGAAGCCTCTGCATCAATGTGGTAGAGATTATCTTGATTTGCTAACCTTTTGGTATGCAGGTCCTCAGAGATTTACATCAGTGCTCTTCACTCCTAGTGTATATTGTGAATGTCAATGTGGGGTACTGCTTTCTGTGTTGCTGTAACCAGATAATAGACTTATCCTCACCAAATATTATTCTGCAGAGATAATCTTGTTTTGGAGGCTTCTCTTTTTTCCTGATAGCATCCTAATGCCATTAAAGATGCTTTTTTTTGGATCTCTAAACTTGCAATAATGACTTTGCAGGTGTTTTCATCGCGGAACATCGAATAAGTTTGATTTGTATTGGCTTAGATATGATGAGCTGGCATTTTGGCCCACAATGCTGGTATTTTCAGATAATGTGGGGCAGGTTTTTTTGTTTTTGTCATATAATGTTTGTGCTTCGTTTGTGCTCTAGACACTAAATTAAGACACTTTTTTTTATCTCTCTAACATCTCAGTTTCATTAAGGTTCCGCAAAAAGTGAATGTAACAAGTAAAAAACTGACCATTCAGAAGAAAATCCACCTTAGATTTTGTTATTCCTGTGATACTGTGCTGATATCTTCCTCCATTTCACTTTCACCAGAACCTTGAACCTTGTCCTTACTTAACTAAAAAATAAAGACTGAGCTTCTAAAAAAACTTGCCCTAGTTGTTTTCATTCATTTGACATGCTGGAAAATAAGCTGACAGATCCAAAAAGTCAAGGTGTGCTCAATTTTCCAGCCAGGAGAGATGACAGAATGACTGCACTGATGTAGCAGGAACTCTACAGTGGGTGCCTACACACACACACACACACACACACACACACACATGAACACAGGAAATAACTAAATATATCCAAAATAGAAATGTGTTTTTTGCACAATGTGGTAAATCTGATCCTAACCTTGACAGCAACTTCAAAATTCAAACCAGAATCACCCCATGTATTTATTTTTGGCAAAGGTATGTGCATCAGTGTCCTCCAAAACAGCAGTTTATGTTCTTTGCTGCATGTCCCATGAGTGTAAACAAACGATAGGTAAGTGATCAATTCATCCTGGCTTGAACACACCAGTCATATCACATGACCTGACAGGAGGAAAAAAGATCAAACCAATGCATAATACACGTCCAGTTTCTATCAGCTGAAAGCTAAAAGAAGGTGACCAAATAACTGAACTAAATCAATTGCACTATTAAATATTAATGAGTAATGGTTAACCTTAGTATCACATTACTACTGCACAGATTACCTTCATAATATAACCAGCTAAAAATAATTGTAAAATATTAGAGGGAAAAACATTACAGCCAATTAAAATATATCAGCAGAATTAATTAAAGACGAAATGAAACACATTAGTGACAGTTTTGAAGTTATGAATGTGTGATTGTGACTTTGAAATGAACACAGTGGAGGAAAAGGTCGTCCCATAGATTTAGGGATTAGAGCAGGTGCTGGGCGAATCCCAGTGCACTCCTGCTGCCTGCCTGCCTTCCTGCCTGCTAAAACACCTCCGGCCGCTCTGCAGCACATCGGATGCCATTTAATTCTGAACCAGTCCATGGACAGAAGGTTTTACAGCCCACTTCCTGTCTGTGTGAATGTAGTTTTTGATTTTTGTCTTAAAGTTGTTTTTTTTGTTTGTTTGTTTTGCTTTGTTTTTACTTTGCTTTCGCTTTTTGTCTGTAACAAAACAATTACAGAACCTGAATCACTGACTGGGATGGTCACAAAATGAGTGGCTTAAAGGTGAGTCAGGTCAGTGTTTTCAAATACACCATGACTGAAGATGGAACAAAACTCATAGACTGGGTTTTAGCAGTTTTAGTAATTAATTAGTGAATGTATTAAAGTACTGACTTCAAAATCAAATGTTAAAATGACCAGGTTCTTAAAAAATCAATAATTGTAAGTTTAACCTCTCACAAGAGAAGTTTTAGGAATATCCTCATTGAGAGAGTAGATATTGCATCAAGTCATTAACAGTGGCATGCAGTGTTAATGAGCGATGCTTTAGAACACCTACAGTGTGTAACTGATATGCATTTATCTTGTAAACAAGAACAGAACTAATTAAAAATGTAATGGGTACTTGGTATTTAGGTTATGCCACATTCTCAAGGAGTATTACACACTGAGAGGAAATTTAGTCCTGGTCCCTGGTCTGTGAAATATGTTATTGTAAAGTACAACATTCACTCCTGAGAACTGCGATTATGTCTAACCAAGAAATCCTCTATCTTAGCAAAATACATTTCCATAGTTGCTGGAAAATGTAATCTGTGTCAATATCAAATTGTCATAAATGTGGATTTGAGGTTATGTCAGTGGATGACTAGCAGAGAAGTGGGTGATTCGAAGTCTAAGGCTCCTCTGCCATAACATATGGAAATGAGCTGTGTGATCTTATTTTGATCATGGCCCTGGTTTGCAACCCCATTCTCTCAGGTGGAAAAGCTATTTGACTCCTATTTCCAATGGGGTAATAGTTGGTTTGCAGAAAAACTGAGTCCAAAATAATGCAGTTTACGGGTTATTACTAGTCATCATGTGTCCACTGCAAATTCCGCTGATGGTTGTTTGTAGGGAACATAGAGTGCGTCTGATTCACTTCAGTCTCATCAGCAATTCAGAAGTCCAATAAATGACGCTCTTTATTTTTACTATTTTTGTGGAAAAACCTGCTAGGAACTGCTCTACACATACCACTACAGTCTTTACGGTGTGACAGCTGTGTCTCCTTAATGGTAAACTATTCATTCGGGCATTACAATGCACATACTCTAATCCACATGTAACCCTTTGGCACTTAAGACCTGCTATGATTCTGATTTACACAGTAGGTGTGACCAAAAACGATAACTGACTGAACTGATAAGTTAAAAAACATAAATGGATAAATAAATACCAATAATCTAAATGTGCTGAGCAGATATTAGTGGAGAAGCTGAACACTAACCAAGAAGAGACAGCAAAGGAAACAATTCAAGCGCCCTATAGCTCAAATAAACAGCAGATTCCATTTTACTGCCTAATCTGTTTCACTAGAATGAAACCACTACTGCCCACGGATAAGAGCAGAGACAATCACCTCTATGTTCCTCTATCATGAATCCAAGACACGTTAATGCAAATCTGTTGTAGCACATACTGAGATGCATGCAGCAGCAAATGGAAGGCATATTTTCATAAGCATGAAAGTGAAGCTGTTAACGTGTGAAGATGAACTTGTTAACAGGACACAGCTCTATCTCATTTCAGACTGTGGTCTTGTCATTATCCCGCCACACTCACATCCAGGTGCAGATTCACCAATTTCCCCCAATATGCTGAGAGTCATAATTTGCTTTTCCACTCCATGACACACTGATATCAGCACCATCAATCTGCTGTGTTCTTGCAGAAGGTTAGTTATTACTTCAGATCAGTCAGCCTTTTCAATTCCTTCGATGGAACATCTTGTGAATTGTCAACATACCAAGGCACATTATTGGTGATAACCACCTTCATGCTTGAGTGGTTGACAGAGTGGCATGACATTAAGATGAATGGGATGCAATCTTTATCTGACTCTGGATTTGCATATTATACCTAAGGTCTTGAAAACCTTTTTTTCTTAATCTTGTTCTTATTATATTCCATAGGGTCCAACATGAACAAACAATTAAAGCTCACTCTTATCACAATAAAATGTATTATTATTATTTTTTTCTGAAGGGACATTTTTGCATTTTTGTCTTTTATGTTGTTCTGGCTGGTTTAACAACAGGCCTTTGTTCAAACAACACAGAATCAGTTATTTCAGAACATCAACAAACAGTATCTAAAACAAAATGACTTTGTTCACTCTGACCTCTTTGAGTGTGAGTTCCATCACTCAAACGTTGTTTAGTTAGCCGGCTATTACATGGTGATCTTAGCTGTGTTTTATGCGTTATTTATGGTGTTTACACCTTCCTTTTCCTTTCCTGTCCACTTCCAGGATGCATGCCCACAGAGGCACATAACACCATTACTTTCTTACAGTGTACAACAAAAGGTGGAGGCGCAACTGTTCACAACAAAGCCTGTATCTGCAGCAACACATTTTGAACCACAGTTTCATCCGGGATGTGCAAGGCAGCTGTTTCTGAGCTGCTCCACAACCTGTCATATAATGCAGAAGCTGCTGGTGTCAGCCAAAAGTTGTTGCAATCTTTTTGCTTTTGAAGCTACTGATATCAATTGTTTCCTGTGATTCCCACTTGTTCAGCCAACTTTACATTTTTAGAGATTGTACTAGGACCCCATGAAAACCCATGCAACAGCTGAAATTGTGCTGAGCCTAGCCAGTAACAAACTTAAGGCTACAGATGATTTGGGTGTTTAGTGTTCGCTGTTGCGTGTGAGTTTACGCTACAGTTGGGCTCATCAGTGTGAAATACTGCTAACACATGACTGGAGGTGGGACAAATCTGGTTCACTACAACAGCTAAAAAAACTGACAGACTTGGTCTGAAAGAGACTTAAGCAAGTGATTTGGTTTGGCCCTGCCATAAAGCTGGGGGATTTATGGGAAGCTGATTAAAAAAAGAATGGTCAAAACTGAAGCTGGCTGAGATGTCCTGACTTTTACCCCCTTGTGCGGACCAAGCTCCAAAAACACTGGCTCCCCTGCCTCCCATTATGCAACCGGATAGTTTTATTTTGCGAGGCCCTCCTCCCTCCTGTGATGACTGAACTCACAGAAATCCTGGAAAGATATTTTTGAGGATAACTAAGTTTAAAATTCATGAAGTCCTCAGTGACAACTGACATCCAACAAGGGTAAGTTGTTAGAGATGGCCAGAATTAATTCTGTTCACAGGGAAGATACAGAGGTTCATGATTAAATCAAGACAGGGATCAAAGCTCTGAAACACAGTGCACTGATTGACTTAAGAGAAGAAAATCAATAACAGCCCCAGACAAAGAGATAAAATTATTTCTAATTTAGTGGGAAGAGGTGCTAAAGATTTCAGTTTGGAGCCTATTGGTTTAAGTCAAAGATAAAGTTTTAAACAGAAAGTATAATGGCAAGAATGTCCAGTAAAGTCCTCTTCTGTTTTACCTCCAGTTACACCTGGGATGAAATAATCACTCAGCAGTAAAGGCTGCATTTCTAAGTCAGTGTTTTTTGTTTTGAAACATAATTATGTTAATTCTACAGTGATGTGAAATGTCATTAATCTGTGTTAAGCTCTTCATCGTGCTGTTACTGTGTGAATGTCAGAGCAGAGTATACGTGTTTACAAGCATGTACGCAGACATGCATATATTTCACTCAGCGCTAATCCAATTCTGTTTGTATAATCTGCATAAAAATTGTATAAGTTTTTTGAGGTCACATTTATTTTCTCAGTTCTGTGCAGGAGAAACAGGGAGTGTGCGTGACATAACGTTGTGTTAATGAAAGCCTCAGCTTGTCTCACACAGATAAGTATTCAGGTCTCTTGGTGTATCAGCGGAGATGTAGTGACAAGAAGTATGGGGAAGAACCAGTCATCACATTAACAGCAGAATGTGTTTGGTGTAAAGGGTTGGAAAAGTGTGATGCGTAATTAGGCAATGTGGGATTATTTGTCATGTGTATTCATTAATACCACAAATGTGTGTGTGTGTGTGTGTGTGTGTGTGTGTGTGTGTGTGTGTGTGTGTGTGTGTGTGTGTGTGTGTGTGTG
>JBBMJY010000013.1:3156880-3175722 GCA_037833715.1 Toxotes lorentzi
GTGTGTGTGTGTGTGTGTGTGTGTGTGTGTGTGTGTGTGTGTGTGTGTGTGTGTGTGTGTGTGTGTGAGTGTCTGTGAATATTTGCCCTACACGCTTTCAGGTCTTTTGAACAGCTGCTTGATGATTTAGCATTTTAAAGTCAAAGTGCAAGCAAATCCTTCATGTTTCCTGGCAAAAAAAAAAAAAAATCAGTAATTCACATCACCTGCTCTGTAGGGGACACCTGCTGTGCAAGTGCGACATCTGTATCATGTGTTTCTGAGTTATTCACAACAATGTGTCAAGACACAGAGAAACTGAGATGTCATCGTGATGGCTTAGTGCCCCGGCAGGAGCAGCAGTGGCACTGATGATATGTCTTTCTGCAGTTTTCCTTGCACTTGCATTGCACCGTAACTATGACACTGAAGCCAGTTGAGCTGTCAGGCCTCCTCCCTCTCTGCTTCGTCAGTATCTTTGCCAGCTGGCAGACTGAAAGAGAAGAAAGAAAAATCAGGAACAAATGAGATTCTTGCAGAGCCACGACAGAGATCATTAATGGATTTGCAAAGTCAGTGCACTGTTGAGTCAGTTGTTGTGCCATATGGCTAACGTCTTGCTGTCAAGACTGGAAAACACTGCATTACAACAAAACTTTAACGGCACAGAACAGCCATAACACCTCAGGTTTCGATCAATAATATTATGATTATCTGCTCACTGATATGGATATTTTGGATAGAATCTCAAAATTGTACAGTTGATCTATATTCCACTACAGCCAACTTAAATTCACTTTAGATTAAACGAATGTCCTGTATTCCTGATGTGATGCAGACAGGTGTTGCTTACAGTTTTGTTGTATTGTATATTGTATTGTACACAGAACAAATGACAACAACCCCACAACTTTTTACATGTGCCCACTGTTTGTCTTCATGTGTAGCTTAGTGCTGGGATTTGACGATGTATCTGCTTGAAGCAAGAGCCGAACATTTAACAAAACATATTTCATCATCTGCCATTGCAGACAGTCCTGACAGTGCGGAGGAAGTCCTGATCTCTGTTTTGCTGAGGGGTAACTGGATTGGGTGATTATGTGCTGTGGAGGTATGTGCAGGTGTTGTATGCAGTGTAGGTGGGAGATCTATCAAAGGGAGAGAGCTTTTGGCTTGTGAGAAACAAAGATATCAAAGAATAGAGGTAGAAAAGATGAAGATTGGCATGCTGCACTTCTGGTGAATTTCTCTTTGACCCAAATAAGCTGCCTGTGTGTAGGCAAATTTCACAACCAGATTTTACTGTCATTGGAGTTTGACACCAGAGAAATGTTTCAGGCATCCAAAGCTGAGTCACCTAGAAACAACGATTAGCTTCTTTATAAACTGAATATCCTGTGCCAACATTTACCAAAGTTTATTTATATTTTGTATTTTATTTACAGCCCAAAATCAAAACTTTGTCTCACTAGAAGCTAGGTACTGTAGCTGGCCAGCTAACAGATGAATAGCAATCTACTGCCACAATTTTTCACCATTTTAAATGCTCTTGTGCCATTAGACTCTTAGTTTGGATATGAAAAAAAAAATCCCCCAAACCCCTTTAACAACCTCTTTAACGTATCAGTTCCTCTATCTACAGTATATTGCAATGCAGTACTGAACTGAACACTGCAGAACTTATCTGAAAATCCTTCAGTGTTTAGCTTTGGAAGCAATTTTTATGTTTGTTTTTTTCAAGTCAGTGTATGTTTTAAGAAATATTTTTAAAACTGAACCTGTATATACAGCCATAGCTTTTCTCAGAAAGATGTGGGTTAGAAAGATGTGACCTTAGCTTTTAACGTAAGTAACAACACATGCACTGACACTAAAAATGTGGAGTATGTGATGTGCTCCTGTGGCAGTGCTAAAAGCCTTTTTCTTGCAGTTTGCTTTCTCGGAGATGTGACAGAAGGACTTTTGATGACAGATATAAAGAGAGTTGAGAGTGTCAGAGGAGATGTGTGTGTCTGACTTCTTCCACATTACTTGAAGGATAAAAAAAATTGCTTCATTTTAGAGATAGCTCAGAGAGTAAACCCAAATGACTTTCTTGTGGCAGAAATTTACAAAAGACAAAAAATATGAGACATTTCTAACCACACAGACTGTTACTGACAGTGTAACAGTGTCAGTACACAAGAGTTGGGAAAAGTAAATTAGACTATTGTGATTTTTTTTTTTTTGGCAAGAGGAGCTTTGAAGGATTTGATAGCACCCAGTTCTGAAATCAACTCAGCCTTTTATCAGCGGCTGAAAGGGAGTCTTTTCTAAGATGAAGGGAGTGCTCTTCCTCTGTGCCCTGCCTCCTCCATCTCCCCACCCGTTCAGCTCTGGTATCTCCTATCATGGGGTTTTAATGGCTCAGCAGTTCTCATGTATGATATTGATGAGAAATCATGTCACGGTGTCATCTGCACTGTAACAGTGATGGATTGCACTCAGAAAGCTCTCTACTAAGCGGTGGGTTAAATTAAACAGCATTGCCAGCAAAATGAATGGCCACTGGCTGCCGCAGAGTTGTTACCACGGTGACCACTTTATTGGCAAATCACAATGATGAACCTGAATATGCATCTCTAGGCTCACATTCTAATATGAAGACGGTGCAGAAGAGATAGCCCAGAGAAACACTCATAAAGTGTGAGGAAGAACAGGAAATGAGCTCTGAAGAATGGCAATCAGACACATCTGTCTCTATAATGCTGAGGAGGTGTTACCCAAAAAGATTTGTTTGCTGCTGAAGAACTAGATATATGTCTAGTCTGCAAGAGACGTAACACGTTTCAAGGGGATGAGAATTCTTTTCTTCAGCTGCTGTCTATCTGTGCAGTGAAGTGAAATTATGCCAAGCGATACCATCAATCCAAGAGATTATTCTCTCAGCAGATTATGCCTGAGAGTGTGGTATCTGCTTTATTGCTTTTCCATCCACCCGCAAGGGAACTTCTCATGACCCACTTGGCAATTCACCTCATTTGGCTCTTTAGTCTCCGCATTAGAATTCTTATGTAAAACAATGAACAGGATTTCGCAGCAGTGGTGAATTTTACGATCCCACTCAATACACCTAAACTCTCACCACTGACTCTGTCTACCATTACATGCAATCAAGTGTATTTAAATGTTATTATTACAACAGTAATAATAACATATCAAACAGTATTACAGTTGAAAACAACAATGGACATCATGTTCAGGCTATTTTGTCAGCTGCTGTTTCTATATTCAAGAATGAATCGTCAGTCTCAACTTCTGTGAGTCGTAGTGGCCAAAGTGATAAAGAGAAGCTTGTGGGTTGCAGCTGGTGGAGCTCTATCATAGCAGGATGTTTGGTTGTCATTTGGCAAAAACTCTGGCGACATTTTCAAAGAATGTATTTGTTTTCACAGATTCATTGAGGTGCGAACTAAACAAACATGTTTCTTAATTCTGGTTTAAAAAAATCGGCAGGACACGTGAGTTACTTGTTTATGATATGCTTTAGAAAGTTCATTTTATGGTGCCTCTGTGGATGTGACCAGACAAGAGGTTATGGTCTTATTCTTGTGTTTACAGGAGTTTTGGTTTCTCTTTTGCATCAAGGAAACAAACTATTTTCATGTAATTTCAGAACGTTCCTGTTAGAGGTTAGATGTCACCTCTAACTGAAGGAAGATAAATGATGATGCTATGTAGTTTATGTGATATTTTCTGTTGAAACTGAAATGTACTCATAACATGTGACTATGAGTGCATGCAGATGACATCTCATAGGAACAGGACACTTCAATGTAACGGCAGCCTGCTTATTATGAGAGAAAGCCTTTTTTTAACCAGGTTTCTCACATCATATATGAGGATGTGCTTAGGTTTATGACTTTTACATGCATCCACACAAAGCAGGTTGTTTGAGAAACCAGGTTAGGAAGCAGCATGCTACATGCATGTAAACTCAGGCAGGGACTTTAAACAGGGTCCATACCACGATAATGAGTCTACAGAGTCATTATCTCATCAACATCCTATTATCTCTTAATGAGTTTACATGTGCACAAAGCACAGATAATCAGATCTTAAGGCAGCACCATGAGATTAGCATGTAAAACTATTTTGCAGTTAGTTTAAGAACAGACTGTATCATAAAGTTGATTAAATACCTTCTTAAAATAATTTCAACAAAAAATGAGCATTAAGGGAGGATTTATTAGAGACCTTCAGTTTTACGTATGTGTACCTAATAAACTGAGTGTACAAACTGACGAATATCTCTCAATATTGTTCTTTCGTGTTTCACAGAGAAACATCATTTTAAGGCTCAATACTGGATTAAATCCTGCTTTTTCAAACACTGACAAGTTTAGGCTCAGCACTGTAACAACATACATCAGTGACTTCTTACTGTCCCTCCGAGCTACTGCACACAGCTTCTGTGTTCATATGGACTCAATCACCATGAAAACATCCTCTGTCACACTGCCTTTGATAGGATTAGCGTACAGCTGTGGGCAGGAATGGGGGAAAACTCTATTTTACATAGCGTATTCCTGTGTGTGAGATGTTTCTGAATTGACATGGGGGCGCTTAAATGAAATGTTTACAACATACACCTCCACGTGGACACGTTATCAAAGACGATGCCTTCTTCCTGTGGGAGTTGCCGTTATACAAACAGCAGCAAAAATGTGCCAGGATGTTATGTACAATATATTGAGTTGCGAGTGGCTTCATAACTACTAGTAACCACTGTCACAGCTGCCAGCTTTGGAACAAAATGATAAAACTGTGTCCTACTTTCACTTTTTTCCCCCAAAAAACTACTTAAAAATAGCACTGTTTGATAATACCATGGCCTTCCTCAGCCATTCTTATCCTCCTGTTCTTTGCCATCCAGCCCAGTGTTTTTTCCCCAAATAAAATTATTTTTCTTTTGTGTCCTTGTAATATATTCATAGCACAGGAAAACAGGCAGAGGATCAAGATGAAGCAGCCCCAGAGAATATCAAATGGAATATATTCATGGGGCTATGTGGGTTCTCACTGTGGCGGACAAAAAAAAAAGAGAGACAAAAAAAATCAAACATATTTTATATATAGGATACACGCTAACAGTGCTGGGAGGCTATCACTGTAACGTTCTAAAAGCAAACAACAAGCATACGTACAAATGTCATCACCTGCGGAGTTTGCGTGCCCCCAGGTCTGAGTGTTCATGGTTTGAAATAAGTGTTAAGTGTAAAAATAATGGTTCATTACTTGGAGTTTTGTAATCACTTCAGGCGTGAAAATTTGGAAGCATTGAAATAAACAGAGTCATTTTATGTGCAGGCGTCTGTCTGTCAAAATCAGAATGATCTTCATTGGCTAAATAGACACGTACATGCATACAGGGAGCTGTGAAGACTTTTGTCTCATTATGTCATGATACTATAGGATTAATCTCATGTCTATACAAGTGTACATGTGAATAAAAAGCCACTCCTAATTAGTCCATTTGGGATCCCACTGGCTTGTACATCACAGTTTTATGTGCAATCTCAATATCAATAACATGGATCACAGAGGAAACAATGCCAATACAATGGCAATTAAGCTTTTTTCTGCACACTGCGATGCTCTGCTAGTCTTGCATGTAAAACAAAAAGGGAAACCTGTCATCCCCGGCATTAATTCCTTTCTTTTCTCTCATTTCTCGTTTATTTATTTATCTATTTATCTGTCATCAGTGATCCTATTTGTGGAGGGACCGAGCTGCCCTCTCCTTGCTCTAAATGGGTTGTGCTTATTTGACAACTGAGCCTCATTTCTTTTGATTTGGTTTACATTGGCAACAGAAAGCCACAATCTACACATCCCTTGATTAGTAACGGCAGGAGCAGTCTAAATATAGAAATCCCAATATGGCAGGATGAAGTTGGGTTCCCACAGAAGAGCAGTTTTCAGGGGGAAAAAAAAAGAACATTTACAACACTGCCTTTGAACTTTATGCCGATGAATTCTTTTCAAGTCTTCTTTTAAAGCTGCACCCCAGTTCTTGTGGGTCTTTGATATCGTGTCTCTTTGACTCTCACATCAGCAGGGGTGGAAGGTGTGAACCACAGAGACATCACATTTGTTTACTGTGGACCACCGTAGCGTCAAAAACAGGGACTCAAGCTCTACATGCTTTATTGTCACTGAGAATAAAAATGTTTTAAAAAAACAGCAAGATGTGGACATCAAACTGCATCCGTGTTCTTTTCCAGGGCTGATCTTCAGGTCTAACGTGGAAGCTTGTTTACTGTGTTGTGCATAATGTGATTTAGAGGTATGTTTGGCACGGATGGCAAAAATCCCACCTAATCGCTTTTCATAAATGTCAGGAAAATTTGCAAGACAGGGCCTCTGTGACCGAATGACTGCAGAGAAAAGGCTCAGCAGGGACTCAGAAACAACACTGAGCATGCACAGGAAAAAGGTTACACGTTTTACAGAGAGTGTTGCTTTTCCCAATTTGACATTTCGTTCTGATGATGATGACTTTAATGTGAGTGATGTGATAATGTCAAGGATCTTCTGCTCTTGCGGACAGCACAGGAGTGGCATTCAACGTTCGTGCCTTCTGATCCATTCAGTATCAAAGAAGATTCACCTCCCACACACACATACATTACAAACAGAGATGCACAAACACATGCTGGAAAGGTAAAAACATAGAGTACAGCTGGAGGAGGAACCCCATCCCTTGACTTGAAAGCCATCTGTAATCTTTTTGGACTGCACATTACTGCACAGAGCTGACTACAATTTTAAGATTCCCCTTTCTTTGTTTCTTATTTCCCCTGAGAGCTTTCACCTCTCCTCATACTCACAGGGTGCCTCCCTGGTGTATGGATGAAAGCTTTTGCCTATTTTCCTGAAGGAGGGTCCTCGACAAAAATCTATCCAAAGCCAACCTTTTGTACTTACTACCAGAGCACAGGAAGTGCAGATTTTAAAACAAAAACATTACTCCTCCATGCACAATTTGTCTTGAGGGGCATTGCTGATGAGGGAATATCTGCACCTGCTGTAGGCTACTATGCTCCACACTCATTGACTGTTACTGCTGTTGATCTGCCTCAGCAGACTTTTTTGCAGCTACATCCATTAGAGTTAGAAGTTGTCCCTTGGGTGTTCCAGAAAGAAAAAAAACCTGGAGGCTTCAGGATCTCCAAAACTAAGCACCAAGAAGCCACATTAGACTAAAAGCAGCTTGACATGGAGAGTATATGACTTTATGGTTCCTGCTTTGAAGCCAAACTCCTATGAGTTTACATTGTTTCTCTAGTTCTTATACAGCCTCATTAACCTTGGTGTGATTTTAAGAGGTTTAGAGGGTTTAAGGGATAAAAGAGCTTGACTCTGGCACCTTGATGATACTATGCACAAACAGGAAGGCAATGCTTGAAAAATTTCTTTGCTGTCCTGAAAATGATTGTTGGCACGAGTCTGTGGTCAGAGCAGTAAGAATCGGTTGAAGGTATTGTCATTTCAGCTGGCAAAATTGTTGACGACTAGAGACGGGAAGCTGCTTTTGTGTATGTCCGTCTGAAATAAAGGACCCAGTACTGTAAAAATATTGAGAAGTAAATCTGCCATCAACTTAAACTGCATATGTGCTGTGTGAGAATAAAAAGTTATAGCAACAGTAAGAAAGGGTGGCAGGGCTTAGCGAAAGGTCAGTACCTACTTCACTGAAATAGTAAATTTATTGTTCATATTTGGGATATTTGAACTGAGTGCAGGGAAAACAGATTTTAACATTAGGGAAACTGTTAATTAGTTGAATTCATGATTGATGTACTTTAAGCCACTGTTACTGATGACTTCATTAGTAAGGAGGTCTATAGTATTAAAATACTGTCATATTACATGTCAAGAATAATGCATGCAATTCTACAGTCATGTAAAAATAATTGGCCTATATTGGAAATTTCCACAGATGTTTCAAGTGTTTGAAGCATTTTTATCACTGTCTGATTCTAAAAAACATATTGTAGCTGTAATTAAAGGGGATTTTTTGGAGACTCACCTCAAAATATGAATGCTACATTGTAGAGCAAAAAAAAATAAAAAATCTTCCCAAGTCAGTCTCAGAGGACTGATTGACTTTGGCAATCCCCTGACTTTTATTTTGAAACCAACAATGAACAATTAACTATAACAGAACTACAACAACCTTGGAATGTGACACATATCCATAGTCACTAAATTAATGATTGAAAAAGAGTTTTACAGTGCATTTAAGTGCAGTCAGAGATCTCCTTATTGAAATGAAGCCGTAGATTTGGGATTCAAACTGCCAAACTTCTCGTCATAAGCACTGTCACACTTGATATTTCTAGGCTAGTGTTCCCAGTGAAACTGAAAACTGCTTTAGGAATGAATAATGTACAAAAAACCTTAAGAGCAAATGGCTTTCAACATGGAGCTGGTACACAGGGACAACAAGGAGCTCGGGAGAATAGATTGAAATGTGTTTCTTTATATTTAGCCACTTGTAAGATGAAACTCATTACCATTAATAGCCTCAAATAGACTAACAATTCGCCCCTGTTACCCTGCTATTTGACTTACATTGAGACTACTGAACCTCTGTCAGTGTAATTGATGTTCCTCACTTAGAGCTGTTCAGAGTGAATAATGGCAATCTTCCTCCTCATTGCTATTTCTCTCTCCATCCTGTAATGGCTCCCCTGAGAGCCATAATGGCATCTGGGACGGGCAGTCAACTGCTAATACTCTCATCTCTTTCTTACTTAAGAAAACTGGAATGACATTTTAGGCCCTGTTGTACGAAGATTTGCTATTGAAGGTCTGTGCAGAAATAATACTTATGGCACAGGTTAGATAATGGAAATAATCTTAAATTTCCCTCCAATAAGTAGGTTTGATTAACTGAAAGGCCTGTCAGCTTCTCTAATTATCCTTTCCAAGCATCCTTTTTCCCACCTTGGATAGGCTATTGGCAGCACAGTCATCCAGAGAGGGAATAGATGATCCAAACATTTCTGCCTTATTTTCTTCAAGGGTCTAACCTGTGCTCAGAGGACCCATCCCCACCAGGAATAACGTCTGTTGGAAGGTAGACACGTTTGAAGTGTAAATATCCCACAGGTCAAAGACTGCAACTGAGAAGTCAGATAACAGCATATTTTTATCCATGCAAAACACTTTGATTTATTTCACACACTTTATTCTTCCGAGACTGCAGACAATGTTAGGGATCTGCCAGCAATGGATATGAGTAATTTTTCTTATTTTTATGCTGTCGGTCTATATTAAAAGCAGTCAGCCCTGAGTTTGCTCGGTAAACAAAAGTCAGGAAGAAGGTTTGGAAGCCGCAGAGGCTTCAAATACAAGATCACAGATTTGGGACCAGAGCAAACACATTACTGCTTGAATGTGGTTTCTGTCATTAGCATTTCAATTGTGAGTGTTGGGAATGATGCTGAGTTAGTCAAAAGGCAAACTAAATGGTCAATGGCTAACTGCTCTCAGTGCTTGCTGTTTCATGTTGAGAGAGGCATCAGCAGTCATCATCTATGATCTTTTCAGACTCTCAAGTGAGCCAGAGAAGCCAGGAAACCTGTTGTGAAGTCGATCTGTGGAGACATGGCTCATTTAGTATTCATTAGAAGGTCTCCCATTGAGCCAAAACGTCACTCAGTAGGCAGAGGCTGGCCAAAGTAAATGTTTGAGGCTAAATATTTAAAGGATATATCCAGCTACTTTCAATCTGGGTCATAATTTCCTAGTTTTTGACATCACGACTCCTAATTTTGTTGATTTTTGCACATAATTTGCTGTTGAGCTTTGCCTATCTTACACCCTGACCACCTGATCAAAAACATGCCTCTTCAACGTAATTACACACTGCTGTTGTGTCTATATTCTAATAAACATGCAGAATTCAATCGTATCTTCTGAGCAATTGTTATGAAAGTTATGAAAGCTCTCTGCCTTGTTTATTTGCATTGCTCAAATAATTTTCTTGTTTACTTTGCTGCCTGTCTTCTGCAGCCTTCATGTCATATCAGAACAAGGAAACCGACTTCCTTTGTCTGAGCTTGACAGAAATTTACATGCACGCAGGAATTCCCACATCTGAAATAATGTATTCCTAAATTCAAACGTAACCTTGTAAAAAAAAAAAAAAAAAGACTGTTCACGTCTAGTGGCTGTGACTTCTAACAGGAGCAAAGGCAGAATAGCATGACGTTGTTATAAAGCCATAAAACTGTCCAGGAAGGTAGTTGGATTGGATGGATGGAACAACAAAGCATATGATAGTGAAGCAGTATCATTTGCAGTAAATTTGTTTCCAGTTTCCTTTCGACTTTCAGTGTTTTTTTCTTTCAACCATGGCCACAGTTTTCTCCTCACCTTAACCTCAAGAACTCTTCCAAATTAAACTGCAAAATACCTCAATTTGTTCATGACATGGACATTGTTTTCTTATCTGACACTCCAAATCAATGGGACAGCATGATTTGCCTGTTTCTTCTAAAACTGAAAAATAGATCAATTTTATGATGTGACAGTGCTGTGGTTAAGGTTTGGTCATGTGTGTTTAGGCACAATAATGACTTGGTTGGGTGCAGGGAAACAATAGGGAAAGAATGTGGTCAAAAATCAAGGAGTGAAAAAATAAAGAACAGAGTTATAACTGCAAGACCGAGCAATAGTTACACTTCAGCAAGCGTACAGTAAGAAATACACTGTGTCCTCTTCGTGTCTTTTCACAGGATGCCCTGCTTTTACCTTAGGTCTTACATCCCCTTGCCCTCATATAAAAGCAGCTTTGGTGTTCAGAGTACATAACATTTTCTTTGGGGCTTTTGTGGCTGTGTTCCTGTTTTCTAACCCCTTAGCTAAACACCATAATGGAGCCAACATCCCAAAGAAAATAAAGTGTGACCTACATTGAGAAGATGGCGAGTGGGCCTCAGTTCCCCTGCGGTGTATGTGCTGGTCATATATTGCCCTCTCCTGCTGCTTTACATTACACATTTAACCACCTATTTCCTAAATTACCAGTGAAGAGCACTCAAGATGTAGGAGCTCTCAGACCTCCAAGAAGCATAATTTATCAAATAATTATGGATTTGGTCTAAACTCTGCTCACATTTCAATGCACGCCAAAGCTGGGAAACACTATATTTCACACCAGACCTCTCTACATTTGTGTGGGTGGATGAACCATTGACTGACTTGCTTTTCTCCCAACACTTCTGTGGATATGTTACAGCATTATTTTTGATAACAGATAAACAGGTCACATACTACTATGAATCTATGTGAACTCTGAGACAGTCTGTTTATATTTTGCACTTTAGGCAGCGTATGCATTCCAGTGAACCCTGACATTATGGACCGAAGCTGGTGTTAAGCCAACAGAGATGCATTGCTGTGAGCAAAGTTAATTTTCAGGCACTTTACCAAGGGTGGAAAATTACTTCAATGGTGAGCAATACTGCAACCCATACAATCTTAGGAGCTTTAGATTAACTTTACAGCAGTTGGCTTTAAGTGGGATAACCTTAACAGCATTCCAATTTTAAAAAATGGACCACGGCTAAAGTGGAGGGAGTTCAATGTCAGAGAAAAAAAAGAAAGAGAAGAAGGAAATCTCATGGGCTCAATATAATAAGAAATGATGTGGTAACACAGTGCACAGGCCATTTGCATTTGTGGAAAAAGTCAACCTGAATCTGCTTTTATCTTGGAGCATTTTTATTGTTGTCATGTAAAATCCGTGTAACTTCAACCTTGGTGCTTTTGGTGTTGTAGTTGAAGGTTTTATTCTGCTGTCTGGTGTGTGGCTGTAGCTCAGGTGGCACAGCAGGTTGGCCATTTTCTGCAAGGATGGTGGTTTAGTCAGCTAGTCAAACCAGCTGAGTATCACAAGCAATTCTGTTTGTGTTTGTAATAGATGATTCTGCACCTTGTGCTGCTGTTGGTGTGAACTTATTACACAGAAGTTACCATATGCAGATGTAATAGAAAGTGATCACTTTCATTTTGTTTTGTAAAGAATTATTTACCCATGGAGGAGGACAAGAGTTTGTTTTTATTTTTTCTTTTTCTAAAGATTTGTTTATGCTGGGAGGAGGACAGGGAGGCTTTTCTTCAGCAGGGTCCTGATTAACATTCTTTTGGTTGCACTTTTTCCCAAACTATTTTTCTGCTGTTCACCCTGAAGCATTTTAGGTTACGGGGTTTGCACTTTGCCATTCTTTCTCACTCTCTCACAGGGGCCTACAGTTGTAGTCAGCTTGGATTCACAGAGACAGTGAAATCCAACAGCTACCCCCAGTCACGACAAACAACTGTCAGTAGTATCCAAACATCCACTTAAATTTCTCCAACGACTCCAGAGGTTCAATCCACCCCTCAACCCAATGCCACCTGAATCGTGATCTAATAACTCTGACTAACCTGAACCCGGTGGAAGTAGCTTATTAGGAAAACTGTCTAAATATTCTTTTGAATGCATCAATGAACAAGAATCCAGTCCTGAGTTACTGTAACCTGTTACCAAATTTACATTAATAACATTGCCTGGTATTGATGCTGCACATATTTAGTTCTGTGAAGTTAGCTGTCAGCCACCTCTCCACCCACATACTATGGAAACCACTGCAATATTACAGTGATCTTCCTAAGTTCCTAAGTACAGTAGCAGTATATTGCCTTGGGCTGTTTTAGCGTCCATGACAGCTGTTTCCTTTCTCTATACAGGAAACAAAGAACTCAAGAAAGCTTTGGAAACATTATCACAGAACAATAATCTTATGCTAAGAACATTCTCAGCAGGATGTGCAGTGAATTAGCAGATACTGAACTCATACTTCAGAGAACAAGCAGGTCGTGGTGTCTTCAGCGCAGCTTGAAAAGAGCTGAATTTACATTTGAGAGGAAATGTTTGAAACTGCAGATCCTGATTTACTCCTGTTTATATTTATCCAAACACACAAGATAAACCCTAATTTAAATTTCAGAAACTGATCTGAAGCTTGCACAGTGTGGGGAAAGCACTCAGATCATCACTATCACAGTCTATCACTATCCAGTATTTTCTGGACACATTAAGTCACATACACAGCTCTCGCTGCAGAAATTCAGTTTATAGCATTGACGCATCTTAATCTGTTATCAGTGAATCCTTTCCTCAGAGATGCACAGGCTGAAAGTGAAAAGCATAGTTATTTTCACTGAAGGTTTGTTTTGGTTGATCGAGAAAAAACAAAACAAAAAATCTCTTTTCTCCCTGCATTTTAGTTTTTGTATTACACTCCACATTCCTCAGATTAATATTTCATTCATTGCTTGGGGCAGTGTAGACACTTTCTCTCATAGTGTTGCACAATAGATTGTAAGACCTTACACAGATGTGTGACAGCTGGTAACATCATCCTGTTTAGTGGTTCCACTGAAGCAGATGCCTTTTCCAATCTAATTTAAGAGAGCTGGAGTTTACAGCTTTCTACTGAGGTTTATTTTACACAGACAAATTGAATATTTCCTCACCGCCGCTATGAAATATCCTGGGTTAGTGGTGGTAAAGGATGCACATCTTGGTGTTGTACTGAAGCCATAAAATAAAAGTATTCACTAAATAAATGACATGTAGACAAAGTTAATTGTGCATTGTCTGTCCCTGTAGAGTACATGAAACCTGGGAATCTCAGTGAATGTGATCTAGTCATTATAAAGCAAAACGTTTTCACATGGCTTTACCATTTGAAAATACAGGGAGAACACACCCTCAGGAGAAAAGCGAAAACATTCCTTCTCATAAATCATTGAGTGCTCTTACATTCAGACACGATTCCTAGTTATTGTCAGATTTTTGAGTATTTTGAGTATCCGAGTTATGTGTTGCACATATAAACACCATATCCAGTTTTTGGAAACCTTTATGTGCCACCTGGAGTACTCTGGCAGAAACCAGGATACTGTTGCATGTAAACACCTAATCCAGTGTTTCTGAATATTCTCTATTTGTAAGGAACATAGCGGCTGAGATGGTGATAAATGAAGACGCAGCTGGACACAGATTATCAGAAACTCGGATAGTGTTAGAGTCATGTATAACCAAATAACTGCAACATTTTGCTTAAGATCGTAAATGTAAATGAAAATTATTTACTTGACTTCAGACAGAAGCGGCTGCTGTGTAAGAACATTGACTAGTTCTCAACATCCTTACCCACTGTATGCAACATGTTGCGATATGTGGATGAAATACAGTGCAGTACATGTTAATCGGGATGAGAGTGTTTGCACAGAAATCTCCTGATGAACTGTATCTGTAACTAAACTGCTTCTAATGTTGCTGCTGTACCCTCAGCCCTGAGCCCAACGCAGCATACTTAATTTCAAACAAAAGAGGAAACCCATAGAAGCCAAAGATTATTGTGGTCTCAGTAATTAAATGGCTTCACTTTGATGTATTGGAAGATGCTCAGTTTTTATACCACCAGGCCCTGCTGGTTTACTAATCCATAGCACAGGAAATGTCGTTTCCTGTCTCGCTGCTGCAATGGAGAATTGAACGCTGCGGTGGACACCTTAGCTTGGAGAGCAGCAATTACATTACTCACATTATTGTAAACTGATCATGTGTGGAAAAAAAAAGAAAATGTAGGAAGGGAGAGTTCAGCAAGAGAACAGACCAAAGTTTCAGGGTTCAATTTGATGTGTTTCATTTTCTCTTCTCTGAAAAGAAGCTCTGGCTGCTGGATCCATTTCAGCTACATCTGCTTTCCTATAAGAGGGGAGGCCTGCCTTCTTTATGATGCCAGAGATGGCTTCTTTGGCATATTCCTCTTCATAAACCTATTATAGGCAAACTCCAATGCTATTTATAATGTATTTTCAATTGGAACACTTTCTGCAAAGCCTTTTCAATAGACCTCATTATAGTTTCAGCTAAAGGTTTTGTGGTTATGGAAACTGCTTCAAAAAGAACCTTAGGTGAAGGACTACATTCCCTCATGTGATTTTAAGTTCATACTGGCCAGTAATACAATACTCAGTACCACATTACAGTAATGTTATAGAGTATGGGATATACTCTTTCAGTAACAATTACTGTAAGGAAATAAAATTTGAAATCAATAATCAAACTACTGTTACTAATCCCAGTAACTCTAAAACACAGCTGATTCCGTTGAGAAACCTGCCCACTTTGATTTTCTTTTCCTGTCAATGTAAATGTAAAATAACATCATATAATGCAGTGTATCATAAGTCTTTGTTGCTCTTTCAGGGTTTCACTTCTGTAAAAATGTCAAACAGATTCAAGAAAAAGTATGGAAGTGTAACCACAGCACTGCTGTTACAGCTACTGCGAAATCCCCCATATAAACTGGTATCGCTGAGATTTGAAGGCACTGAGATCTCAGAGTGGGATTTATTCATCTATTAATCAGCCTCCTGCTGCGCTTAACCATTGCCAGATGCATGCAGGTGAAAGTGCGTGTATGCTGGTTTGAAAAATAGTTCATGAATAGTTTGTTTCATAAAAAGGTAGGAAAAAATGGGACAGGAGTAATTCAAACGTATTCCCTGGTGCAAACCAACTCAGCTCCCATTCTAAACATGGCAGGAAATGCGAGGTGCATGAATGATAAAGTAAGGATGAATAGTTTATATTCAGAAAATGAATGTTTTTTCCAACTAAGACTTGCCTAAAAAAAGATTATTCAAAATGTCTACTAAAATATACATGACTTGTCAAAATTCTAGTTTTGTTTTCCAACCTCTGATTTGTTACAGTGTCATGTACCAAACTACAATAACTGTGTCCGCAGTATGTATCAGACACGAACCAACTCATGTGCTTTGTAAAAATGACTGAAGTCAGAATGGTTCATTGCAGGTGCAGTAATTTGAACACACTTAACATGTTGCTTCATTAATTCTAAACATAAGCCACAGTAAGCAGCACAGAAAAGTTCAGTAAAATGCTCATTATTTGTGCCACTAACACAATAAGAAAACAAAAACACAACAGCATAGCTGTATTGTTTTCCTCCAGCGGCTGGGCTTCCAGCTCTTCATCCACAAACTTTCCTCATGAATTACACATTAAACACTGTAACTGCCATTCAAAAGAGCTTGTCTTTTTTTTTTTAGGAAGCTATTATGTAAATTTATTTCTAACATTTTTGACCCATTTATCATTCAGTGTAGGTGAAACTGCTTTGATTGGTCAAATATTGGTTGTGTGATCCGTTGTTTGCCATCAGCCTCTGCTGAGCCACTTTGGAGCCCAGCTCTTTTTTGTTTTTCCACAGATAATGAGGCCTGTGATTACCATCTTAATAGGCATTAATAAGAAATGAGTGATGGCACAAGGCACATTTGCAAACAGTACACAGAGAATGGGGTATCATGGAATTAAGCTCACTTGAGAAGGGAGCTATAATCTCATGAAAATTCAATTAGCCCACTTTAGAAATGGATTATGCGCGAGAATAAAATTAGCATGATAGGGTGGAAAACAAGTCCGTAACATGGACTCAGATAGCAGTGCCACTTTCCAATTCACTCGAACAGTTTCACAGTTGTATAGTTCTTCATATTTACACATGAAACACCACATGGGGTCCTGTAGCAGCTTAACATACAGCTCTGTCTGCTGGCAATTTGCTTTTGGAAATGTACCAACTTGGCCAGTCTTCAATTATGAACTTATCACAATTAACTGATCAAAGAAGTGCCATTCATTTATTGTTAATGCAGTGCTTGCACAATATTCCATTAAACCATATATAACATGGAAATGTCTGTGGATCCATCACTTCGAACTAGTGAAATAACTCACAAACTATAGGATGGATTACTATGACTATGATTGCAAAATCATTAAGTATATAGAGCGCGTTACATATTTTCTTGTGGTGTGTATGATTTAATACAGACAAGCTCCAATTAAAAAAAAAAAAACAGGCAGGGGGGATTTTTTTTTTCTGAAATAAGTTGAATCATTGACCAGGCATAAAACCAGAATGATGATAGTGGTTCTCTCTGTTTGTCTGCAGCTTCTGTTCCAACAAGCTTTGTGGAGAAATTTCAAACACCTTCAGGGAGAATGTAATTGATCAGCTTCAGACAGTGTGATCAACATGTTCCCTTAATGCCTCACTTTGTACTTAGTCATTCAAAGGGCTGGAAATTTGGAAACTATTGTTAGTGTAGTCACCAAGGAGAAAATATTTTATACTGCTGTAGACTTTCTACCAAAAATACCCCATGGAGTATTTTAAGAAACAATTCATCCTTGACCAAAGTGAAAAAAAAAAAAACTGCAGTCAGATGTCCTCAAAGTCAGTCATATGTGTCATTGATTTTGCATTGACCAATCAATTTGACTCCCTTGAGACTATTGATCCCAATGTTTGATAATTAAGTGAAATGGAGAGCAGTGAACCCAGAAGTCCCCCATGTTCATCATATGTATGTTACAATCATTTAGCCATGATTAACATTGACATTGTCTGTCAGCAAAATCAACAGTACAGATATACAGATAGATAAAATAGATTGTAGGTGTCTAATTAAACACACATAGAGCCTCTGGCACAAGCAAACAGGCTGAAGAAAATGAGAGAGAGAAATTTAAACGGATTTCCAGATTTGTGTGATAATGATGTGGTCTGGGCACTTTACCAAATTAATGTGGTACAGTGCACAGCAGAAAAAAATGTGGTTTGAGTGGAGCTACAGCATGCAAAGCAGCAGGATGCAAAAAAAAAAAAAAAAAAGACTTGTTGTGGCAAAAGTCCCTGGAATTATGCTTTTTTTAAACTGCAGGTTTAATACCCTCCGTATCAAAGAGTTTCCCATATTCTAGATTTTCCAGTCATATTCTTGTCAAATTCATATTCGATGCTGAAATTCTGAAGTGACATTGTGGGTCTTTAGTAATTCCACTGATCACTGGCCTAAAATCTCAGTGTTAGCAACCTCACAACCACACACCAGCCATTAAACTCACTTTACATCTCTGAGGATAAATTCATAGATTTCAGGAAGCAGGGCTACTGTAAAAGTTGAAAGATTTCCAGTAAATATTCTTCAGTCAATGTGATCTCACTGCACAAAACACATTCATGAGGGGGGATTTTTGTCCATGCTGTGGTATGTGGAGTCTGACAGATCAGGAACAGTATGCTAAAATATGTATGGTCTGACCTTTGGTCTGAGGTCTATGGAAAGGCCATGAATAATAGATGGGCTGTAGCTCCTATAGATTTATCTGTTTATGTGGGCTTTCTTTTAAAGAAAGCGTCTCTAGGAATTTAATATTGTGGATGCAAGTTCAAACCAACAGTCTCAATTCCTGCTCGTTAGAACGTGAATTTCTCCTGGGTGAGTTATTGAAATATAGCCTTGGATAGATCTTCAAGTCCATTAAAAGTTGCCATGATTTTAAACTAGTCTGGAAAGCCCTGATAGTTCTAACTATTAAAAGTTATTTAGTTCTGGGCTGCTTTGGAATGAAATTGAACCGCTTTAGCCTCATGAAAATTGATGTTAATGGCAGTCATGTACGTCATCATCAATCTTCCCACAATTCAACATAACTATGTGTTTCCCAGTGCTAGATTAGAACCCTTTTAAACTGCCAGTCAAAGAGATAGCTCAGAGTGGACCTTACCTTACAGGAGGGCTTCACTCCGGGAGAAATGACCACTGTTTCATCTTAATTGGACTTTTCTTTATTCATGGGCACACACACACACACACACGCACACACACACACACACACACACACACACACACACACACACACACACACACACACA
>JBBMJY010000013.1:3175822-3195462 GCA_037833715.1 Toxotes lorentzi
ACACACACACACACACACACACACACACACACACACACACACACACACACACACACACACACACACACACACTCTTGCTTCCCTCTTGTGATTAAAGATGTCAGTGGTGAGTCGTCTCAGGGACTCTTGTTCTCAGTCACTGGATTTCAGGCTTGCTGAGTCAACAAAATGAGCCAAGTCAGCTGTGAAGGTGAGTTCACAAGGAAAACATGAATCAAATAAACGTGTGTGTCTGAGTATGAGTGCAGTGGCAAGACCATTTTTAGGAATGTGTTTCTTTTTCTTTTTCAAGCACAAAGCACCACACAACACTTTCATCTTGTGAAGCTTTGACAAGGCACCGTACACTATAAAGAGTAAATATGCACCTTTGACAGAGTTCATGTCTCTGTACTAAAAACTATAGGCTGTAATTCGCAGATTAACTCTCCTGCTCAAACTCTGAGACCTCACAAAAATCACAAACTGCTGTTTTTACACTTCTTTTGTTCGAATTAAACATATGCGATACATGTCAATCCCTGAGCTTTAAAGATGCTGTTAGGTGGATGTTGTTACCTTCAGACAGAGCCGGGCTAGCTATTCCCCCGTTTCCAGCCTTTTCTCTAAGCTAAGCTAAGCATCTCAGTGTTCCCATCTAACTCTAAATAAGCATAATTTGTCTAACTTATGCTTTAAAGTTGAAGAATTTTGAGGGCTCTTAAAAAAAACAACAACAAAAAACAGCGCTTTCTATCCAACTTGGCTTGTTCAAACGTCTGTGGCAGGGACACTCACAGCTAAATGACAGATTGCAAAAGGATGGCAGTGAGAGCTGAGGTTGGCAAACAAAGCACTATATGCTGGCATAGGGCTTAGAGGAAAGTGTTGATAAAATATAATATCTGAATTTCAGATTTTTTTTTATGCAACATTTATCTTCACTTTGTTCTGAACTTTGTATTTCCACTTCTGATTATTGTGCTGTGGTTTGTCGAGCAGCCGTTGGTCACACTGACACATCTGGCATTTGAAACTAAATTCTGCTTTTATCTCTCACTGACCTCTGTCCTCTCAGTCCTCTGGCCTTCATCTGCATTCTCACTCAGGGAAGGATGATACCTGGTGAGACAAAGCTTTACCTTCAGCTCTAAGACTTGACTCTACATACATAAAACTGTTTACCAAGCTCTTGCTCATCAGTCTGCTCTGCTTGTTTTTCCCCAGTCATCAACAGTTTATAGACAACAAAGAGAAAGAAATGGACAAATATGCAAAGAGAGAGTGATAAAAAAAAAGTCATGGATGGATGAAAGGGAGAAAAGGCTGGAAAGAGGTTTAAAAAAATCATGTCTGCTCTATATCAAGAAACTCATAAAAGCAGCCATTTCAAAGGGGGTAAAAAAAAAATACCATGAAGCCAGGTGATAAAAGCAGGAATACAGATGAGAGCAGGTGAGTGCGTGGCCGCGAATATAAAATCACCTCTCCCTCCCCTTGATCATCATAACGGGACATATTATTTTTTGTGGGGGGCATGCTAAGGCCACACTTTCAATTCTACTGCTTCCCTAGCTTTAAATAAATAGACAAGTTTTGGCTAAAATAATCATGTGAAAGTCCTAACTTGATTGTACAGCAGAAGCTGTGATACCAAGAAGCACAACTCAGGAGCTGAAAGCACCCAAACCTGATTAGAGATAAAGTGCCTCTTTGTGGAGCTGCAGTCAGACAATAAGTCCATTCTTTCTTTGTCTTAGTCCAAACACTGCCTCAGCAGCAAGACCTGTGCCACATTAGGTCTAAGAACACACAAATATATCTCCATCTATGGTTTAAATGAATATATTTTCTTATTCAGCTAGTCAAACGTGTTTACTAAGCAATTTCCGTGTGAAGAGAAGCGCCCAGAATCAACAGTCAAGAACAAGAATTTGTAAATTCTCTCGACTCAGAGATGCTTCCTCTTCAAATTGCAGGTCAAGTACTCCTCCAGGAGATGAATCCATTAATAGTAATGTATTATACAAGAAACACTCCAAAACACTGGCAAACACTGCAGTTTAGGGAAAGAAAGTCTTGCTATCTAACCTCCAGGATACACTGAATGAAAGCACCAAGGAAACACTACATTTTTTGGCTGTTTGTGCCAGCAAAAATGAAATTATAGCCAGTGGCAAGGTCCATATGATTAGTACACTGTGGCTTCATTAAATTGTAATTAAAGTAAAATGTGCCTTTGGAGATACTCAAGTTAACAAGATTACTGTGAAAGTTTTGCACGTCATTTCCAAACTGCTTTTCCTCTGAAAACTTGACATTTTGAAGGGTGGGGGGGTTCCTTTGCTTCTAAAGTGAGTCATGTGAACAGAGGAAACCCACAAGTTTTCAGTGTGAAAACACCCTCAATATTTTCAGACAAAGAAAATGAAAAGAAACTTCACGACAAAATCTCGTGTGTCAGTAATTTTTGGAGAGCAACCACAGGAGGTATCGAAAGAGGAAACTTAAGTAAAATATTTCCCTTTCACTGTAAAATGCAGATGGGAGAGATTTATTATCTGGGAATAAACATGAATGTATAACGTTTCTTTCTTTGAGCAATGAGCTGATGGGAGCTAACATGTACAAGGTTACTGATCTGAAAGGAGCTGAAGGTTTTCAGTCGACTGAACACCCATCTATTCATGCATGTTCAGGATACAATCAGTCTGTGTGCAAGCTACACACACACACACACACACACACACACACACACACACACACACACACACACACACACACACACACACACACACAATTGACTTTATTCCCTCCATTACCATTTTGAGCTTCAAGGTTTCCTCAATAGGGAAACTTAGTGGAGGAGTATTCAGGTAATGTTGTGAACTAAGCTTCATGTCGTAGGAATCAGAAAATAAAAAGCATTATTGAACTGAATGGATCTCAAAAACTCAGAGGGATATGGCAGCTACTAGTGATTATCTGTTTGGGTAAATCTAGGTCCCCTGATTTCATAAACTGTATATGTTGATTTACACATCTTTCACTTGCCTCTGCTGGACATGAAAAGTCAGGTGCTGTGTTGGAGAAGCTTTAGAATGGAGAAAACAGAAACTACCATAGTTCAAATTATCTCCTTTCAGTGCAGATGTTATATTAAAATGTTAAGTTTAAAATATGAACCACTCTTCCATATAAATTGCTATCACTATTACTTACTATGTATGCTGTAGATATACTGTTTGATTGAGAGCATGTGTGTGAATGCCCTCCACTGAAAGGGCACCTTTGATGGAGGATTCAGACAACAAAGCTGGACAGACCCTTTGAATATGCTTTTAAATATTTCAGATAGCACTGATCAGATTAGGAATGAGAGCCAATCTGGGTCATATAGCTCTCAGGTAGTAACCTCACACCAAATCAAAGTAACATGAGACAGACTTTGAACTTCAAATAGAGCCATCCAGATGATCTTGGGATCACATCTGAAATGCTCCATTGTTATTGAACATGCAACAGAGACAGAGATAGCACAGACAACGACTGTTTGTGGTCAAATCAATGGCCTTTACCGGTTTCTCCTTTCTTTGTACCGAGGACACAATGTTGCGTCACTGCAGATTAAAAAAAGGTAGAGCAGACAGCAATGTTTGGGAAATCTCTAAAAGGGATTTAAGGCTACAAATAAAAGAAGATGTGTGATGTGTTTGTGAGGAAATGGGGGAAGGAGAAGGCAAGTATGTTCTTTCCAAAGCTTTGAAATGAACAATTATTTATGAGATCGGTGTAACTGGAAAGGTGTCCTGCATGAAGCTGCCATTCGTGGAGATTACCTGCTCCGTCTCTGTTCATAGAACTAGCATCACAAAAAGTAACTATCTGTGGTGGGATTTTGACCTGTATAATGTAATGTTAGATAAGATCTGCTCAGCAATATGACAAATATAGACTTGTTTTTTATCAATAATCATCTTCTGAATTTCCTACACCTATTTGAGCAGATGTCACACTAAAATTTATCTAGTTTTTTGTATTTGATGACAGATAATGAATTGCTAATGAACCAAGTGACACCAAAACAAATACGATGAGCCATAATCAGCCAGTGATGAGATAATTACTTCCTTTTAATGAACAGTTCCTTGACCTAAATTACTGTCCTGGGAACATAATTACACACGCAAAGCATCTCTATGGTATTGTTTATTTATTTATTTTTTTATATCAGATCAGCAGTTGTTATATTTTTCACGTTGTGTAACTGATGAGTGTCCCAATCTCACCATCTCTTATCTGCAGTATTTCTATCCCTGGAAATCAAAACTGAACCAATTACATAACAAGAGTGACAGGCTGAAAGTAAAAGCTTGCAAGACAAAATATGAAGGGCCAGCGCTGATCTGGGCAATCTGCTGACCTTGGTTTTCTTGTAAAGACACGCAAACAGACACTAATGGATAGTCTCGTCATAGTAACACTCCACTCTCTCTGTCAGTGCAACTCACACTCTCTTTTTCCTTGGATAGAAAAAAACATTTTCACTCCTAACTCCGAAGGAAAGCCCAAGTCCCCCAAGGGCTTTGAGTTTGAGGCCTGAGGGGCCCGCCCTATCTCCGGAGCACTAGACCCCTCTGTAAATGTAGCACAAAAGGACACACACTAGTGTGTTTTATGACATACTTTTGAAGGTGCAAGTAGTGGGCAACATCAATCAGACCACAAAAGCAGCAGCAGAAAAAGTTAATGTGAAATTATCATAAATCATCCTACAATCATTAGATACTAAGATTAAAATACTAGTTATTTGTCATGCAGAGTTAAAGCACTCATCTAGTGGAGATGGTGAAGCTGATACATTTTTTTTGTTTGTTTTTTTTCTAAAGGCACATCTGTCTGCACATCACTTTCTCAGTGCAATCACAGCAACCTGCAAATGTTGCAAGAGCTGCTCCAGGGAAGAGCAAGATCATGACTGCTTGGTGCTGTATGTGCCGTACAACGACAGCCTCATTTCAGCACTTAGGAAACTACAGTAATGTGCCACAAGATTTAATGAAATGAAATGTTTTAATCAGCTTGAGGCTGTGGAGAAGTTAGTCTTGATCAATAGAGCACCAGCTAATTATATATTCATTACTGTATTCAGCATTGATTAAAAGCTTCTCGCAGACTGTCAGGTGTGGATTTTTTTACATGCAATGGTGCCCTTTTCTGTGTTGTGAAAATGCCATTAGTTATAATTATGAATGTGACTGTTAACATATTGATTCTCTTCTTAATTAGAAATGTTATAAGCCCCGTAAAGACACAGCTCCCCATTATTTCTGGCACAGACATGGCTGATTGAACAAAGTAAATCAATGTGTTTCTGGGTGATTTTCATGATTGTGCTCATAGTTGTCAGGGGCAACCGGCTAAATCACTGTATGGCATAAGAGGCAGTGGAGAGGGAATGAAACACTTGCATCATCCTGAGACAGGAGTTATGTCTGTCACATTATGCTGTCTTCTTTGGAAAATAACGAGCGCATGGATCTTAAAATTCTTTGTAACTCAAAACTGTGAGAATATTTCAGTGTCTTTACAAAAAGGTGAAGTCTGTTCAGAAGTAAAGTATAACGAGGCCAGACTTTTTTTTTAAACCAGTGTCAGAGTAGGTCAAGCTTACATTAGCAGGTACAGATTCAGCCTCACTCAAGAGAAGCAGTTTCAGTGAAAACTTCAGCTCCCCCTCTCCTCTCCGAACTGTCTCTCGCTCTTTTTCTGACTGTCTGTCGCTCTTCTCTCTGCATTAAAAAGTGAGATGTCTGCTGCTAACTGACATGGTAAGCATGTCAAATTGATGGGCTATTTATATCCCAAAAGCAAAAGGGAGGAGACAGAGTCAATTTATAAAGCCTTGCCTGAAGGTAAGGCTTTCAAGGGACAGATAATCTGAATGTTTCCTATAGGAGAGATTTAAGCAGCTTTTTTTTTTTTTTTTTTTTTTTTTTAAGCTTTGTTGTGTCAGGGTTGAACTTGGACTCAAGGTTGGCTTAGAAGTCAACACAGACCAAAGCTGCCTGCAGTTCTTTATTACCAAGTCAATATAGCTGGTCTTCCAAGACCGTGGTTTACCCATGTGCATGCTTTCAAGATTTTTTATCGATTTTGCTTTTCAAACAAACACATCTTCTTTGAAACATGTGTAAAGAAATAAAAAATAAACTCTCCAAATGAGCAACCACACTCATTTTCTGTTGTGAAATAGGAGGCACATTTCTTGATGCAAACACTGGATGATATTTCTGGTTGTCGAGTTTCTCCTTTTAGCTTCACAGAAAAAGTTTAGTTGATTTATTTCACAGTTTGTGGAATGGGAGATACTGTACATACTTTTATTTATTTAATTGTAAAAATGGGTTAATTTTCTTGTGCCTTGCAGGTAAAATATGTTTTCACACTGAAATGAAATGAGGAAATAAATTTCCCACACATTCCCCTAGATCTACTTTTAGCATGAAACTTAAGCACATTATGCATTATCTCTGAAGTAGAAGTCACCTTGAGATATTTGCTCATGGGACAAATTTCTACTCCCAACGCAATGCGTTTTGGAGTCAAAGTGTCAGCGCTTTTTCTGTGTTGTCCCTGACATGACCCTGCGCTTTCCTAAGAGAGAGTATTGGGTGTCCAAAGGAGCAGGTCAGATATTCATAAGCCTTCATAGCAGGCCTGAGATGTCAGTGCAGTGACAGAAGGAGGTTCTCTTTCATCCAAGTGGGAATGTAAATAATCCTGGAGAAAGAGCCAGTGACAGATTTACCATCAAATACATGAATATTTGTCAGTGGTGGAGGAAGTTTTCAAAACCCTTACTTATGTAAAGATAAAAATACTGCATTACATGTATGTAGTACGTATGAATGTAGCACTCAGAGCTAAAACAGTTGTCAGTTAATTTTTCTGGACTGATGAACTAATCCTTTTATTTTATGCACGACATAAAGTGTAAGATGTTAGTTGTTTTTTTTAATATTTTTATTTTTATTAAAAACTGACTCAGTACTAAATTGAATGTTGCCAGAATCTTTGGAAAGTTCTAACTACTGGACATTTGAATTAACCAATTCTCACCACTTCCTCAGCCAAATGTGCTCTTTATGGAACCCCACTGGTTCTGTTTACCAAGCAGCATTCAGACTCTAGTGTGCTGGCAAAGCACATCCCCACTGTGTTAAAATGGTAATGTCAGTGGACGCTACCGTCCCACAGATCTCTGAGGCTGATCCGTTCACAGACATGAAGTCACACTGCATTTGAACATGCAACTGATGTTGTTTTACTCTCTGCATTTCAAATGTCTCTTTGTCATTACCAGCACTAAGGAGGATGTAATTTCCCTCGTCTCCAACTCTAGTTTAAATTAGTCTGCTTGTCAAAGGACCAGACACTTGGGTTGATAACACCATCTCACATCCAAGATCTGAAATTAAAATCTATCCCACAGTGCTCCTCTTTACATGCATACTTCAGACAAAGGAATTATAAGACTGTCTGTGTCTGATTGGAGGTTGGTTTCCCTCCCCTTTGCTTTGGGATGTTTACCTTAGTTGTAATGGCCACGGTTGTGCTGTGAGGAGTGAGTCTTCAAGCAGCTGGGAAATCAGAGTGGGGATAGTGACTGAATAAGCCAGCGCTCAACAACGAACAGCTGCTGAGGTGCCAATGATCAATACTCAGCTGCAACTACAAGCAGCCTGTCTGTGTTCTTAAACTTTAAAACTACATAAATAAATCAGCTGCATGGGGGAAAATCACACCAGCTTTTTTACATCTCTAAAACCTTGTAGGCTTGTACACACTTTAAACAAAATGAAAAACTGCTGGTATGACTTACATGAAAATGCTGGTTGTCTGTTAAACTGCGGAAGCAACCCCCCAGGGAGTGACAGACCTTTCATTTGACCTGGATTAAATATTGATGGCCTGCGATAATGGAGAATAGAGCATGAATTTCTATGTCACAGCACAGTGAAGGGGTCAATCCTTTGTTAATGAATTTTAGGGAGAGGAATTTATTTATGTATGTTTTTTGCATGCCCCGAGATCAGTCGTTAAACGTCCATTTAGGACTGAAATGTTAATCGATTCTGATGCATCTGTTTATTTTTTTCCTCTCTTTAACCCTTCCCTGACGTCTACCATTAGAGAGGTTGTAAAAGCATGCAGGCCACTCTGGCACAACTGCGCTAAAAGTTAACCTTCAAATCTAATTAAAACTCCAGACAAGAAAAAAAAAGCTTCCCTCTTGACTGATGTGTGATTAGTCAAATCTGCCAGCAAATTAGTCAAGTGAACCAGACATGGACACGTTTATTCTGCATCCATGCTGCTTGTCAAGAAGCTGGGATATTGAATGTGACAGAATTTACAGCAGAGACAAAAAAGGGGTCTTATGCATAAATGAGTAAACCACGAGTGAATTAGGATCCAAGGATTATTCAGGTCAGTTGTTTTGGGGTAGTTCTCTGCATGCATTAGCTGGATTTTTCAGTTTTACTGATAATATTTTTTTAAATGATGTAGCAGTGACCAAGAGGATTATAAGTGGGATGATTTTCTGGTTAAAAAGTCCTTCTCTTCTTCAGTAACTAGTATTGAGATTCACCTTAATAATTACCAAATACCAGATTGCTGCAGTAAAGCTGCTCAGTGGCCAGAAAGCACAGGGTGGTGCTGGGTAAACCATAGGTGTGCATGTTAGCAGTCGTGTGAATGGCAGGAGAGCTCAGTCGTGTTTCCCTGTAAGAGTAAGTTACTGTGATGTGATTAGGAAAGGTGTGGGATTACACTGACATCTGGTGGAAGATGGCTGAGTTTGCAGAGCAGACAGTGACAGTGCACTGTTGTTGACACTGGTTTTGCTTCCACATTCCTTTTTTTTAAAGTTTGAGAATCCATTTCTTTATTTTGAAGCTAATACTTTTGTCCTTCTGCTTTAGTAAAATTTTGAATGAAGTAATTTTGTTTGCAGGAATTTTAATTGATTTTTTTTTTTTTTTTTTTTTTACTTAAGTAGAAAATCTGAGTACTTCTTTCACCATTGTAATGAAGTACTGACGTTTTTATATGTTACAAAGGCTATGCAAGATAAAAGTTGCAAGTGCTTATATTTGGGGTCCATAAAGCTCAAATATATAAATGGTGCTGTTAACACTGGAGAGATAGAGCAGATGAAAATATATTGTATATAAACATGTTTCATAGCTCAGGTTTTTGAGACTCCAAACAGAAGAAATGTGTCATTTTCTGAAACATGTCATCAGTCCAAAAGCGATTTATAGGCGATTCTCATAAAATTAGGAAAAGTGTGAAGTATCAAGCTGAGAAAGACAAAGCTCAACATGTTTTTCAATTATTATGCCGATTATTTCTTAAAAAGAATTCAAATGGTTGCACAAATTTCTCATCTGCATGACCCAGCATTTGACTCAGGAATGAAACGAATTCATGTGATTCATGCTCATCACCGTAACATCTGTCTCTCTATTACTCACACAGCACACACTCCGGTTTGGTTCACATTAGAGGTCACACGGTTCTGAGATCTGAAGTCGTGTAAAACTTTTTAATAGCTAACCGCTGCCCACCTCTGGGCACGACCTTAACAGGCTGTGATTGAACTGGTGCTGGTTGGCCACGAGATGCTCTGCTGAAGGTTACAAACACTGCGATGCCAGGTGAGTCTGCTGGGACTGTTTCTCCTGTTTCACAGGTTTGATTATACATGTAGATGTAAAAATGTCATGTAGATGTGAAACTCTCTGACTCAAAAAAAAGACAAAGTGGACAGGTAATAATTTGAGGGTTCATTATTTTCTCTTTCATGGCATGCACATGTTCTTCTGCAAGGACATTTAGTAAAATGTATCCTTTCTAGGAAGGACAGGAAATAAATCCTCTTCATCAGTATTCTGCATATTTCATGTCCTTTTTTTGCTTAAAAAATATCTAATACATAGTAAATGAACAATCTAACATCTCATGAGTCTAACATCAGCACTGTACTGAAGCAACATAAAGCAGTATCTCACATTAAAGGAGGAATACACCCTCAAATGCTCCTCTAAAGACAGATGAGATCAAATTGTATTCACTTAATCATTCTCCTTCAATCCATCTTTCCTCTATTAAGGGTAGGGAATCCTTCCCAAAGTGCCTCTTGACATCCCTCATTCGAGGGGCATAAAGTCTGCAAATTGGCTCTTTATTGAAAATATAAAGGCAACAGTCCATGGAGCATTGTAAAACACTGGAAATACCTTCTTTTTTCCATTCATGTTCATAAAGAAGAAAATTATACTAAAAGAAAGCAAAAAAGCCTCAAAATAATCTATGCGATGTTGATAGCGTCTGTTCAATGCAATTTTGTATCATTAACATGACATGACCTTTCTTTCCAACTGAAAATATTGTTAATATCATACTTCATGTATACAGTAATCATTCCAACAGCTTTGAAATAAGATATACAGTCTGCAGAAACACTGCAGTCACAGCTGTGAAATAATTCAGATTTTCAGTCACACATACAGCTACTGTTGCACTTACTGCCTCTAACAAGCCTCTTACATCATTTCTGTTTTCATATATTCTACTGTTAATGTAGAAATAGTGTCAAGTAACTTTTTTTCACTTCAGTAACTTCAGTCTCCTTGGACGTCTTCTGTCCTTCATTACACCTTTTAGGACCTTCATCTTGCCTAACACTGACGTTTTCTCCGAACCCTGTGAGGATCCACTCCTGTGATTACTGTTTTTTGTTTACAGAATCTGCAGGAGATCCCTAATCTCTGTCTGTCCTCTCGGCTTTCTCGGAGTAGATAATTACCGTCATCACAAATGAAATCTTTTGACACAGTTTTCAGGCCTCGCCTTGCAGTGACAGATTTCGTCTGTGGAGCTCGTTGAGGACAACGTCACTGTTGGAGCTGTCGGATATTCCACTGTCTGCAAACACGGAGCCTACGAGGGACAAACATATTAACACATTAATAGTATTACTGTGTACGTACATGTAAGTGTGTATAAATTGTATAAAAATGCAGGTTGTTGTAAACATACCACTGCTATTGGTGCCGTCACTGACAGAGGAGCTTCGAGAGGTGAAGTGGTGAGCTGAGGTGGTTGCCGTGGTGAAAGAGAGATTTCTGTTGTTCTGGGTGGCTGTTCGACTCCATTCTGTATATATACCCAAATGTATGTGTTTGTTTATTTAAAAACATTTTTTCATATTGACAACCATTTATATTAACACTGAGACAGTTAACATTAATGGAACTGTTTCTTTGTCTTATTTCTGTTTGGTAGAAAAGACCTAAAATGTGATGATTCTCAAGTTCTTAAATTATAAGGAGCATCGTTTTTTCTATTTTCTAAGTATGCAGTATCTTGCTTGCAGTTTGAAAACTCCTGGCCTAATGTGTACAATTAAATTATCAGTGGTATAAGAACACATTTAGGTGCCCACCTGAGTTTTCAGCCAATCGCAGTCTCCCACAGCAGAGATAAGTCCTCCACTGCTTACGGACATTCTCCTTTACAGCACAGTGGAAAACAAAGACAAGGAAACCTGCACAGAACAAGTTAAATAGTAATAAAATAGATTTTTGGATACATTTGTGTATTATGGTTTGGGTATTATCAGAAAAAAAGAGTCATGTTTTCAGCCGCAGACTCGGATTCATACAGGTCTCACCTTGCAGCGAGTTGAATATGGAGAAAAGGTAAACAAAGGGTAAGTAGAGGGGTCCCCAGGCAAACAGAGCGAACCCCCACGTGAGGCCGAGCAGGATGATTAGGCCAGTGATGCTGCGCAGGTCAGTCATCACTCCCCTGTTAGGAGACTGGTTCTGAGGGTTCTGCCTCTTGATCCGGGCCAGCTGGACCATTACGATGATGAAGACCAGAAGGCACAGAGCAAAGATCAGGATGAAGTAGGCCACCACGCCCACATAGAAGGCAGTGTCATTACGCAGCCAACAGCTACAGAGGGACACATACAGAAGCAGAAATGTTAATATCTAGAAATTTGCTATGTGATTAAAACTTGTTTGGAGTATGGTGGGTTACATGGTATTTTGCGTGTTGTTCAGGTAGGTTACCAGGTTGTAACGTGTTTCACTATGGCTGCTGTAATGTTATATGTGTTTAACATGCCATGGCAAGGGTATTGCTAGGGTGTTTGGTATGGTCAGTATGCATTTACTTTACATTTGATAAGAATAGCACAGATGTAACTCAAAATTGGTCAGGTGAATTCAATTAGATCCAAAGGTGTGAAATGAAGCCCCCCCAAAAAGGTAATAATAAAACAGTTTGTCTGAAAGAAATAACCCATATTCACATAAAGGTAGAAAAGATGTGACTGTAACTTACAAGTCATCTGAAGTGCCATCTGTGTATTTTCCATATGTAACCAGACCATAGTTGTCTTTGTTTACTGATATTATAATGATCACCACAAGAAGAGGAATACCTGCGAACACCAGGATATCAATCAACAGAACCTTCACAAAATATCCAGTAAAATCATTTGAGGGGAAATATGTGGCTCAAAAACAAATTTTAAAAATGTATTAGATTAAATTTTATCCTCCTATCACTGGTTGAGAAACACTTTATGAACATTTATAAATTCCTAAATTAAACACTGAAGTCATAACAGTTTGGAGTTCAAGTTTAAAGCACCTACCCCAGCCCATCAGTGAGAACTTGAGCATGTATCTGCTCAGGTAAGGAGTGAACACCTGGACAATGCTCAGGTACATGTGCAGAGCCTCCAGTCCAGCCCACGTGAATGATGTCAGGAGGAAGTAGTGCAGGAAGAAAGCAGTGCTAATGCACAGCCCGATCGCCGGGTAGAGCGCCAGCCAGCCGTCCAGTAAGAAGACCAGGTTGAGGAAGAGGAGGGACGTGCAGAGCTGGACCAGAATCTTGGCAGGAATATCTCGCAGCAGTTTTCTGCAAAGACAGAGTTTATTTAAAAAACTACTAGGAACAGAAATGAGGGTACATTTTAGTGCATTTTGAAATGTGAAAATTTGTTTTTCAATCTATTTTAACTTTAAAATGCTTATTGAGCCTGGTCACGATGTTTCTCTGATGAAGCTCAGATTAAAGTAGTGTCAGCTTTGTAAAGAGATGGATTCTTACTCAAATGAAAGGTATGTTAGTAAGGTGACGGCAAGAAAAACAGCAGAGATTCCACAGCCGATGTAGGTGATGAAAGTTAGAATTTGTGCCTGCTTTCGGTCAGTTAATCCTCCTCTGGACAAATCCTGTATTAAGGACAGGGCACAGACACAAACATACAAGTGGTGAATATTGTACAATTATGGGTCTTAAACAATGTGAAAAGATTGTTCTTCAGACTTCTCCTCTTCACTGCACACAAACACACAAGGACTAACCAGCAGTACTGCAAATGAAGTGAGGTGGCTGCAGTTGCAGATTGTTTCCTCCGGTGTGGCATTGACAACGAAGCAGCCGGCTGAGCTCCAGCCTCCTCTACCACCTAAACAACAGAAACACCACTAACAGGAACGTTCACACCTGTGGCAATTCGGCTCTCAGCCAACTATATTTGGCATTCATGCACTCACCATTCATAGTGAAGTCCCAAAATGCACAGGAGGCCACGTGTCCCTGTGAAGCAAGAAGCAAATTTATAATTCTTCAAGACCATGAAGACTAGTTTATTGTTGTAGACTTTGCGAACACAGATCCTTATAATAAATAGTAAAAAATACAAGGCCATCAATAAACAACAACCACCATGGTCAGAAAGTGTTTTTATCACAATACTAGACTTTTTTGGTCTCATCATCAAAATGTTGGCAATTACTTGTGGCATTTGAGCTACATGTATTTCTTTTGTGGATGAACAGGGTTATGAAAACAGTATTGATTTTGAATGTGCACACTCACATGTATGGGGTTGATGTTTCGGATGGTAAACTGAATGTCCTCAGTCAAGTTGCTTATTGACAAATTGGCAACACTGGAGCCCAGAACTGGACTGACAAGGGTGTTGTTATCTAATGCTTCATCCTGCAAAAGACAGAGAAAGATAGAATCACTTTGAAGGAAGGGGACATTCAGCTTTAACTTTAATTAACTTTAATTTTATCACAGTAATGGCTGTATAGTGAAACATGTCATAACTGTATCCCTTTCTTGAAAAAAAAAACAAAACAAAACAAATGTTGGACTTCACTGAGAGAAGTTTAAAATGCCAATAAATGTTTCCATATTCTATAAAGAAAAAATACAAATAAAAAAATAAGCGATGACTGATGAGAAATTTGGATGGGACAGTGGGAAAGCACCTGGAAAAAGGCAGTTTTGGTGTAGAAAGTGAACTGGACCCTGCTGGCCTGTTGTTGCTGCTCAGGACTCAGACCCGCGGTGATGTTGGAGGGCAGGAACACAGAACCCAGAGCAGAACTTGACCTCTTGAACCGGGATCTACTGAGAGCACGGAGCTGGAAACACCAAAAGGTTTACTGCAGTAGTTTAGCAATGCAGGTCTCATATGTGTCTTCTAATCAGTGTTTTGAAGACACCGTGTTCATTTTATAGAATTTGATGAGACCAGGTGAGAGAATCCACACTGACCACACTGAATCAGGCTGACAGCATAGCCACAGCTAGTTGTGGTCACCTTTGTGATCTGCTTTGTATAGCAGATTATAAGTAATTTGTCTACCTTTCTGTATAGTTGTATCTTTTGTACCATACTTGCACATGAAGAAGATCATAATCTGTGCTACCTGGACATTATCAGTGTTGAAGATGTCAACAGATGTTGTGGGAAAGTTTGTCCCATCCACTGTCCTAACTGCCAGAACCAACGAACTTGAAGAGAGGATCTCTCTGTCGCCCCTGACAACCAGCTTTAGACCCAGATTATCCACTAATCGGATCAGCCTGTCAACAGGAAAGACGACAAAACATTTTAGTAAACTTACATGTCTGTGAACGTGTGCACATGCACATGTAGGTGAGGGTCATGTGATTTTTACCTATTAGCAGATGCAGAGAGAGACTCTGAGTCACCCTCCATCAGGTTGCTGATGATGTTGATGGCGTTTTGTCCCAGCGCCTGAGAGACAGTGGGGCCATCCAGAAGATTCTCCAGCTTCCCTACCAACTGCACCACCTGCAACATCCATCATCATCCATCATGTCAGATTAAATGAAATAATTGTTTTTATGCTAACATTTTATCTAGTAGTTCATACTTCAGTAAATCAGTAGCTTCACCTCAGAGGAGTTGAGCTGGGAAGTATGCTGTGTTTGATTCAGCAGCTCATGTGCTTGCTCCTCCTTTGACCCTTGGCTTCTTGTTGTCTCTATGGTAGCTCTGGATGTAGTTTCTTGGAAAAGAGCACAGCAAATCGTCAACAAATGATGATGATGAGTTAGGGCTATTCCAGCCATTGTGGTCCACCAAACCTTCTTGTGTAGCTTCAATCAGACTAATAATAGAGCTCTTGTATTCTGAGCTTCACATACCAGTCACTGCTTTGGTTGTGCTGGTGAGGGTGGTGGTTTGGAGAGTTGTTGTAGAAGCTGAAGGCACCTCAGCGGTAGTGCTGTTAATCTGGGGTGGAAGTGGGCCATGTGTGGTTGTGGTGGTGGTTGTGGTTGAAGTTGTGGCTATGTGATCAAGGGAAGAATTAGCTGCTGTGGTTGTTAAATTGACTCCTGGTTCATTTGTTGTTGATTTGAAATCAGTGGTTGAACTGTTTACAGTTGAGCTCAGGTTGAAGCTGATTCCTGCAGTTACATTGTGATTAATCATGGGACCGAGTGTGATGGAGCTGGTGTCATTTTCGTTGGATGTTGTGATGCTGTGGGTCACGCTCTCTGTAGTGTGATCTGTAGTCTGGTTCTTCGCCGGAGCTGCTGTGGGTTTGGTGGTGTTGTCGACAACAGAAGTCACATTGTCCACAGTCAAGTTTCTTGTGGATATTGTTGCATTGTTTAGAGTTTCATTAAATTGTGAAGCAGCAGCAGACACAGTTGTGTTCTGCTGTGTTTCCCTGATGGGTGCAGTGGTTCTATTGTTTGAAGGTACAGCAGTAGTTATTATATGCTCTATTGTTGTGTTGTTGTTAGAGACCAGAGTTACATTGTTCACTATTGTGTAATTGGGAGAATGTGTAACTGTACTTATTGTTGCATTACTTGTTGTGCCATTGTGTTCGTTCTTGTTGTCAGCTGTAGTTACATTGTACTCTGTTGTGTAATTGTTAGAAACTGCTGTGTAATTGTTGGGGGCTGCAGTTACACTATACCCCACTGTATAATTGTTAGAAGCTTTTGTGTAATTGTTGGCAGCTGAAGTTGCATTGTACTCTGTTGTGTTAGTGTTAGGAGCTGTTGTATAATTGTAAGACACGATTGTGTAATTGTTAGAGGCTGTTGTGTAGTTGTTAGAGCCTGTTGTGTAATTGTTAGAGGTCACTGTGTAATTGTTAGAGGCTGTTGTGTAGTTGTTAGAAACCGGTGTGTAATTGTTAGTGGCTGGAGTTACATTGTACTCTGTTGTGTAACTGTTAGAGGCTGTTGTGTAGTTGTTAGAGGCTGTTGTGTAATTGTTGTAGGCTGCAGTTACATTGTACTCTGTTGCGTAGTTGTTAGAGGTTGTTGTGTGATTGTTAGAGGCTGTTGTGTAATTGTTAGAAACCGCTGTGTAATTGTTGGCAGCTGTAGTTACATTGTACTCTGCTGTGTTATTGTTAGAAGCTGTTGTATAATTGTAAGACGTGATTGTGTAATTGTTAGAGGTTGTTGTGTTGCTGCTAGAGGCTGTTGTGTAATTGTTGGTGGCTATAGTTACATTGTACCCTACTGAGTAATTGTTAGAGGCGGTTGTGTTATTGTTAGAAGCTGTTGTGTAATTTCTAGTGGCTGTAGTTACATTGTACCCTACTGTGTAATTGTTAGAGACTGCTGAATAGTTGTTAGAGGCTGTTGTGTAACTGTTAGAGGTTGTAGTGTAATTGTCAGAGGCAGTTGTGTGATTGTTAGAAACCACTGTGTAATTGTTGGTTAAATTGTATTCTGTTGCGTAATTGCTGGCAGCTGTAGTTGTATTGTATTGTACATTGTACTCTGTTGTGTAGTTGTTAGAGGCTGTTGTGTAGTTGTTAGAGGGTGTTGCGTAATTGCTAGTGGCTGTAGTTACATTGGACTGTGTGTTATTGTTAGAGGCTGTTGTGTAATTGTTGGCAGCTTCATTTACACTGTACTCTGTTGTGTAATTGTTAGAGTCAGTCATGTGATTGTTGGCGGCTATAGTTACATTGTACTGTATTGTGTTATTGTTGGAGGCTGTTGTGTAATTACTCAAGGTTATTGTGTAATTGTTGGCAGCAGCACTTTGACTGTACACTGTTGTGCTATTGTTAGAGGCTGTTGTGTAATTGCTTGTGGCTGTAGTTACATTGTACTCTGTTGTGTAATTGTTAGAGGCTGTTGTGTAGCTGTTAAAGGGTGTTGTGTAATTGCTAGTGGCTGTAGTTACATTGTACTCTGTTGTGTAATTGTTAGAGGCTGTTGTGTAGTTGTTAGAGGGTGTTGCGTAATTGCTAGTGGCTGTAGTTACATTGTACTCTGTTGTGTAGTTGTTAGAGGCTGTTGTGTAATTGTTGGCAGCTTCATTTACACTGTACTCTGTTGTGTAATTGTTAGAGTCGGTCGTATGATTGTTGGCCATTGTAGTTACATTGGACTGTGTTGTGTTACTGTTGGAGCCTGTTGTGTAATTGTTGGTGTCTGCATTTATGCTGTACTCTGTTGTGTAATTGTTAGAGTAGGTGGTGTGATTGTTGGCGGCTATAGTTACATTGTACTGTATTGCGTTATTGTTAGTAGCTGTTGTGTAATTGTTGATGGCTGTTGTGTAATTGTTAGAGGCAGTTGTATGATTCTTAGAGGCTGTTGTGTAATTTTTGGCAGCTGTAATTACATTGTACTCCGTTGTGCTATTGTTAGAGGCTGTTGTGTAATTGCTTGTGGCTGTAGTTACATTGTACTCCGTTGTGCTATTGTTAGAGGCTGTTGTGTAATTGCTTGTGGCTGTAGTTACATTGTACTCTGTTGTGCTATTGTTAGAGGCTGTTGTGTAATTGCTTGTGGCTGTAGTTACATTGTACTCTGTTTTGTAATTGTTAGAGGCTGTTGTGTAATTGCTTGTGGCTGTAGTTACATTGTACTCTGTTGTGTAATTGTTAGAGGCTGTTGTGTAGTTGTTTGCCACTGTAGTTACATTGGACTGTGTTGTGTTACTGTTAGAGGCTGTTGTGTAATTGTTGGCAGCTTTATTCACACTGTACTCTGTTGTGTAATTGTTAGAGTCGGTGGTGTGAGTGTTGGTGGCTATAGTTACATTGTACTGTATTGCGTTATTGTTAGAGGCTGTCGTGTAATTGTTGGCAGCTGTAATTACATTGTACTCTGTTGTGCTATCGTTAGAGGCTGTTGTGTAATTGCTAGTGGCTGTAGTTATATTATACTCTGTTGTGTAGTTGTTAGAGGCTGTTGTGTAATTGCTAGTGGTTGTAGTTACATTGTACCCTTCTGTGTAATTGTTAGAGGCTGTTGTGTAGTTGTTAGAAGCTGTTGGGTAATTGCTAGACGTTGTTGTGTAATTGTTGGCAGCTGCAGTTACATTGTACTCTGTTGTATAATTGTTAGAGTCTGTGGTGTGATTGTTGGCGGCTATAGTTACATTGTACTGTATTGCGTTATTGTTAGAGGCTGTTGTGTAATTGTTGGTGGCTGTTGTGTAATTGTTGGCAGCTGTAATTACATTGTACTCTTTTGTGTAATTGTTAGAGGCTGTTGTGTAGTTGTTTGCCACTGTAGTTACATTGTACTCTGTTGTGTTATTGTTAGAGGCTGTTGTGTAATTGCTTGTGGCTGTAGTTACATTGTACTCTGTTGTGTAATTGTTAGAGGCTGTTGTGTAGTTGTTTACCACTGTAGTTACATTGTACTCTGTTGTGTTATTGTTAAAAGCTGTTGTAAAGTTGTTAGAGGCTGTTGTGTAATTGTTGGTGGCTGCATTTATGCTGTACACTGTTGTGCTATTGTTAGAGGCTGTTGTGTAATTGCTTGTGGCTGTAGTAACATTGTACTCTGTTGTGTAATTGTTAGAGGCTGTTGTGTAATTGTTGGTGGCTACATTTATGCTGTAATCTGTTGTGTAATTGTTAGAGTCGGTGGTGTGATTGTTGGCGGCTATAGTTACATTGTACTGTATAGCGTTATTGTTAGAGGCTGCTGTGTAATTGTTGGTGGCTGTTGTGTAATTGTTAGAGGCAGTTGTATGATTCTTAGAGGCTCTTGTGTAATTGTTGGCTGCTGTAATTACATTGTACTCCGTTGTGCTATTGTTAGAGGCTGTTGTATAATTGCTAGTGGCTGTAGTTACATTGTCCTCTGTTGTGTAATTGTTAAAGGTTGTTGTGTAGTTGATTGCCACTGTAGTTACATTGGACTGTGTTGTGTTACTGTTAGAGGCGGTGGTGTGATTGTTGGCGGCTATAGTTACATTGTACTGTATAGCGTTATTGTTAGAGGCTGTAGTTATATTGTAC
>JBBMJY010000013.1:3195562-3308214 GCA_037833715.1 Toxotes lorentzi
TGTTAAAAGCTGTTGTAAAGTTGTTAGAGGCTGTTGTGTAATTGTTGGTGGCTGCATTTATGCTGTACACTGTTGTGTAATTGTTAGAGACCATAGTGTGATTATTGGTGGCTGTATTTCCACTGTACCCTAATGTGTAATTGGGAGAAGCTGTAAATGTGCTAACTGTTGTGTTGATCATTGTAACCGTACTGTTGTGTTGTTTTCCAAAGCTGCCAGCTGTAGTGACAGTGTACTGTGTTGTGTGATTGGGTGACGGTGTGCGTACTTCAGCTCTGGTTACGTTGTAAACTGCTGTGTTCTTTGGAGAAGGTGTCACTGTGTTAGCTGTAGTTACATTGAACAGTGGTGTGTGATTGTGAGACAGTGTAGTTGTGTCAGTTACTGAATCAGCCAGAGCAGTTGTTGTGTTTTGTGTCGTGAGGTGGCTGGCAGACGTGGTGTTGGGTCGTGTTGAGTTGACAGAGGGTAACGTTATGAATTGTGTTGTCTTTTGTTGTGATTCAGTGTCGTGTGCAGTTGTACTGTCAGAGACGGTCACAATTTTGTTTTGTGTGGTTGTTGGAATGACAGGTTGTGCTGTCCAGGATTGTGTACTGTTGATTGTTGTGAGCGAATTTGTCATGTTGGACTGAGCTTCTTCAGTTGTCATGGTAGGTTGTTGGGTTGTGTTGGTGACAGATGGCCGTAAGGCTTTAGTAGTTGTAGCTATGTTGTTGGTCAGAGTGGAAGGTTGAGTTGTGCTTTGCTTGGTGGTGGGAGGCTCCGGAGGGCAGCTGTCATTCAGAAGAACAGCGAGCGTCTCATTTGCCTCACTGAGAAAGAACAGACGAGAAGCAAAATATTCAATAGTCAACCATTTATATTAAGAGAAATTTACTTGATTTACTTTCATATCTGAAGCCAGAGCCTTGTCAAAGGGCAATGGAAGGAGTATTGATATTACTATTGTAATTTTTTTTAGATAGGATCATTTCTGTTTCACAGATACAGTCAATAAACAAGGATGGTATTTTGACAGAGTAGTTTAATTCATTATTCAGGAAACACTAACACTGATTTTTCTCTTTTCTCATGCTTGTGTACTCCCAGTCCAGTCTGTGCTTCATAAGCTGAGTAAACATTAAAGTCCCTGCAGTTTATTGAATTCCTCCTGAATTTCTCAGAAAGACTTTAAACATCCTGAGAAGCATCCTTTGTTTGTCTTGTGCCCTTTTACCACCCAAAGAAATGCAGCTTGTTCTCTAACAAACAGAAGAGACTCCAATGTCTTCTCTAAATACAGCTCTGGATTAGAAATATGCATAGTAAACATGCACAGAAAAAAAAGAAAAAGAAGAATATCAATTGATGTCAGGATAGAATTTTTTTATGCATTTACCATTTAAAAAGAGTTGAGTCTGGTTGGCAGACATCAGAGGTCAGCAGGTCACTGGCAACCCAACTCAGGTTGGATGCCAACAGAGTATGGACAGGTGAACCAGGAGGACCACACACCACTGAGGACAGAGAAATTATTTTTCGTAACAGAGAATTCTTTTTGGAAAAACGATGCAGTAATGTTCAGAAAACATGCAGACTAACCCATGCGCGCAAGTGGCCTTTCGATTGCAATGTCAATGCGGTTGTCAATGACTTGTTGCAGAAGTTTACTCAGGGAGCAAACATTGACAGGTCCAGACATCACCAGTATCACCATGCAGCTGTACAACCTAAAGACCAGCAGCAAGGAGGTTTAAAATCCACCTTGGGGTACTGTTCCATTATATTATCAATATTGCATTCCAGAAATTCATCCTGTGTTATGGTTTTCTTCAACAAGGTGCCAAATTTATGTCATCTGTGCCCCAGTACTCCTTCTCAACTGCCTGGTGCATCTGTTCATCATCTAATAAATCACCACCGATATTAAGAAAAAACAAATCATCACCAAACAAAATGGGCCCAGGAATTTTTAGAGAAGTTCTACCTCTGCTGTGTCCCGTGGCACTCAAGGTGAGCAACCTAGAAAAAAAAAATAAAATAACTGTATATTAATGTGATTTTAAAAGGTTTTGGGTTCATACCAAACTCATCTGCAGTATGATTTACCTGGTAACGCTTTGAAATATCTGGATAATTTCCACATGACGACCTAGAAACAGAGAACTGGGAATTGTGAACCACAGAAACCCTTTCATATTAGGTCTAATTCAACACTTTTCTTTAAAGCTCAAACACTGAGACAAAGCCACTCAGCAACAAAAGCACAGTATGGTTAGTTTAGTTGTTTAACTGGTCTTTACAGTGCAGTGCAATGATATTAGCAAATTTGTAATGAATTTCAACATGGCCAGCATTCATGTATTGTGAGTGATTCAAAGTGAATAGAGACTTACCCTAACCATAAAGGACAGGGAAGTTCTGAGAACTGTGAGATAAAGTCAAAAAGTCAGTACAAAGTATGTATACAACAGGAAGTATAGTTCAATCAAAGTGTGCTACACATACCAAGGTTTTTAGGACGTTAACATCAACAGAAGTCTTGTTTATTTTAATTCCTATGGCGTAAAACTGGCCTGAAAAAGAAAAACATTAAGAAAAAGGGAGAAAAAACTATATCAGCTGTAACTCTAACACAAACCCTCTGAGATGAATGAATGCAGTTATTTGCTTTCTTGGAAAGAGTTAGATGAGAAGATTGATACCACTCCCACGTCTGTCCGTCAAATATGAAGCTACAGGACAAATAATGAAATCAGGGAAACAGCTTGCCGGGTTCTGTCTTTATGCAAAGCTAAGCTAGTAGGTCGCTGGCTATAGCTTCATATTCATGCTACAGACCTGAGTTTGGTATCAATCTTCTCATCTAACAATTAGCAACTGGAAAGCCAATGAGCGTTTTTCCCAAAACATGCCAAAATTTTTGCTTACTTGCAGAGTTACAAGAAGTGGTGCAGTCACAAAAGCGAGACAGTTTCCCTGTGGCACAGACAAACATGTTTACAGCAGCAGCACTGAATTCTGCTGAATATAATGGCTGTCTGTGTTTGTGGTACTCACTGCTGCAGGATTCTGTCACAGGCTGTGGAGCTAGATTGGAGTAGTTCAGGTCTATGATAGAGCTAATAGATAGAGAAGATGATAAGAAACAAAGGTGTGGTAAGGCCCACATGTTAGACATACAGTGAGTACAGACAAACAAAGGTATTGCTCACCATGTAACCTCAGAGTGTGTGTTTGCCTGGCAGATATCATCCAGGGAAGATGTGGATGTACACTTCACAAACTTGTCACGAGGGGACTGCGGGTCCTTACACAGATTTCGACCTGATGGTGACAAAATCATCATGAGCTAGAGAGGTGTTCTTGCACCTCTGTCTTTATAGGGACATTTTGTGTTTAAATACACAAACTAACACTCTGCAACAACAATAGATTTTAACACCTTATGACACAGTCTAACTTCATTAATTGCAAATGCAGGCTTAATTTTTTTTATCATAAGAAGTTGAGAAACACACTACATGTTTATTTTACTTCAGACTCTAATGTTATATACATGGTTATACCTGCAATTTATAAACTTGAAACATTAGTGTGTGTGAATCTGTCAATATAAATATTGGTATGCAGATAAATGCACTGACTGACTGACAAGTACTCACCGACTCTCATCACCTCTCCAATGATTCTTGCTTGTATTTTTTTGTCTCCAGCTTGCTGCAGTGCAGAGACTCCAGCGAGCTGCAGATCACACGCTAAGACAGCGTAGCTGAGCTGCAACAGCACACCACAGGTTGTATTTCTGGAAACACAGTATTCACACCACTGTGAGGAGGTGAAATCTGAGTTACACTTATACAGCAAAATACCTACTGACATGACTTTACCTTATGTCATTTTTTTCACTACAGGACACCTCTACTACCTGCAAACAGAGAGAAGAGTAGCAGTTATTTGCCTGCTTAATGGGAAAAGTTTATTGTGAAAAGTGGAAAGGATGTTACCTGTTTCTGGGTCAGACTCACCTTAGCTTCTTTGGCACTCCGACAGAAATCTGTAACATTTTTGTTTGGTTCGTCTTTGCAATCAAATGCAGCTGACACCTGAGTGAACGGTGGAGAGACATATGCTGATACTGTGTGTAAGGTGATGGCAGCTAAACACACACATACAGGAGTAATGCCTTTTTTATACATACTCCAGCAATTTTAGAGCAGGAGACCAAAACATATTGGACAAATTAAGTAAACTTGTTGTCACAGTGTTGAATTTTTATGTGATTATAATATCTTTAATCATTCTGAAGGATTAAGTTTTGCTTTGTATAAAAAATAGTTAATCCCAATGAAAACTGTGGTGTCTATGTTTTTATTTCAGCCCTTTTTTCTCTCTTTATTCTCCTTCATATTGCCATTGAGAGGAAACCACAATTGGAAATCTTTGAACTCTACGCATAGCGCCTTTGAACACAGTCAGAATATTTTACTGTTGTTTGCATATCTGTCTGTCTGCCATCAAAATCTATGTCCAAAAGACACAGGCAGAACTTCAGAACCTTTCACATGGTCATATTGTTTTCACATTGTGATTTAATAAACTGTTATTATAAGAATACTGACTAGAGCTGTTTTAAGAAAGTAAGAAATGAGGAAATAAGAGAAAATTCCAGTGAAGTAAGTGATGACACATCACCCAGGCTTCTTAATATCACCAGCACTGAATGGTTGCCAGTTTCCTAAATAAATTTCAGGTGCATCACAGGGTTGGAATGTACTGCAATTTTGGCAGGAATTTGCTGCTGCTCCTAACAACTAATCCTGTGCCGGCAAGACTTGTTTGTGACAAGTCGACCTTTAAAGCTGTTAAATGCATGACACAACGATGGGGTGGAGACATTAAGTTATATGAGAGGTTTAACAAAGTGGATGAAGGAAAGTCTGAAGTTTTCACTCTTACCAGATCTCTCACATCTTTAGCAATATTATTGCTCACTTTGGCTTCCACACTCATGAACATCCAAAAGTAAGCATCTACAGAGAGAAATTAAATTGTAAGTAAACAAATATGCATAAATAAAACATCCTGATGGGACAAAAGGTGAATATTTCCAACCTGTATTGGAACAGAGTTGGCTGATGTTACAGTTTAGGAATGGGGAACCTAAAAGAGAAAAGAGAGAAAACACATTTATTTAAAGAAAATTCAGTAATAAAAAAATACATTTAAAAAATGGTTTAGGCATTGTTTCATATTTATGTCAATAACACAATTCTATACAGTCTCTAATTATGCACCCACAGAAATATGCACTATATATATATATATGCACTGTATGTATGTGATTAATCCCATGTAAGTGATCTTCCAAGCGCAGTTTGGTAATTTCTTAAGTGTTAATACTTAAGTTGATTAAGATCCATGATCTACATCATCAGTCATCACTGATTATATATGTGATTCAACCTATACCATTTTATAACATCTGCTCAGTGACTTTAGGTTGTGGAATCATATTAAAAGCTTAATGGAGTGTAACTTCTGCAGAAATCTAAATGAGCTTATAATATTTATGGTTTATTGTTAGTACACCAGTTGTCAGATATGATAGCATCACTCACTTGTGGCCATAGTCGTCGGGTTGCTCATGTGAGACTCAGGAGTTGCTGTGACAGGACTTGAGGTAGTTGTAGCTAAAGGCACATCTGGTAGAAAAAAGTCGGAGGAAGGAAGTCAAGTAATAATCAGGAGGAAGCAATGTGGTTAAGATGATTAGAGATATTATTACTTAAAGTGATGATTACCAGTTGAAGGCAGGTATTGCCGTCCAATTTGAGTTGCAGATGCTGAAACAATATAATGTGGTCATTCAGGTTTACTCTCTGCACTTCAAGAGTGTATGAGTATCTATCAGTTTATTTATGGTAAAATAGTATTTAGAAACACTGTTAAAACTCTTAATTGTAGTGATTTATATGACAAAGTCATAGATTTGCATGATGAGAAGCCATCTTGGTTACATAAAGGTGAAGTGAGTTTTTGTTTGTTTTGTAACTTTATATATTTTTAGTGTTTTATTTATATGAGCACACACACAACTTTACAGTCTCCTCTCTGAATCACATACAAATGGGCATATGCCAACACACATATATATACTGTACATTCAGACAAATACACACTACATCCGTGCAAGTGTATAAGTCACCTGAAGACACATTACTAGTGTCACTGTAAACCAGATCCCCACGTCTCAACCGTCTGTGGTCTATAAGACACATAAAAACATGCAACATTCAACATCTAACATGCTCTACATACATGCAAAGCTAATTTAGAAAGTCACACAGAAGTCCCATTAATAAGTGCAATGGAAAGATTTTTTTTTAAAACAAATAATATCAGTGCTTTAGTTTTCTCTGCATTTCCTGGTTAAAAAAAAGAGTTAAATTAAGAAAAAATGTAAAAGAAGAGGCTGTAGAAACCTTTGTAGTAATACAGGAGAAGGTGCATGCTCAAGAACATCTACACAACATTATGCAAACATGCCAGCAAGCTAGAATGAAAGTCTTGTACATTCATGCTTTTTTCTGACAAAAGGACAGAAAAGATCACCCTGCATTCTGTTATAAATGCAGTTCATAACTACTTAGAGTTAAAGTTCTTGATGCATAAAATTCCAGCTTGACCAAAGATGAATTAGACTATCTTAGATTATCTACAAGTAGGATCAAGCTGTGTTTGAGGTAAAGACGAGTTAATGCATGTCTCTCTCACCACACAGAAGGTGAGGGTCTCTCTGTCTGGCTTTGGGACTGGTCACGCCCCAGTATCGAGCATTCCATCCGATCACACTGCCGTCCTCGCAGAGGCCATGATCACCCAAGTCCGCCCACATCCGGAACATGTACAACTCCACTTCTCCGAGCTTGACTCCCGGGGGTCTGTCTCTGGGATGACAACCCAGCCACAGGGAGCCGGAGGGTGGGATGGCCTGAGCGATAACGGTCCTCTCGGCCACCATTTTCCCATCAACCTGGAACATTTAAGCACACCTTGTGTCACTAACATAGATACAAAGAGAGATCATTAAGTGAAAGTGAATAATATGATCACATTGACCAAGTTAATTGCTGAGGGAAGACTAGTAAACAGCAGGTATTACCTCCAGGCTAAAGGAGTTGTGTGGTACGTCCCTCCTGAGACACACCCTGTGCCAGTGAGTTGGGGACAACTGGAGAGGAAATCGGTGTCGGACCCTTAGCAGCCACCCGTACAGCGCCCCGTCATCTCCCTCCAGACCCAGTTCAGGCCTGGGTGTGTGGACTGAGCTGTAAGAGAAGGCCACCCATGCTCCAGGGACCACGACACGAATATCCACACACACTGTCATCTGAAAGAGCAGTGGCATGGCAGCCCTGTCCTGCAGGGTCCAGTAGTCATCACAGCCGTTCAGTATTGCCTTAGTGTCTCCCAGAAAATAACCAAGTGCTAGAATGGGAGAAAGAAATGCAGCAGTGGAGGTTTAATTTTACCACATGGCTGCTCTTGAGGCAGAAATAGTCTCATATAAACCTAAATGCTGAGAGCCAAGAGCCAAAGAACCATATTCTTACACAAAAAATCCTCGGTCCAGTTAACATCGTCACTGTGAGTATGTTAGTACTGTTTTTGTAGATTTAAATTTCTCTAGCAGTTTAATCAGTGGTTGTGGATAAAAACAACAAAAAAAAAAAACAACAAAAAAACAACAACACCTGTGGGCGGGGCAGCTGCCACCAGCAAAACCCAGTTGACTAGAAGGAAATGGTGTGTCCATCTCCACTGTCCCTCAAAGCCATACATCCTCCTGGAAGCACAAGGTGACACACATTCATATTAAATGAGACTGGTTTGATATTTGACTATGTGCCTTTGTATTTGTAATTGTGTTTGTGTTTCAGCTGACTACTTCTCTTCACTTTGCCAGGTTCCTCTTCCCATATTCCTTACTTCCCTCTTTTGTGCAGACTGTGTGGATATGATCATACTGTATCATTGTTTTTACCATGGGATCACAAAAAGATTCCCCTTCACAGCTGGTAAACTAACACGATCTAATATTATCTGTGGCTTTGTCTGCACAGACGGATTGACTCCAGGGCAGGGGTGGACACAGCAGATGGGGTTACACCTCACTGCTTTCACGCCTTTATAAGTTACAGGTTATTGTAGCATGTGTCTTTATGTCGTTGATACACCTCAGTTTACTCCTATAATATTTAGATACAGTATAGTATCACACAACACATACAGTGCTTTGTCACATAATGGCTCAAAAAAGCAGATTCAAGGCATCAGGAGGAGGGAAATACCGATACAATATAGTTTTGTTACTCTGACTATTTTTGTCTTTGTTTCCGGGGCGAAATTATGTAATCCATATTATTATATTTTTCCCCACTCAGGAGCAGCAGAACAAAGTGAAACCCCAACCTTGGCATATTGTCTATAATGGCCAATGTGCTCACAGACAGTTGCCTATTTACACATCCAGGAGACACAGAGCAATACTAGCATTCATTTAGATTTGTGTGTATGGCCATGTAATGAATATCTACGCTCCTTTTTGCTTTGTCTTGGTCTCCAGCACCTCCTGAGGGAAATATCTGTCTCTGTAGTTGATAAATACTTGTAATACTGATAAATTAAATAATAAAAAGTAAAGTTGTGAGCCATAAAACCAAAACCACGAGCTGAAATATTATGACCAGCTGACGGGAATGGCAGAGTTGGGTGCTAATTTTCAGTGGCTTCTGACAGGCAACCCCCTTCACATCATATCCAGCCATTTAATCCATTGTTGATGTAAAAATATTGACTTCTGCAGCTTCATTTATCAGAAAAAATACACATTTTATGTACACATAATTTGAGTAATCTGACTACAGTAATGAGTTCTCACATGGAATTGAACTTTTCAAATACATGCAGTCCATGCTAAACATGGATGTCCAGGAGTGATCTACACTGACACTGGATCCGCAGGTTTTATGTGAAAATGTTCAAACTTTGGTTGAGGCAATGTCTGTTTTACTCTTTAAAGGGTTAATGTTACACAATAGCCACAGCTCAGTATGTAAAAGACGAAGTAAAGCTGTACCCATATGCAAAAAGCCTAACACGCAACTCCAGCACTTAAATAACCTAACAGAGCTATGCAGCATCAACTTTGAAATTCAAATAAAAAATGTAAATGTTTTGATTAACATTGGATTAGCAAGTATATTTCTGACTGGCTCACTGGCTACAGTCCTGTCAGATTCTATGAAAAAAAAAAAAAAAAAACTTAGAGTGAAAGCATGAGATAGAAAGTTTTTGATCTTTTACATATTCGGTACTTTCCATTTAATGTCCAGAAAACTTTCTTCGTAATTTCATAATAAGTAGCAGAAAATTACCTGGATATTTCCAAGAAAGGCATATGCAGTTTGGTCCTAGTTACAAGGGGATTTGAGAGTGAGTTTATTGTCCTTGTTTGTTTGTTTGCTTCTTAGTTTGTTTTCTTTTTAAAGTGGGCTTAATACCAGCTAATATTTCGGAGAGTTTGAGTAAAGTATTTTCTACTTTCAAAAGTAACCAAGAAACTGCAAGAAACCTTAGTAGTTTCTCAGGCTTATGATTAGTTATTATCTATGTCTGTCAGTATCTGTGTTTTGTATCTGTGAGGTGGATGCAGAGTTTATTAACTTTTGCGTTTGTTGTGTTTCTGTTTTATTTTGTTGCTGTTTACACTTCTTTTAATTCACTATATATTTCCTCATGATATTTGCTGCTGTGTGTATTTTAATCTATAGGGCAACACTTCACTTTACTCAGCCGTGCGCAGTCATAACCACGCAATAAAAGCAACATGTATGTTCCATTTGTACACAGACATGTTACTGTGTCTTGATTGTATTGTAACACAGGGAGTGTCTGCAGTTATACAGAAGCTGAGTAAAAAATGTTAACATACAGGGTTTGCTGGGTGAATCATGCAGCACAAGTGTCAAATGGGTTAAATCATATACACAGATACAATCCAATCATTGCTTTTTGCAAGTTTAACCTGTATCTAAGTGTGTTGATCCATATAACTCCATCACTGTTGTTTTGTCACATCAGAAAAAGAAACAGTACCTGGGAAAGGCTTGAGGCTACATAGAAATTATACAGCTATTGTCATTCCTAAACTTACGTTCTCACAGTTTGACTCTCTTTGAAATGTGACAAAACCGGGCTGAGACATTTCTAGAATTGCTCGTAAGCCTTTGCTTACCAGCATCTGCAGAGTGTGTTGATGTGTCTGAATGTATATTCACGTATAATGAAGAGGGCTTGTCATCTTCACTCTGGTCACACATTGCACATGGCCCTCCATCATTCCTGTTCACCCGCCTTTCCTGAATCCAAAACTGCCACCACTGAAGTATCTTCCTCAGCTTGTCCCCACTGTTTTCTTCTCTTGTCTTTCCGTGTGCTGGTTCCTCTTCCTTCCTTTTCTCGTCCCTGTCCTCAGTCGCTCTCCGTTATTCCTCCTGTATGCACCTGTCTCTTACACAGCAGCACTGTCTGCAGCGTGTCGACGTGAGTGAGGAACTCAGAATTTCTGAAATGTGATTTGTGCCTGCGGGAGAGAGTTAAGCAAATAATGACACACCCCCACAGAGAAGTAGGAGGAGGGAATAGACAGACAGAGATAATAAACAAAATTGGACAATGTTGCATGTATCTGAATCTCTCTATCTATTTATCCATATTTGTGTTTTTTTTTCAGTCTCAGTATGACTGGAGGGCAGCAGCTGGTATAACAGGATGCAGGGCCAGACAGTTCCTGGACAGAGTATTAGCTTTTATCTGGTGTGTGTTAGTGTGTGTGTATGCATGAGCGTGTATGTGTCCATTAAAAAAGTATGTGAGATGAGGAATGAAATGTTGAATTCAGGCTGATAAACTGGTTGAACATCGTCTGCCTCTCCCACTGTGTGTCTGTGTCTTACACACACACACATGCACACGCACACTGATGGCAGGGCTGTGAATTTGAGGAATGGCATCTGACGTCAGATGTAAAATGAAACCACACAAGACAAGAGCAGCCTCAGGGCAACACGGCTCTTCAAATCACAGTATGCCTTTACTCTCCTGTACTGTCTGTATGAGCGTATGTGTATGTGTGCGTGTGTGTTTGTGGTGAGAAGGCATGTAGATATTAAAGTAGTTGACAATTTTGTTGCCACAAGGGGGCAATAGAGACAACATAATTTATTTTTTCCACTGTGGCTCATGTGTCAGCCTTTGTTCATTTTTACTGAGGGATAACAATACAGTATCAGATCAGTGGAGCAGAGCAGAGCTGCAGCACGTAACTGCACTTCTTCAGTGACACAGCACTTTTGGGTGACTTGTCAGTGTGTGAGTGTATGTGAGAACAGTTCAAGCTCAAGTGAATCAAAATCCCACTGTCAAGCTCCTTGCTCTGATCTTTTTTCTTGTGCTACATTAAACCCGTCCTACATTTTTTTTTTTTTTTTTTGCTTGATCACACACATGCCTGCACCTGTGCTTGTGTGTTTGGGAGGGAGAAGAAAGCATCAATGTGCATAAACTGGTCTGCAAGGTGATAAGACCAGAGACAACAAATTATTCAAACTGAAAGCTGATCATGGCTTGAAAGAAATGCTGCAGTTCAAAACAGGGGGACCTTCTCAATTTACTGAAATCAATTTACTGCAATCAGTTAGTTCTGTTTCTGACCATGTTCAATTTAGTTTACCTCGTTTCTCCACAATCTCTCACTAAACCATTTGCAGATTTATTGTATATAAGTGTCAACTGCAGCTGATTATTTTACTGTGAGATGTGAAAATCCATAGCTCCGATACTGGTCTACTTTATTAAATGGACCTATCAGGCAAACCCCAAGGGTCTGAGGGTTCAGGGAGCTCCCTCTGTTTGTAGAGACTACTAACAGTTCTTCTTGGCAAGTGAATCAATGAACAACTAAGGGACATAAAACGACCACAAAGAGACTCAAAATGACCACAACAAGATGTTAAATTACTGCAAACTGATGTAAACCAGCAACAAAGAGACTCAAATCCGCTGCAAAGACAAAAAAAAAATGACAAATTGACACAACATGACTACAAAAAGACACAAAATGTTTGTAGTCATTTCGCTTCTTTCTGTGAAGGAAAGGTGAGGGTCCTTTTACATGTCTCTACCCTGGGGCTCGTTGTCACACAATCCGTCCACGACTTTACTTGTGAAACTAAACAGCAGCAGTAAAGTGCATTTGGATTGACAGCACGACTGAGTGTGGGAGGTGTTGGTGATTTCTGGCAACCTGGCAGAGTCCTGTGTGTTTCTCATCTGAGGGCTCAGTGTTAAGTTTGAACCAATGGGCTACGGAAAGAAAGACAGATTATATTTAGAAAGAACTGCCTTCAGCCCTGTCATCATATAAGTACTAAGTACAATGTTTTATAAAAGATGACGCAGCCCACAGTTAGTGGTACCTTCAGCTTGAAGGTCATGCATGTGCTCTTAAAGAAAACCAATGGGCAGTGCTCATGGGTGGGAAGTTGGTGGATGGCTGTGGCGCCTGCATAGAGCCTGAACAATACTTTCATTCAGGTAAGTGTCAGAGAGGAGCTTGGATTAACAATAGCAAACCCTCCCACACACAGACGTTCAACCACCGAGATGAATTCAAGAATAAAAGGCAACAAGCTCCTTCGCTTCAGGGATGACAATCACGGGAGGAGGAAAGAGAACTATACTTTCATTGGTTGCTGGTTCTCAGACTATTGTAACAGAGTAAAGCTTTTAGCATTGAGTGAAAATTCATCACTTCAAGCTCTGAATGATCAAACAAACACAGTGAATACAACTTGTATCTGTTTCCACAACCAGAAAAAATACAGGTCACATTAAGTGGTGAGTCAGTGAAAGGGAGGAATTTTTTTTTTTTCTACTGGCATGTCTCCCACAGGCCACACACAAGTGACGCAATGTTGCAGATGTGAGTCGCAAACATCAAATATGTTTTTTAAAAAATCTTAATGAGAATGACTGGCAGCCACTGGACCTGAAGTTTTAAGATTTGAATCTTTACATATCACACACTTAGACCAGTCATCATGCCCAAATCATATTCTTACATATACCTCAACTGAGAAGGCAGAGCTTTAAGACTCAGGCAGAATTTAGAAGCATTATAGTTCAAGAATTACCAGAAATGAGGACAAGAGGTCTTGAACTCATTGTCAAGAGTTTTGATGGGGAGTGTACCTTCAGTGGAAAGCAGTCCCATTGGAAACTGTTGACGTCTCCTGTGGATGTATGATAATAGAGAGTAAGAGAGTATGCAAACATTTCCTGAGCTTTACAGTGTTTTGAAAAGCTTGATGTCAGATTATGTTTACATAACTCCTTCTTTTTCAGATCTTACAAACCATATTAAAACTCACACTGACACATTTGCATGCTCAGATTGCATTAAAATGCAATTAGTATCACAATGAGCATCACAGCCAAAATCACACAAGACCATGTTTCCTTCATTTGACTTTATTTGTCCAGCATTAAAGTAGAAATACTCGAGTTATACAGGTGATTGCCTCATGTCATTGCTGTATTTGTGCAACTTGATATGGCAGACAGATAGCAGTAGCCAAACAATGTGATCAGATCTAAAGCAGGTTTTGGAGATGTGAAAAGTGTGGAACTTCCTCTGTGATAAGGTTGCATCCAGCTGATCCTCAGCTCCTGATTGGCTGGAAAAAACAACTCATTCACATGCCACAGAGCACTAGCAACAAGCGGGTAACCATGGATACACTGCACTGGAAAACTGTCTTTCTCTCTCCTTTACTAGCCTCCGACTCTCCTTTACTTGTTCAAATCTGTTTTCTCTTGACCTTCAGCCTCTATTATTCCCCCTATCTTTCACTCCTTTTCTTCCTCTCTTCACAGGGATCAGCATTCTTGTCTGCAGCATGCACAGCGGCTGCCCAGACTACAATGAACCAATTCCCAGCCCCAGTCATCACCATGGCAACCAGGAGGCCAAAAGCACAACATCATCCCATGCTCAGACAGTGGTGATCTGGTCCACCACTCGGGTGCTGTCGTTCATTTCAACACACTCCACCTCCTGCCTCTGCCCCTCTCCCCCAGGCCGGTGGCCCCGGCTCTTGGAGGGGGGCAGGAAGGTGAGGAGGGTGGGCAGGAACGCCAGCGTGTGCAGGGCCGAGCAGCCGGCCGTGAGGGTGAGGCAGCGGAACAGTGTGCGTGTGAGGTTGGAGCGTACAGAGCCAACAGGCACCAGGGCGGCACTGTAACAGATGAGTGTCTGTAGAGAGGGAACTCCATGTCTCTCCAGCGCCACTCTCACCCAGCGAGTCCTGCTCTCACCCCGACCTGAGGCGAAGCCACAGAGGAGGGGGCCGCTGCAGTCTGCTGAGTGCCCCAAAGCTGAGATCAGACACAACACAGACATGCAGTCCAGCTCCACACCCCACAAGGTCATGAAGCCCAGCACTCCAAACTGCACAGAGAGCAGGGTCAGGCCCAGCCACACGGAGACCAGCGGCTCCACGACGGCTAGAGAGGACAGACCCAACAGGAAGAGCACGGCCAACAGTGAATGTCTCAGGGGGGAGCTCACCGCTGCAGCATAGCGGTCCAGGTAGACAAAGGAGGGGTTGAAGATTAGGAAGCGAACACGTGAGGTCAGTGACAGGCGTCGCAGCGTGTCCAGCAGCACTGACATCTCCTCACGCTTGTTCTCTGTCGTCTTGGCCACCAGGAAGATCCGCGATGCGGCCACGTCAGGCTCCTCGCCCTGACCACGCTCTGAAAATATGATGTCATCTGCAAAGTGGGCGAACTGTGGCTCTCGGAGGAAGGAGTGGCGGAGTGTGCGGGTGAAGTTTTCCCGTGGCTGGCTGGTGGACTGGTTGCGGTCTGATAGGTAGCTCAGGTAGGCTTCCAGCCAGCTGATTCTCTGGAAGCCCTTGGCATACTCAAGCAGGTCCCGCTGAACTGAGGCATTCCAGTATGGGGCGCTTTCATAGATATAAAATCCAATGACAGGGGAGTATGAGCTGAAGTATCGTTGCTGGGCACGGGTGTATAATACTGTCATTGTATCCATGGCAACTAGTGCACTGGGGTCAGAACCTTGGGTCACCTGTTGACAAACAGAAAATGTTTGTTTCAGATTAAACAGTATGTTGCTGAGCATGTTGTGTTAGAGTATTTGTGTCTCTGTAATCTTGAATAAAGAGAAAATGAGAAAATCCCAAAGTATATTTGTGTTGTTTTTACTGTTTGTTGTGGTTTGAGTGTGTCTCACCTGTAGGAAGCCCATCAATCCAAAGGAGATGTAAACCAGGTACAGCAGAACCACAAAGGGTTTGACATAGGTGTTTGTGATCCAGTCTCCATAGCAACGCCTCACACATCCCAGCAAAAGGTGAGAGTCCTGAGGATGAGGATCTGTGCTGGGCGTGGAGTGTGTGTGAGGGTGTGGATGTGAGTGTGTGGAGTTCGCCACATGACCGTGTCCATGTGAATTAGGGTTGTTTGCAGTATGTGGATGTGTGTGCGTGTGTGTGTGAGTTAGGTTAGGATTTGGTGGATGTGCTTGACTGTGTCCGACCCCGTGTGGTGGGTTGGTCATTTGAGTCTCATCCTGGTAACGGGTGTACATTAAACACCTGTACCAGGCTGGTTTAGAGTCCAGCCGGTCTGGTTTGGGGACTCTCCGACAGAAGCAGCCATGTCTGTATCCGGTCTCTAAGTATCCTGTAAACACCAGACAGGAACTGTAGAAGGACAACATGTAAACATAGCTGATGGTGATGGCTAAGGCGACTGTGCGGCAGAAGAGCCGGACGGCCTCCATGTTGGTAAGCGGTGAGGCGGCCAGGCCCAGGGTCATCAGGTGGAGCATGGTGGAACCGGAGAAGCGCAGCATGACATCTTCAAAGACGCTCGCCACGCGCTCTTTCACGTGCTGGTCCTCCCGGGTTCGCCTCCACGATGACAGCATCTCAAAGGAGCCAAAGAGCCCATGGCCTGATGGGAAACAAATAGAAATGGAGGATTTACATTATTTTAGGCAGAATTACTGAAGCTATCTGACCATCTGGCAAGCACTTTGGATGGAGTCTACCAGCCCCTGAAGTTAAATGGGGTTGAAGGTAGTGATAAACCCACAGACAATAAGAATGACTCTGCAGTGTCCCCCAGTGCTAAGGTGCATTTTAGTTTAGCTCTAGTGTTAAAGCTGTCTCTTCTCATCTAAATCTTGTAACTAGGGTACACAATCCAATAACTATGTACCTTTAGATATTCCATATTCCATACTAATCTTGGCAGAACTAGTCTCACTCCTATGCACCTTTTAGAGGGAATTAACAGCAAACTACCTGATTAAATAAAGTTTATAAAAATATAGCCCTCGGGAGTTGGTAGAAACCAAGCCAGAGCAAACAGGAGAGTGAATTTTGGACCTGCGTTAATCAGGTGGACAGAAACCCTACTCCAAATGAATGTAAATGTTGCTCTGTGTCTGCTGGATGCATAAATAAGCAACTGTTTCCTTACATGATTCCTGTAACAATTTGATAAAGTGATAATATGTCAATGTTGTGCTTACAGCTTGTTGCACAGGCCCCAAGTGGCAAGAAAAATCAATTAAAGCAGCTTTAAATTACAACTAAATGTTTTGTTAGAGCAACTCTCTCTTCTGAAGAGGTTTAATGGCATACTCCCTACCTTAGAGAGCAGATGCTACTTGATCCCACAGATGTCTGGAAGTAACTCTATGCTAACCACAATATTTAACATTCAGTGTTTAACAAATAATGTATTAATACTTATAATTAATATGAAATAAATTATGCAATTAAAACAAAATGTATTGAAAACAGTACAATTGAGGAATAATCCAAAAACTGTATGAAGAGAAACCTCCTTCCTTAATAGATTAATATCTTTAAATCAGGTAACAATTGATTCACTAGTGTAAATCAATGTCCATTTGCATTGGAAGTGACTTGATGCATCCACATGCATTAGTGTGTGTCCAGTCGCATGTGCATGGACATACATGTTTATATACACGCAGCAGATAGTTTTAATGGTTTTCTCTTCAGTGGTTGCCATGGCACCCATGAGTCACCAGTGACACTAGTACCCCCCCCCCCCTCCAGTGACCTCACCATGGCGAAACACTTAACACCTTAGCAGAGGCGTAACGTACCAAGACACTTCAGGCGTGGGTGAAACTGAGAAAGTCTGCGATTTTTTTTGTGTGTGTGTATCTGAAAAAGAGGGAATTAGACAGTGAATGACAGGGAAAGATGTGGTGGTGGTGGGGGGTGATGTTTCAGAGAGAATGGATGAAAGTGAAAAGAGAGGCTGCGGACAGCACTTGCCCAAGGATTTTGATATTCACCAGCTAGAGAAAGGGTAATGTGCACTCATGGACAAACACATACATTCAGACACTAATACATTAGAATATACCTAGGAGAAAAGGATGTGTATTTTGCCAAAACCATTTCAGTCCCTAGATATCACTGTTGTCGCTGTCATAAAATGTATTTCATACAGTGACAGCTCAGTTTAGACTGTTGATTTACAGCTAGAATGGCTATTTTTCATATTTTTCAGATTCACAAACACAAACATGAAGACATCCAAACATTGTGGCTGGGCATTTTTTTTTCTTTGAAAATTTCTCACTTGCAGTATACTAGTACTGCAGCTAATGATTATTTTCATTATTAATTCATCTTCTGATTATACTGATTAATTGTTTGGTCAATGAAACATATTTGACAAAGAAAAGCCACACATCTTGTCATTTGAGAGGCAAGAACCTGAGAATGTGTTGGATTTGATTCACCATTTATGTTGTTCTGTCGATGGAGTAATGCTTATTATTCTTCTGTAAACTGACTTATATGTCTGACTCTGAAAGAGATGCATTTTTAAGATATTAAATATTCGTCTTTAGTCCCCATTCCCTAGCCCATCTTTCACTGTAGTACAGCCACATTCTTTTTTTTTTTCCTCTCCTCACACTTCCTCCCACCTTTTTCTGTCTCCCACTGGCATTCTAAAAAATCATCCTTCCTCTCCGCCTGCCCATCTTTCTTCTAACTACAGTTTAACTTTATTTTCTGCTAAGAGAATCCCTTTCTCAGCCCCCATTTGGAGTGATATTTCACCCCCCTCTCTGTCTCAATGCCCCATGTCTCCTCTGTTCTCTCTGCAGTTATTTTAAGCCTAACAGCAGCCTTCCCTCCTTCACATTACAGAGTAATTATGGTATAGACTACATGTGTGCATGAGTGGTTACGTACAGCACATCCTGCAGTATTTAGTATCTATGCACTCAAGATAAGCTGCCTGTACGCCTTCACATATATGGTATGCATTTTCATTTTGCTAGTTTATTATTTCGTACATCGTAACTTCTTCTGTCTGCTCTTCACCCATTTACCTTATTTCTGTCCAAACAAATAAACCAATTTACTAACTTAATACTGAATAAAACCCACATGAATCCTCAAACACCACTGATTTTTGTGTGACAGTGCTTGACAACAAAGTTATGGCCTAAAGCAGTATGAATACATTTGGAAAAAATATATATTTTCTCAAGTTTGTGACTAAAGTAGGTGCATGTCTGTTTAAATGCAGTTTGTGGACAAGACCTAAATGTGCCCTGTGGATTTTTCTTGTAAATGATGTGTCTATTTGCATTCTGTGTTTCTCACCAAACTCACTGCTTTCACAAACCATGTTGTCCTGCTCATAGGGCCCATAGGGGCATCAAATCATAAAACACTGACATGGCTTTGCTTGGACAGCAATGACAAACAACATACTTTGTTGTTAATGAGGAGGACCAGTATGAAACCTTCTGCCCTGAATTTGTTCCACACTCCAGTTCAGGAGCTCTAACTTAACAACCTACTTTTTCAGAACCAGTTTTTGCCCCCAGTCAGAAAATGTGTTGTTAGTGTCGTCATCCGCCCCCTCAGTAAGCCAAATTCATGCCCACTTGTCATACCACTTGTCAGTCATTTTAATGATCTGTCTACTTTGAAATGGCATTGATGGCAGCCTGAGGCTGGCATCTATAAAATCCATCAGAGGTACTGAAAGAGCAGACGGTGAACAAAGGCCATCTGAGATATGGCGATTCACTGTGGCTCCCACCTGTCACGTGTTAGCATCACTTTGATTTTTCTGTGTTTTTACGTATAGTTGTTGCTAAGACTTTGTTGCATTCAACAACCATCAGTTCTGAAAAAATGTCCTGAACACATGCGTGGACATACAGAATTACAAAAGGCTCTTAAGGTAAAAGAAAGAAGTATTGTTTACCATCAGAAACATCAGTTTTAAACCTACCAAGCATGACGAAAGGGATGCCCAGGTATGTAGAGTTGTAGGTGGCCCCAGTCAGGTTGAGTATCCCAGCAGCAGTGAGGCCAGACAGTGTAATTGACAGCAAAGCCAGCAGTCCCAACCAGGGTTTGGACCTCACACAGTCCCTCATAGAGCAGCAGAGGACAGCCAGCACACCACATACCCCCAAGCTGGCTAACAGGGGGCGACGTGCAAGCACTGAAGAAAACTGGAAGTCTGTCCTCAGAGAAGAGGAAGTGGAAGGGTAGAGCCCTAGCTTCGGGTGCAACGCTGCAAAGTGCTGTAACTCTGCACAGAAGGCCTTTTCCCATTGGCTGGCCACCCGGTCCATCAGACCGCCTCTGGCTTGGAGGTAGTAGGTGAGCTGCAATGCCCGGGCAGAACGTACACCTTCTCCCCTGGCACCTGTCCCCAGACCTCGAACCGCCCCGCTGGGACCCCATCCCTGCACCCCTCCCAGCTGGTGTCCAATGTACGCCTGCCGCCCGTCTGCCAGCTGCGTGATCGGGTACCGCAATATTGGGACGGAGCGGTTGGAAGTGCGAGCTGATTGGATCTCCTCCATGGCACGAATAATATCATCAATGATGCAGACGTTCTTGTCGTCAGGGAGGCAGAGGTAAGAGAAGGAGTAGTTGAAGCTGTTGAAGTCTGTGGCTGGAACTGTCACTTGCATCTGGTAAATGCGCCTGTGGAGCTGTGTGCAAAAAAACACGCACAAACAACACAGAGGTTTATTGAGTTAGGCCCCTGGTGGACCAATTTAGTTTGGATGAAGTGTGGCAAGAGTCAGAAAACAAAAGTTCCATCAAAGTTTCTCTCTGTGTAAAACTCAAGAGTGTGAGCAGCTCCATTTGCCTTTGTGTACTTTTACTTTCTAGCTGTCTGTGTGAATAAGAGGGACGAATGTGTGGGGGAATGTGTGTGTGTGTGCGTCTGTGTGTCTTACTCGACAGCATAACAATAGTGGTCCCTGAATCCTCCTCCGTTTCTATGGCAAGAGGACAACAGTACCAGCACCCAGCACGGCGCTGGTTACTAAGCAACAGGCCTGATGCCAGTCTCTGCCACAACCAACATGGGCAGAGCTGTCTCCCACCTCAGAGTGCTGCATTGACTTCAGAGAGGGAGGGTGCCTCTTTGTGCAAGAAAGTCTTATTTAAAATGGATGAGATTTGTTGTAAGATACAGGCACTTATGAAATTCTTCATCTCATTTTCGCCACTTTTACTGCCTAATGATTGCAATCTGTCATTATTATTGGTAGCAGTTTCCTGGAAGGGCCTTATAATTACTGATCTGAGTGTCTTAGATCTCTAACATTACCTTTGAAGGCCCAATCAGTAATTTTGTGAACATATTAATTGCAGGTATAGTCACATATGTAAATGAATTCAATTTTATAATTAAATCTATAAAGACTTCATCAAATGATCATAATTAAACACATAGGCCTGTTTTATTACTGTGGCTACAAACATTAGTGCTGTATAAAAATCTTTGTCATGGGTTGTTGTCTAAAGTGTGAATCCCTGTTTTAAAAACCTTAATTTTTGATTTGATTTGACTTGATTTTTGATTATACGTTTTAAAACCTCATAAACTGTACTAACCAACCACTGTATCAGCCAGTACAAACTCCTGCCTTGAACACAAACTGATGAAACCCACAAAAACTTATTTTAAATTCTACCAGAGATTCCAAAGCTTAAAAAAATACCAAATATACCAGAGATGTGAATAATGCACAGTGCATATAGAATATTATCATTTCATGGACTGGTGCAGCTATGAAAACACGGAGTGTTGTGTTTGATGAGTAATGACATGCGACATGACTGTTTCTACAAAAATGTACGGCAATGGCAACTGAAAATTTGTTGAGATATTTCAGTGCTGTAGATTAAAAAATAAATAAATTTAAAAAAAACTGTTGCATACTCATTTTGCTTCTGTTGTTTGGCTATGCATTGCCACATCACATCAATGTATTTTTAGCACAGCTAATACAATGGAGATATACAGGACCAGAAAACAATTGTCTAAAACATCAGTGACAAAGACCAGGCCGTGGTCTGGCTGTGACTTCTTCAGAATCAAAGAACAAGAGCATCTTTTGACTCACAGTGCTGTGCTGACACTAATCAATGATATACAGAGTATATATCCATTACAGAAGAGGAGCACTTGCCAATTTCTTTACTGACAGAAGCTTAAATAGACTAGTACACAATGGAGTAAATGGGTGTGACTCACAATTCTTACTCTTATTTCAGGTGGAAATCCTGTCTAGTTCTTTCTCTTGCTCTCGCTATCCCTGCTGTTGCTCTCTCCACCAACATGTACCGTAGCGTACTGCATGCAACAAGTACAGACCCATTCACAGAGAGATGCTGAAAGGCTTTCTGGGAAATGTAAGAAATCCCAAACTGAAGTAGTGAGTGGGGACAGATGAAAAAGGAAAATTACACAATCTTGCACCTTGCAGATGATATGTAACAGTGGAATATTATGTAACAGTGGAATTTTAATTTTCATAGCTCTCTTTTATGCACAACCTTTTTTTCTGATGCACAGCCCAAAACTAGCCTGTCTCTAAGTGTGGCAGTCCTCAGAGGACCAACACTATGTTGTGGATATAAGTAAACTGGGTCACAATAGCCATATCTGACAGAGATGCACAGAAATGTACATGGACAACCTACCCAATAGAGCTTGGTGTCTCAGATCTATTGGTAAGCAAGCACTGATTACCACCTCATAACTTACTGAAATCTTCTGGCTAATTGCTCCAAGGGTGTCAAGCTAATACTCATAAATCCATGTAGGAATAACGACGTGGAGACAGAGGCCTCTAAGCTGCAGCTAACTCCACTATGTAATTAAAATGTTCTGCTTCATAACTATGAAGGTTGTCAGGGTTACTTGAAACAATCACTGAGAAGGAGAAGGAGGCCGCCTGCAGACAGTATGTGCTCTGGCCTGCAGATATTGACCTTTACCTCTGCCTGTGTTTCTGAATGTGACCAGGAGTGGATTTGTTTTTAAAGTATGATTCTGCAGATTCATTTTGTGATATATCAATGTGATTTAAAAGGCACTGAAGCGAAAGTGACAAATACATTCCCCAGTGTTTTGTGTTAGCTGGTATTAGCCCATAGGAGCATCCCAACCTTAGAATCTTTAAATCATTGATTAAGTGTTTGTATGTGTGGTGTACCATTTGAGTTCTTGAATAAAAAAAATAATAATAAAAAAAAAAACTCTCAAAGTTTACAAAAGTGTCATTTAAAATGTTCGAATTATGTGGTTCATTATTACAAGCACTAGTCCCAGTAGAAGGCTACCTTTTGTGGGCTCTGTGTATTTTTCATTGTTTCGTATTTATCAACTATATTTTTTTGTTCGTGATGCTACTGAAAAGCACTTCTTATTTATTTCTCGTCATTTATTAATTTGTGTTTTCAGCGTAAATGCCCATCGAAGCCCGCCGACTTTACAGAAATAGTCAAATGACTGTGTGAGCTTACCTTTAGTATGGTGTCCAGGTGAACAGGGTCCAGCACGCTCCCCTTTCGGGTTGTGACAATCACGCGCCCGTATCGGCCGGGCGTCTGCAGGTCGGAGTAGAGCGCGTGCTTGGAGCGGTTCACCGGGAACAGGCTGTCTACCAGGTTGCCCTCTATCTTGGCCAGGCTGTGTTTGGGCGCGAGCAGGCTCTCCACGTCCTCCTCCACGCGGTACCGGCTGAAGCTGGCCCCGAGCAGGATGGAGAGGAGCACGGGCGCCGAGGCGAAGAATACTGGGTGGCTCGCCACGAACCGGCCCAGCGCGTGGAAGGACGTCCTCAGGCCCGCGTGCAACACCTGGCGCAGCATCCTAGCGCGCGGCCGCGGCTCGAGCCTCTCCCACCGACCGGAAAGCCCCGGAGCACTGTCGAGCATCAGGGGCTGCCGGACGCATCGGTGGGCTCCGTCTCTCTCAGTCTGGGGGAGGAGAGGTGACGCCGAACGGTGGGAGGACTTGTCCCCGGAGCAGGAGGTCACCAGCCGGGGAGAATCCAGCCCTCCTGCGGTCACAGGGGCGCCTCTTTCCCCGGGGTTCTCTCATCCGCTGGAGGAGCACAAAGGATAGAAAGCTGCTAAAAGAGCCGGCATTTCTCTGCTCTGCGCTTAGAAAGCATATTGATAGCCCACTTTACATTTAATAGCCACTATCCTGCTGCGTTCAGTTGATTCTGCAAGCTGCATGGCTCTGTGCGCAACAGAAAAAATCGCAGAGCCAGAGTGGGCTCATAACTAGACTTGTTTAGCGTGCCCTTAAAACTGAATAATGGTTTCAATAGTTCTGTTTGTGCACTCGGACAGGTTGCAGAGGTGATAGCAGTTGCACGAAACTGGAGGCTGTACATACCTAAAGAGGGGAACGAAGGGGACCGACCCGGTGATGACGGAGATCATCTAAGACGCATTAAGACCAAGATGTTACCCTGCTGGCTGTCCGTGCGAGCTCCACCCTACATCACCAAGTCACCACACAACCTGACGGGTGGTCGTGGTGGGTCGGCTGGTTGGTTAGGTGTGAGTCGCAGGATAGGTGACGCCGCGTGCACGCACAGGGGATGCCGGCAGAGCTGTATGTCGTCAAATCACCCTAATCTGGGTTTCCTCTGCGGCAGAAGGCTTTCTGTCGTCCGTACTCCCCTCTCCTCATCGCCCCGGCGGTTTGGCGGAGCCCCCGTTATCATCCGCTACCGGGCTGCACTCCCAGCAGCGACTGATGTAGCTCTAGTTGGGAAGACACGTCACTAATTACCGGCTTTCAAACCGGGGACCGTCTCTCTCTCTCTCTCTCTCTGTGCCTTTTCCCTTCTTTTGCACCGCCCTCACGACCCGCTCTAAGTCCCCTTTTCCGCCCCGCCTCTCGTCTTTCAACGCTTCAATGCAGAGAAACAAACATCGTTTCGCACCAAGTGAGTGGCAGCATGTGTGAATAATATTTCAAAGAATTGAACAGATTAAAAATGTTTGATAGTGATCACAATGTAGACTATTTCCTCGGATACTGGTTTATAATAAATACACTTGAATATACATGATAAACATGTATATTCAATATAAAGATATTTCATAAATGGCTAATGAATGACCAGCAAGCATAATCTTGGCAGTTTTCTGGAAAGAACCAACTAATTTGGTACCAATACAGGTAAAATACTGTAAATACTAAGTAAACATACCTTGAGACTTTTGTTCCAAGGGTAGCAGTTGAGCTGAGAATAAAGTTTCCAATAATAAATAATAGCAATAAATGCTCCATTTAAATTGGGGTTTAAATTGAGCAATTTTTTTCAGTGAAATTCATCTGGAACTCAATGGTAAACTCAGTACAACTAACTGAGCTAACTGAAATAACAGTCTAAGAACTTTGCCTTTTCCTGTAATCCGTACCAAACTACATGTTTCTTTCTAGGAAACCTTCAAGAAATTGTTAGGAAATAAGGGACCTCTAAATAAAGTTAATAAACACCTAAAATGTCTCTGCATTTGTTTATAACATTAAACATTAAACTGAATTATAAACATCTGCTGCTTATAAATGATAAATAATGATTTTATGGCATTTCATTCGGCTTAACGTGATAGTCACAGGGTTCCTAGGACACATACAAAAAGACAAAAAAAGATAATCCTCAATAATTATTATGGGCTAGATATTTTATAAATAGCCCACTGGAGTTTGTGCTGGTAAAATGTTAAAATGCACAATTTATCACTTTACTCTGTGACTTTATGATTTTCCTCATACAGTTATATACAAACAGTATAAAGTGTTCTTGTTGCAGATGCATGAAACATCTTTTAGGTTTGCTGTTGTGTGGCCCGTCGCCACGGAAACCAGACAAATTACTTTTCTTTTTTACACAGCCCTGGTTCCCATGGCAACGGCGATGCCACCCATCCCCCCAAAACATACACACAATTTCCTCTCTCTCTCTCGCTCTCTCTCTGTCACACACACAAACATACACCTGCTGACTCCCAATCTGCTGATGGTGTGGAGGTGTCTCATACAGTGGAATTAAAAGCAAAAGAGACAGAGAGAGAGCAGGGAGTGGAGATAATAATGAGTGCAGACAGGCTGAGATCACACTCTTCCTGTCTGTCTGATTTTGTATTTAGACCCATGAAATCAAATAGCCAGTCTTTGGTTTGTCCGCATGGGACCACTAATGGCTCCTTCCTTTCCCCAGATATCATAAATCGAGGCAGTTTGGATTAAAAACATTCAAACACAAAAAAACTTTTTTTCTTTACTCCCTCTACATGACAGTATGGTCAGATTAAAGCACGATGAAGTTAGAAAATCGATGAAATTATGTATTGTTATGATGCAGTAACATGTAAATATCAGTTTCTGTGTCTGTCAGTACACACATCCATCCTTATTTTGTGTTGGTAATTAGCCAATATAATTCATTTAGTTAATAAAGATGATTTAATTATCCTGTTAAGCAGCAAGACATCCACTTGCAGCTTGTGTCTACTTGTTGCTTCTCTTCCAGGCGATTTGACAAGGAGTCACTTATATGAACCTACAAAGAATTTACACCTCAGTCTGTGGCATTCCTCGGCTTTACAGGGCTGTGTACCCAGTTTCACCTTATTGTTTAGCTTTCCCTAATTTTAGGCAAGTGCTGTGAGTGTCTAAACAAAACCATGAAAAAGTGTAATAATGCTGGAGCCACTACAAGTAGACACTGTGCTGCATGATTAGATTGTTTGGTGGAAAAAAACACACTGTCACCATCAACATTTTGGTTACTTGCCAATTTTACTTAAATAACAAATCCATGCACTTCACTTGAACTGATGCTGTCTCACACAACCACTAGATATCGCTTAAAAATAAAATATAACTATAGGTCATGATAAGCTGCTTGCACAAATGACCTTTGGGGGCTTTTGTTTTTTTTTGTTTTTTTTTTATGTGACAATAGTTTCTCATAATAACTGCTGTTGTGAAGGTCCTGAGGAAGACCTCAACCCTCAGCTAAGGTTAATCACCCTGCTGGGAAAAACAACATGACCAACATTTCCAAGAAAAAGTTAGATAAAAACTGAAAACAAAACAAAACAAGGAAACAACATCTGCGTGCATGTGCTTAAGCATGTTCTAATCCACTATTCAATTTAGCCTCAATTAGCCTTTAATCCCCATTACCAGTCCAGCGAGACACCAGCGGTGAAGGAATGAATGAGTAAGTGTCTCCCCGGGGAGGAAGGAAGAGCAGAATAGAAAATGAAATACTGCAGAGATATAGGGGGCTCGGGGCAGTTTCTGATAACAAAAGTACTAATTAGTGTTGCTAAATGATTTATAGAAATCAGAATAGTGTGCGTGTGCGTGAGACAGAAAAAGGAAGGTTGAGAAAATGAATGGAGTCCTGTGAAAGCTAGCCCATTTTTGCTGGGCTATTTTCTGCACCTACAGAAACGAAGGAGGGAAAATCCTCCAGGGGTTGAAAACTGCAGCCAACAAATACACTTACACACACAGATACACACAGTGCTACAAGATGGACAGATGAGTGAAACAGTATAGGCAGCAAAAAGGAAGAGTGCCTCTTACGACTTTACTGTCGACGGGCTGTCACCGTGTGTGTCCATATTTGGGCTGCACATTTCATTTACTCTCACCTTTGTCCATCTGCATGACATCTTGCCTCCATTATTAAAGACAGCTATATGGACGCAGAGTTCATCAAGGGCAGTTATTCATGAATAAGTCTTCTTTCTCTGCATTCATACTCCTCCGAACCTGCCCACCCTCCTTTTTCTTCCACCCCTCCCATCCCCCAATCCATCTGTTTTGGTGGAGGCCATCCATTAATAAAGAGTCTGTCCTTTCATTTCCATTTCCCTCCTTCTGTATTATTTATTTACCCATCTATCCGTAGTTTTGGTGAACAGATATGGTTGCCGGATGGGGATGCAGAAGATCCTTCTTTGTTGAAAGCTGAGGAAAAACTTAACCTGTTAAGAGAAATGAAAACTTCATGTCATCTAAAATAATCAACGATAAGTTAAATTCCAAATATGAAAAATTATAATCCACTGAAGTTTATAATTCTTTTTAACTGCCAAAGCAACATTTAGCACAGGCCCTGTTTGGCAGCTCCTCTAATTCAAATGAAGTAAATTTGCTAAGCGTAGGTGTTACAGCGGCTGAGTCAGTTCAAATGCAGAAAACCTTCCTGATTAGAGGAATTTTTCACTCTAGCACAGAAGAGTCAATGTGATGGCTAGAGTTAGTCCAAGAGAGGATGGTGAATATGTATTTTTTTTTAAATTGCTAATAACTGCAATTAACTACTCACATTAAAAATGTTCAAACTCTCTTTAAGAAACATGTTAAAATATGTTTTGAATAAAAGCTACAGTAACAAAGCCCATTTAAGTGGCACATGTCAACCTTTCTGACAGGATTTATCCTAAATACTAAATCCTAAATATTTATCCTAATGGTCCACATGTAATTGATATTTTTCACAACCTCCAATACATTATTAGTTTAGTTTAAATAATCTTGTAGGATTGTTTCCATTGTGGTTTTTGATGTTCAAACACTGTCATTTAAAAACCTAAAGACACCCAGCTCTCTCCCTGGCTCTCTGTCCATCAAATACAGCCCTGTCATTTCTCATTTCAAGTGTTCTCAGTCTCACCATTTCCACCATCTGAATCTCCATCTTCTATGTTATCAGTTTATCCATCTGTCTTTATTTTCCTCTCTCCTTTTTCTGTGCATCTATTTTCTGCATCTTCCTGGTGGTCAGCAGGAAGATGCAGAAAATAGATGCATCTTCCTGGTGGTCAGCAGCATTCATAATTTCTAAATGTCATTTGGACATTAGCTCATGCTGCCAGGCAGGATGCTGTAAGTGGGGGTGATGGAAGAGGGAGGTCATTGGGAGGGGCATGGGCAGAGAAATACAGTAAAGTCGTCTTCATGGCCTCTTGGAGACTCCAAGATTTGATTACAGCTACAGCCCAGGAACAGACAAGATAGATGCAGATGGATGCAGCTAAAAAGCATACTCATGCTGCACCTTTTTCATGTGCGCAATTGCAGGAGAAGCAGTCAGAAAAAAAGAGATAAAGAGCGAGGCCGCTGAGTGCCACAGGCTTGATAAAGAAAACTGGGAGAGGCCCGATGACTTCAGCAGTGCCTGTGGAAAACCCGATTTGCTAAAAGGTCAGAGTGTGATATCTGAGAAAAGCCATTTTCACCTCTCTGAAAGCTAAATTTAATCTGTGTGATCACTGGGCCCATCTGTAATCTGTACACCACCTCAAAAAAAGGGCCTGAAGGCATGTTTCCCTGCCCTCTATGGGAGAGGAGCAGAACTGCATGACTAGGCAATATCTGCTGAATGAAGATTGTAGTCTGTGTGTTGGGTGGGTTTCTTTGACAGCCAGTTTTAAGGCTGCAGCAACCTGTTGTGTTTCTGGACAGTTGCAAACAGGATGATGTTTGAACCTCTGACAGAAAACATAACTGCTGAATTTTGAGCTGTTTCAAACTGACATCCACTCGCTAGCCACTTACTGCTTGGTCTGACAAATGTGCAGGGTTTGTATAATGTGGGATGGGAGTGGGGGATATGGATAAAATCTTCTTTGAGAGTATAAGTGATCAGATAATACATCACAGTCTCTGTTTGGCTAATCCAGTAAAACTAATACTTAAATACATAAATCAAGTTACCACATTGATTCAACAATCCTGTAAATCTAATTATACCAGCTAAATTATTTGATTTACATCACTGTTCAAAGTGGCCAAATACAAACAAGATACTTAAATATAGCAATATAGTGCAGCAAAATTTCTGCAACTCTCTATGATTGTAGACTGTACAATATATCATCACAATACCCAACCTATCTTACAGGGTTTGGCTCCCATAGGATTGTATTTTGTTGGACAAATTATATCCACACCTGCACCCCCAGAATGCAGGATGGGTCAAACAAACTGTTGACACTTTATGGGACACTTAGATCCAATTCTAGTGTCTAATAATAAAGCCAAGCTTTTGGTCAGTAGACCTTCAGCAGGACAAATGTTTGACAAAGGGGAACCTAAGAGCTTTTGACGGCATCAAATAGAGCACACCAGTGCTTTGTCACATAATTTACAATTGCATCTCCCAAGGACTAAAATACATATAAAATTCTGCAACTACAGCATATCCCCAAAGCTGAGAATAATTCAATACAGAAAACAAACACTAAATCAATGTCAGAAGTAATAAAAGGGAAGAAAATATTGCAGAAACATTGGGATTGGTTTCTACAACCCTCAAACACATCGGTTAAATCCACTTGTCAAACTCCAGCCTGTGAGGACGTAAAGGCTTTTTTTCTCTGTCGGAGAGTAAATACTGCACTTGCATTTATTAGCTGGGCCACACCTGCCCCCTGGAGGATAAAACATAAATGAATACTGCTTTAACATGATTAGCAATAGGAGAATTAGGATCAGTGACTCTTATAAAATGTGTCATATTTTTAAAATATTTAAAATAAAAATATTTAAAAATACATCTTCACTTACTTCAAGGAACACTCAGGGGGAGCTGCAAATTACATACACCCATTTGGTTTAACAATTCTTGGGGAGACTATGTATGCCCCTCTGACTTGACTTACTCATGTGTGCAGATTAGTGTAGCAACAGGGACTGGATCCAGGTGACAAATCACTTCTTTAATCACCTGAACTGTCATTTTTACACTGGCCACTAAAGTAGATTTATAACAATTCAATGAGGTAATGGCACAAAGTCAGGCAGGAGCTCATTATTAAATGCTGTACCAACACAGACACTGTGGTCGCTGCAGGGTCTGATTCTCACGTCAGTGTCTAATTAAAAGGGCTGACTGCAGGATCTCTGGTATCCAACCCCAAACATTAGACAAATACATAATGGAAACGAAGCTTGAATCTAATCAAAGCAAAATTTCAGCTGTGTTAACTTTCAGCATTTCAGCATAGATTCTTAAATACAGCATGGATTAAATAACATAATAAAATAATCAGATTCCACAGTGTTTCCACTGAAATTAACTCATAAACAGAAAATGAACAGTGTTAAAAACAACTCAGACCCAAATGTTAAGTCAGAATTGTTTTTAATGTTAGAGGCAATGTTAGAAGGGGCAGCAGGAGGCTTTATCAAAGTTACAGTGAACTACAATTGTTTCATCTTATTTATTTATTTATTACCATGTACATCAGTGGTCAAACCTACCATTGATAATGAATGTCATTGTAAGAATTGCTGCCAGGGGCCTGATGCATGATGTTGCTTACATATCTAGTAAAATAAGATCTCTGCTCGTTATCATCCATCTCACTTACTCCCTCTTTGTCTCTTAATCACCCCAACCCCCTACCCCGCAGCACACATACACACACCACCATAACAGACTGAGGCACTGTTTTTCTACTTGGTGTGTATTGATGAGACTGCCGCTGGTGTTGCCAAAGATACAGGTCATTAATGTTACCCCCTGCCTGGCACTGTAAGACAAGACACACACATAAGCACAGTGTCAGGTTCAAGAGTCTCCTGTATGAACACAGACTAAGTTGCCATGGGAACTGCTGACATAAATGAATGAGATATGATGTGTGTGTGTGTAATACCAGGTCTGGAGTTAAATCAATAAATGTTGCTTTCAAATGCAATCCCAATCTCTTTATGTCTGTTGTCCTCCATCCATCAGCACCCTCCATCCACTGTCTGCCACCTCGCTTCACTTCGCTCTCACACACACATTTTCCAATACACCTCATCAATCACAGTAAAGTTAAAAGGTGAAGAAACAGAGTAATGTCTCAGAGTTTTATTAGAGTCCCACAGAAAGAAGCACAACCAAAAAAAAACCAAAAAAAAAAAAAAAAAAAAAACAGAAACAGTGAACCACGGTCACAACCTACAGATACAAAGAGGTACTAGAGCAATGGCAGTTATAATTTATCCCATTACGTTAAAAAAGGTATATTAAAAAAAAATAATAATAAAATGTAAATAAAGGAACTAATATGTACTAAGATAAATTACAGGATAGGGTAATCAGAGTGATGTTACTTTGCAGTGCTGAAACAATTCAATTCAATTCAATCAATTTGTAGATGGACAAAAATCAATCACCAGTAATCTTAAACAGATTACTGAGAATTTCCGAGCCACCATAGCATCATGAACTGTAACATAACTTCTAAAATGAAAGATGTAGGGTGCTCAGGCAGTGTGAGGGAAATACTGACTATGCAAGCAACGTTATTTGGCCAAACAGGCTAATGTTATCTGTGTTATGTTTTGTAATCTGAGGTATATAGTGTTATTTCTGTGAAATGTAATTTAAAATCTTCCCAGCTAACATCCTTACAAAACAGCATTAAGCAGCTTCTACATGAGAAAGATAACATTCATTTTCTCAGTTAAGCTAGCTATGTCTGTTAGCTGGCATCACCACCCAGTTACAGACTGTAAATACATTTATATTTAACAATTAATCCCCACATAAGAACTAGTTTGTTTGGTGCGACCCATTCTAATTAAGGGATACGTATATCTTCACTTAGTAAACACATTAAAACTAGTTTAAGTTTCTGTAGCATAATAGTACAGTAGTGCTCAAGACAAACTGAGACATAAGAGGTTTTGGTTTGAATGAGGACTGAGTGTACTTCAAAGAGCAGAATTAAAAAGGTTAGCGAAAAAAATTTGAAAAAAAACAACTGAATACGTAAAATAAAACAACATTTAAATACGTAAAATAAAACCTGAACATTGGATTGAGGCATAAACAATATTTCAGAAGATATATTGTCGTCATTTTCTAAATTGTTTAATCTGCTTTGTACAATACTTCCAATATTCCAGAGCAGACATCAGAAACTACAGGAAACTGATGTGTGAGTGCACCTCTGCAGTGCAGAGACAGAAAGACAAATGGAGAGAGAGCATCTTGTCGTTTGAGTGCTTGTAATTTTGTGAGTTCGTATGCCTCAGGCTGTACTGTGGCAGAATGAATATAAATGTCTGACACAAGAATAAGATTGAAACAAAGTGGAACGGAAACCAAGATGGGGGCCGAGACTTATCAAAGGAGAGCCCACACACACACAAATACACACACGAAATACAAAACACCTTAGGTAGCTTAACCTCATTTTAAGTTTTAAAAGTACACCACCAGTTTGATATTATTACTTGTTGAACTGCTTTGCATGTACATAATTACAACACAGGCTTTCATAATTATTTGAAGTAAAATAAGAAAAAAAGATTTTAAAAAATTTGTAACATTACATCTTTGGTTTGGGATGTTTGGAATTAATCGACAAGGCTGTTAATGAATATGCAGATGTTAATCTGATAGTATTTATTCTTCCCACAGCATATGTTATATATAATGTGGGACACAATATATGTTCCTGTAAAAATATATATAGTTCTAGTCATTGTACTATTAATTTTCTGTATAAATTCTTTATTCCCATAAGAAAGGCTTGAGCTTTATCTAGTCACACTTGCATATACTGTACATCTGTTGTTGTAAAAAGGAGCAGTTTTTACAAAAACAGCCTGCAAAAAATACTTTGGCCTCAGTCATAATTTATGCAGACACTGTGACATATGCAGTAAGTGTACCTGTGGAAAAAAAAATCATATTTGCTGTAGTAACAATATACAATATCCAATTAAAAATCTCTAACATGCCTATGAGTTAGGTTTCATATTTTTTCTGTGAGAGGGACTCTTCCTCATTTTTTAACTGTTCCCACATCATGTAAACTATGTTGGCTAAGTCCAGCATTATCAGCCTTTTCAATAGGTGTCCTACTGACAGCTCTTGCCAGGTTCAGGGCAGGCTAAGGTCACAGGTCACCACACCCGACAGGAATGTGCTCCTCGGTTCATAACTGACGACTCAGGACAGCTGAACGCTTTCCGAAACTCTTCATAGTTACTCATTGCTCCGATAACTCTGCAGGGCAACAACAATGGTAAAGGTCAGGTTGTAAGGGCTGTGTGTGTTTGTGTGTGTGTGTGAGCATGTTCTCACCTGTATTTCGGTGGACTATGGGCTCCACTCTGGATCTGGTCCCTGGCTGCTTCTGGTCTGTATGAGTTACATCTCACCTGCAGAGTACAAACACATTGGATATTAGTTCCAATATGAAGTAGACTGGGCAGAAGATAGCTGTACGACATCAGTGAAAATGCCTCAAACGGCTCATAAACATCAGACCTAGCTGGTTGGTGGTAGTCGTGGAGAAACCTCCAGTGGAATGGCAATAGAAACCCAACATAATTAACAGAGGAAGCAGCAGACTGATAAACATGGAGATGTACAGTAAATATAAGCTGCGTTGTAAAGAAAACCTGTGCACCACTCAAATTAGCTGTTTGCTTTAAAATCTGACAAAAACTATTTGATTATCAAAAAAGTAGTTGATTAATTTTCTTTTGATCAACAAATCATTGCTGCTTTGAACTGAATTGTAGTAATTTGAATCATAAACAAGGTCTAGTGTATATTAAAGCCACGAAGTATAGAAGCTGAACATTTCTGACTCTGGCAGGCTGCAGTAGTAGTATGAAAACGAATGGCAAACTTTACAAGTTCAAGACCTATAACTCAACATACACATTTTTTACCTGCTCAGGAGAAATGCCAGTGTGTTCAGAAACAGACAACACAGAAGTACCCAGAAATGCTCTTATTCGCAAAACCATGGCACTGACAGCTCGGCTAAAATAGTATGTGTATGTGTGCTCTTACATGTGCATAGCTCAGGAAAAACAGTTGGTTGTTGTTCAGTCCGATGCCAGGCAGCAGAGGCTCCTCCACACCACCTCTGCTCTCATCTACCCACCGCCTGTATGCCTACACACAAACAGAAAAAAAAAAATCTCACCTGGACTTCTTTCTTTCTCAGGAAGGACATCTTCAGTGGTAAAATAAATACAGGTAAGACGATAACACATTTTTGCAAGATTAAGCAGAACTTTTTTTCTTTGGTCACTCAAAGAGACAAATAATCCAAGAGAGTAATAGTGAAAGGTAAGAAAACAGACCATACCCTGAACGCTTCTCTTATTCCTCCATTGTCTGCTATGTTTTCTGACAAAGTTCTCTTACCCCGCACCTACAGAACAAAACGCAAACACAAAATCTTTCACCAGACATTTACAAAAGTTATGACAATAAAAGTTAATCAAATAAAAGTGAGTTGAATAATACATGTTTTCGGGGGAAAGTATTTCAGTCTCATTCTACTGTTGCTGTTGTATATTTAGTAGCTTCAAACTCTGGTCTCTTACATTTAGGCCTGCCTCCTCCCAGTGGTAGCTATTATACTGGTCTATCATACACTGGGTCTTCTCATTGAAGGCTGTCACAGATGAGTTACTCCACCACTGTTCAAGGTTTCCGTTTTTGTCGTACTTGCGACCTGTGTGACAAAGCACCACAACAAGAAATCACACAAGATAATGGAGACTTTGCTTTATCAGTCACAAATTATTTGATTAATCGATTAGGTGATCAACAGAAAAAGTAACTATCTTTTGACTGACTCATCATTTAAGTAATTTTTCAAGGAAAATGCCAAATATCTATAGATTTGCTGCTTTTTTTGTCATATGTCATTGTAAAATAAATATATCATGAATTCTGGTCAAACAAAAGCATCATGCATCAGAGTTTCCACAACCTGTTCTTATTAATGTCTTATAACTAATCTATGAGGCATTAGTAAATGATGTTTATAATCACTGAGTGAGTCATTAATTGTAGCTTATCAGAAAGTGGTACCAAACTGTTTTCCATTATTATGGATGTTTTCTGAGGTCATTATCAGTTACCAGTATTTACCGTTATTGTCAAAGCCGTGTGTTAATTCATGTCCAACTATCACCCCGATGGCACCATAACTTAAAGATCTGAAAACAGACACCAAAGGGTCGAGGTTTAGTCAGTCCTTACTGTGTAGAATGGGTAATGGCACATCAGCATTTACGGCGACGACTATTAACAACCAAACAAACAAACAAACAAACAATCCAATTGACATTTAGCAAGCGGTTAAAGCCTTTGGTGTAGAAATGTAGTGTGTTAGTCAAGCTAAGAGGTTTGATGTAAAATATTTACCAATGAATTTAACACATTCTACAGAGCACTGATCTATAACTGATTTGAAATTAAATGTATGAAACTTATTTTTTAATGACCTACTGCAATTTCATGACCTGTGGAGAAAGAGGTGTGAAATAATGCTGTTTGTCCACAGGTCTAACCACCGCAGTTCTTCTATGTGATTTTCAAATAAGAGGTTCATGTCAGAAAAATCCTGTAATTACTTCAGAGCTCCACACTTCTCCTGCATAAAACATGAGGTGGCATTTCTTTGGTCTGCTAACAGAGCGTGTCACGCTTCTTTATTCTCACCTTGGATACTCTCTTCCCCAGAAGAAGGGTTTTTGAAGCTCTCCAGCAGGAAATCCTAAATGAGAGGATCAAAACAGTTTTTGTTTGTGTGTGTCTATAGCTCTGTCCAGACAGGATTCATTCACTGCAGAATTTTCAGCAGGTATTTCTTCCATTTCAGCCTGTGTGACGCAAAGTAATTAATTATTAAAAAGAGTGCCTTTTGTTGAAGGAGTAACTACTTTAAAACTGATTCACATTGCTTGTTGTACTCAGAATGCCTGTCAATTGTTTCCATTTTAAGCAAATAATAATCCCAAAGGAGTTATCCTAGGCAGATACTTAGTGAAATAACCGAGGTAAAGTATAGCTTCTTCCTGTCTGGACAGAACTTCAGACTAAATAAATTAAAATTATCTAAAGTGCTGGCGTCTCAGTAATCAATCATACACTGTATCTTACTGATTTGATTTGTGGAAGAACTGTAGAAGGCATTCACAGTTGTTGGGTTTGTAAACCACCTGGAACACAGACACAGACACAGACACACACACACACACACGTCAATGAGGAAATTTAAAAAAAAAAAAAAAAAAGACTGACACACCACCCAATTTCTAACCAAATTAACTCAGCAAAAGAAAATATAAAATAATAAACATATAAATATGTTTCCATCCACTACTGTTATGCAATTACTGTGAGATGGTTCATCCAGATAAACAGTTGGTGGCACTAAATATCCAATCAGATGCAATTAAGCCATTACAGAAGAAGAGTGTACAACAGGGTGATGTACGTATAAGTTGGTAGAATACATGATGAAAACGTGGCTTTTCTGTTTGTTTCATGTATTTATCATGTAATCATGTGTTTTCTGTGTTTTTAGCTCCACGCTTCATGATTCTGCTTCCATCACACTGTTTATTGATATGACAACTTTTCCACTTTCAGCCAAGCATTTCTTATGAGGTTTCAAGATTTTTTCAAACTTCCCACCTACAGATCAGTCCCGCTACTCACTCCGTACGCGGCACCATCTTTCGAAGCCAGGCGATATCAGATTGGGCAATGAACTTCAGCGTCTGCATCACATTACTGTAGTAGTCCGTCTCGTTGAACTTTAGCTAAAACAAACACAAATGCAACTACAAACTGTTAAGACCTTCAATTTTCAAAAAGTAACCCCAAACTTAAGATGAAGTGTCCAAATGTTTGATCAGGATATGAAATTTTATTTCAGCAGTTTGCCATCTGTATTCTTCTTAACTGTTAAGATTTTCAAAACATAATTTGGCGCACAAACATTTTCCTTGACAAATCATAGAAAATCTTTCAGTTCCATGAATCATTTGAAGTCACACTTATGGGTGAAATATCTGCCACAGATTAAAGCTCAAAAAGGAGAAAACAGAGAACAAAATAACAAAAAACAAACAAAAAAGCATGTTTGTTTGCACACTGGTTTAAACATTTTATAGAGATCCCCGCCCCAAGCCATTATTTATTTCCATATTGTACCTCTTTTATGCAAAACAACTAGTTTACGTCAGTGTCCTACAAACCTCCTTTAGATCTTCACTGAGGTAGGTGTCATTCAGAATAAACTCGGGGTAGCCAACCTTCGCCAGGACTGCATGAGCCTTGAGAGAGAGCAACAGCAGTTACAGACGACAGACTTTTACATAATCATAAAGTGTTTTAACAGGCATTTATTCACAGGAACTGACAGTGAGTGCAAAGATAAAACAAGACTAAAATCTATTACAAGCAATAGAGAGAGAGAGGACTCTGAGAGTCCAAGCCACAGTGACTTAAGAAAGAACAATGACTTTGTATGGTGTTAAACTGTCCAGACAATAAAATACACTGATGTAGGAGTTCCATTAGGTCCTTGTTCAACTGTGCAAGTCTAACATGCTTGTGGTAGTAACAAAAAGTCAAAGGGGACTTGATTTGTGTGAATGTTTTCAATACTGTCATTGTATTAAATTGTTTGGTTTGGTTCAAAGATAAATGTATTCCATTAAAATGAACAAAGAACATTTTAGCCAGTGGTTCTCACCTCACAAAAACAAGTGAAGGACAGCACAGTCCTGTTAAATGTGACGTGAGCACTGCAACTAAAATGATTTTCATTCAGAACAGTGAAAATGCCTTATAGTTGACTTATGGTTGATAAAAATGCTGGTACATCTGAGTCACCTTCAATTATCACTGCACACTCATCCAGTGACTTGCAAAGCTGCCCCCAAGTGGTAAAAAAAAGAGACTTAATGTTTTTTTTTTGTTTGTTTGTTTGTTTTTACTGTAAAATACAATTGAGAGTTAAGATGAAAAACAAATTATTGCAAAGAGCAATAAGTGTTGGAAATTCACTGTAAAGAAACATGGGAATAAACTTTTCTTGCCTTTTCTATGGCTCTCTTCTTCGTTGGTTGATCCATCCAGTCATTCTCTTTCTCCAGCATGTCGATGAAAGCCCAGCGAATGCCCTCGATCAGCTCCTCCATCTGAGACACACACGCAAATTAATACATGTGACTGTCAGAGAGTGTCCTCACAAAGATAGAAGTACAAACGTGTGTGTCCAGTTCAAAACAAAGTGTTCAGTGTCAATGCCAAATAAACACACACACACCCGCACTGACGCAGATGACACAACATTAAATAACATCATCTCCAGGTGACACACAGACAGAATACACTGGATACACACATCTGTTACACACCTAAACATATACACAAATTAAACCCTTGACCCAAGACTTAAGACATGATGTCATATCGGAAATACACACATAAAACATGCACGCACCATGTGTTTCTTGTCCTCCTGGAAGTGTGTGTTGACAAAAAGGCGCCCGGTGGCATAAACAAGTGAGTTCTCAACGTAGTTCACACACTTATCCCAGCGCGGGGTTAGAGAGGTGGTTCCTGTGGTTACCTGGTGGGGGTGTGAGAGATGCAAGGTGACTTTGATTCTGACTGTTTAAGTTCACTTCCTCAGCCTTTGAATCAGGAGCCCACATTTGGTCACTTTACGTGGCAGATTTTTAAGCTGATGTTTACATTTGGAATTTTTTAAATTAAAATGATTGGTTTGAAAGATACAGTACATCATTATTTGTATTTATGGTGTACTATAAAATTCATTTGGCGCTCTGTAAAGCTCTGTAATAACTCAAGCCTCAAGTCCATACTAGTCCAAAGCAGGTTTTGAGTGAGTGATCTGTTCACAATGGAAAAGTAACAATATATGCATAGTAAATCTGCTGAATTTTTGAGTTTACTGATGAATGACCCACTGAATATTTTAAACCTCATCTAAAAACCTATTCATTCTCAAAGGCATTAACTCTGAGTACAAGAACATGAATTTCTTATATACTAATTGAAAAAACAGCATATGTATATGAAGATTAGTGTGTGGTGCATACTGTTTACTTTTACTGTGTAGTGTAGAATTGGAGCACAGCTTCAGAATTGCATTAAGGACTCAAGAGGTCAAGAGAGATGAAGTGAAAGTCATGAGTTGGTATATCTGGTTCAGATATATAGTTTGTTAAATAAACTCTGAAATCGGGAGTAATTAAAGATAAATTGTGCATTACAAGAGTTAAAATTAGAGTCACTTTAACGGAGAAATGTAAGTATGTGAAGTCTTAACAGCCAGTTCTTTCTGTTTATAGTAAAGCTTCATAGTATAAAAGTGTTTAACAGCTAAACACATTCCAGACATGCAGTATAAAGTGGAACTGCTCCAACAGCTACAAACCCTGTATCTGCAGAATGTCAACTTTTCATTAAATTAGAAAAAACCCTTAAAACCCTCTTTTAATTTTTAAGTGCTTTTTTTGTTTGTTTTTTGTTACATAATTTACAGGGTTTTCCACCTTCTCAACCCATAAATGAGCATTTAATTCTGCAGTTTATGCAAAGACTCAAAAGTGACCAAATAAGGACACAGATTTTGGAACATGCTTTCTGTACCTACTCGAGCATAGTCGAGGTATCTGTAGAGGAAACGACGACTAAGAGTGGTGATCCTGGAAAAAACAGTCCTCCACTGCACGTAGTTTGCTACAGTCCTGGAGAGAGAGAGAGAGAGAGAGAGAGAGAGAGAGAGAGAGAGAGAGAGAGAGAGAGAGAGAGAGAGAGAGAGAGAGAGAAAGGGAGAGGACAATTAATTAAAAGCCCACATGTAATCTTATTATGCGCAATAATATACTTATAATGAGAGACAAAAGCCTCAAGCCCCAGTGTGTGTTCATCTGTCTGTGTGTTAGCTGCTCATGTGTGTGTGTGGCCTTCTACCTGGGATCTGTGGTGTTAATGAGCTTGAAAAGTTCCTTGAAGTACTGCGGGGCTCGGACGATGACGGGCTCAGAGGAGGAGATGGATCGAGCCGGGTCGCTTTTAGATTCCACCACAGCTTTTACAAAACCCAGCCAGTCAAACTACAAGGGACATACAGAAGTTAATGGTCTCTGGCATAACATCAAGGAAGAAAAAAAAAAAAACACCACAAAGCTATTTTTCCAATTATTTAGCAATTTCTCTAAACAGAACCAGCATGTTTTTTTGAAGGAAAAAACTACTGTTCATAATTATTTGGTATCCAAATCATGAGAAGCTACTTGCCTTTAAGCTTGGTCCTCATAATGGCAAAAAGATTCACAAAAATTGTTTCTTTTTTGCCCTGAAATATCTCAACAACTATTGGATGGATTGTCATAAAGTTTTTTGATAATACACGGACGCCTGGAGAGAGATGCGTTATGATATCCATAGGGTTTGTGCATGTGGAATAAGTACTTCTGGCTGTTTGTGTATCTCTGTGTACTCTGTGTACACTCTCTGTGTACCTGTGGTATGGAGCGCTGCAGGTGAGAGATTGTGTATCTGTTGTACATGTTGTCACTGGTGCGGTTTTCATAGGGAATCAGGATCTGCAGACACAATGAGCAATGTTACACTGACACGACTGATTCAAAATGTATGCATAAAATGATCTCTCTTTATACTGCTGGTGAAGCTGATGAATCAGTTACATATTTCATGGTTAATGATATTGGGTTTTAATTAGCTCCAAAGCCATGGAGGCCTATCAAATCATTTCCATACATAAAGTGAGATTGTATTTATTTGACATGACGTCTTTACATGAGCCAGTTTGGTCTCGAAGGCGAGAGCCTTTTCCATCTGGGTCAGTGCTGTTTTCTCTGGAGCGCCCAGCATGACAGCTATATCCACCATCAAACTGAGCAAGGCTGCACGGTACTAAAGACGTAGAGAGGCAGAAAAAGACAAAGAGACAAATGTCATTTATTCTTTCATTGCTGTAAGCTACTGTCGCTACCATTACTGAACATCAGATACCATCAGACAACAAGAGCTTACATCTACCCTCAGATACAACTGTACTTTTATATCAGTATGTGTAATTTGTCACTATTTATATTTTTTATAAATACCTTTTTTTTAAGAGATGTTCTGTACAGCAGAGAGAATAATACTGACAGGGCCAGTGTACTGCTAGCGAGATAGTCAAAGATTTTCCGGTTGAGAAAACTTGTTCACTGCACTTTTTTTATTCAGGCCTAATGAGGCATTTATTAGTGGAGCAATCGAAATTCTGAAATTGATGTCTTGCCTTATGACTGCCTAGTATTTGAAAATGTTGAGTCAGGAAAGAAGCTCTTGCTCTGACATAAAAACCCAACATTAACCACTCATATTTCAAATGGCTGAAATTCTTTTCCGTTACAATTTATCACTCAAGCAGGAAGGAAATAGCTGCTGCAGGAAGAGGAGTTTTCAGATGACAGGTAAGGGGTGAAAGATGAGGCAGAAACTCACCGCCTCTGCAGAGGAAGTGTTGGTGATGTAGTCTTCCCTGGAGGGAAGAGACAAGGACGCCTGATCGAGCTGCATAAAAGACAGACAGCACAAGTTAGCCTCTGCTGCTTTTCGGGCGTGTTAACCTTGTAACATTTGCTGCAACAGTAATGTTCTGAAAAATGTTTGAGCAAGGTGCAGAATCCGTATCATCCCTTTTTATATACATACTGTGTCCGAACATACAAAGGTTTGTACTGTACTTCTTGCCTTACAGGCAAACATTACATTACAGTCTGTTAACATTTAGTTTTAGTTTCTCTATTTAGTATTTATAAGTACTAAATTATCATTCATTATCAGAGTTCACAAATACACTAATACACATTTAAACATGTATATCACCACATTTTGGTGTTATAAACCAATTAGTTAATTGAGTTATTATCAACTCATGTATAGTAGTTGAATATAATGTTGCTGAATGAATTCTGATTAATCGATCGTTATAGCCCTAATCCCTAAAATTCACAAGTGTCAAATTTAAATATGAAAAACATGCATTCAGACATAATCAATAATAAAAGTGAACTGTGCATATCTGACCTTGATGATGTAGTGTGAGGAGTTTTTGTCATCAGGGGAGACGTACAGGCGAATCAGGACACTCTTACTATGCTGGTTCCTCATCTCCGCCAGAGACTTCAGGAGGCTCCACTGACTCGCCGACCACTGATACTCCCCGCCGAGTCCATCCCCCACAACGGGCCACCGAAACTCTGGCTGTTTAAGCGTTTTCAGCATTGGTTTAATGTCCAGCTTCTCCAGCACAGCTTTGTAGACAGACACACAAAGATTAAGATCAGCATTATGAGCAGTACTTTATTTATGTTCATAACTTACTTTCTTGTTTTAAACATGGAAATGGGGACATCTTTGGATTATGAGGGCATTTTGTCCAGTCCTGACTACTTCAAAGAGCTGTTTGAGGGTTACCTGGTTTTGGGGTTAAGTTTAGAACTAGGTTTGGATTTAGGTCATGGTGAGTGGGGGTGGGGGTGGGTAGGTCAGCATAGGGGCCAATGAGGGTATTATAATAAACACAGTCCCAACAAATGTTGCACAAAGATTTGTGTGAATGATTGAATTTCTAACACTCTGGGGCCCATGATGTGGCCACACAGTCACAGTCTCTGGGGAATGAACGTACCTCAGTGCAATGCCCCCCAGGTAACGAAACCAAGTTCATGTGTGTGCTAGACTCACTCTCATTCATACAGGAGCGGTAGAGGATCTTAGCTTTGGTCACGGCATCCAGTTCGTCAGGGTGTGATGGAGCTTCCAGTAACTCTGACAAGAAACAACAGTTTGGCTCGTAACTGTTTTTTTTTTTTTTTGGTTGTTTGTTTCATTAGTAATACAGCCCCTGGTTGGCTTTGTGAAAAGTGTTGAACAGTGTGCAAGATTGTTTTCTTCTCAGTCTCTAAGACTTTAAGATGTGCAAGAACTTTTGAAATGGCCTTATGAAATAAAATCACTCTTTAGTCTTGCTTTGGAAATAAGTGATAACAACATAACAATCTATGGATGAAAATCGCTTTTTTTTTCTCCCAAGAAAATTCACAACAGTATGCAACACCCTCAGAAATGTGTGCAGCCAAAACAAACTCCAAGTCTTCAATAATAAAAATAAGTTCTGTTGTCTGTGTCCTCTACTGAAATTCCTATTCCTTCTTTGCTGTTTCTTCTCATTTGTATCCCAGTACAGTTCACTTCTACTGTCTTTTGATAGAAGACTTTGAGTCTTTTAAGCTAAGTGTAAGACAACCTTCGTGCAGGTGATGAACTCAGGCATTGATGAGAAATTTATGGGTGAAACACACCTTTGAGTCGGATGTCGACATGCTGCCGCAGCCAGGGGTAGATGCCGTATGAGGACGAATCTTCAGGGATTGGGTTCTCCTTCAGCCAGCCTCCACAGGAAAAAGTATAGAAGTCCTCGCAGGGATTAATGGACTGATCCATTTTACTCAAAATAGACCCCGCTACAGGTGGGAAAGACACACGCACACAAAAAGTCCCAATAATAACCGTTAAGTCACAACTGAAACATCTCAAACAATCATGGAATCTTAGAGAAAACTGTGTGCCACCATTCCTCACCTGCTTCAATGCATTCAGGGGTCAGACAGAACTCCTCCTGACTGGTTTTTTGAGAGACTGAGGGAGAAAAAAAAAAGTCAAGGATGAAAGGAGACAACTGACTACTGTGACTCGGACCACAGCAATGTACAACCAGTCTGCTGGTGTCACAATTGGCTTCTCAACAGAAACTCTACCCAGAAAACTGGGTTTATGGTCGACAAACCACATGCCACCTCAGAAAAGCTGGCCAAGATGGTCAGTCACTAAAAGAAAATCTGATTTTCAGGCTTTGTTCTTATTCTGCCAATGTGATCTCAAGTCAGAAAACATCCAATGTGGTTGAGGTAGGGCTACATATACCAATTATTTATTTTCCTGATAGATTATCATTTTCTCTGTAAAATGTCAGCAAAAAAGTGAAAAATGCTGATCAGGATTTCCAAGAGCCTAAGGTGTTGTATGTCTAATAATTTCTGTTGTAACTCCTCGCACCAAAGCAACAGATGCAAAGGTTTAAGTTTGAAATGCTACTTTCATAAAGGAGTTGAATGAAATTTTCATTTGTGTTCTTGAAAAGGCTGCAAGATCAGTGTGTGGTAATCATGCTTCATGCAGTGGTTATCTGAGGGAAGCGCAATAAGTGACGTTCCCATAATCCACTCTTTATCAAAATATGAGAAACACAGACCAAAGTGCAGTTGATACAGCTGGAGAGCACTCAGGCAGAGTAAACACTTAGTGGATTCATTTTAACCTTATGTCTGCCTGTACTGGAAACTCACAACCTACACCCGCCACATAACATTTAGCTGTGTGACATCACTCACAACTTGCCTGTCAGATGTAATTACTTCACACACTTCTAATAAGGGCAACGGTAACACCACAAATAGACAGACTAAGCCCCCTATTGTTTATGCTTCTTTACCCATTCACTTCCCCTCCTGGAAGGTGAAGGAAAGCGTGCCTCCCTAACCTCTTGGCAGCAGCCACTGTTGTGTGATGTGGCTCTGAGGGCGAACAGAGGCAGCACAAGCCCATGAAGTGAGCTAACAGATTTAGAAACCAAATCCCCATTGTGAACGAACGAGTGGAGCGTTATGGAGCTGCGCCGCAGTGTCTGACCTCTGAAACTGACCGGTCTTGTTGTCTCGTTAGAGCTGCTTGTGAGGATTGCTTAATGCTGTCCCCACTTATAGTAAAAATGCACACACTCACAACTTCAACCCTTGGCGCAACTTCAACAACCCCCTCTCCCTGCTCCTTCCGAAACGCACACACAGATGTCTCAGGCTCCAGTGTCACTCTTAATACCATCCTCATGTTCATTACTGAGATACCAAACAGGCCACTGATACAAATATGCATGGACACAAACACACTTTTAACAGGCACTGTATAAAATCATTAGGAAAAAAAAAAAAATCAAAGTAGCCACTTGGCATTCCTGTGCCTGGTCATTCGCATGGCTGGAGACTTAATCCCGGTTTCCATTAGAGTGGGTGTGTGGTACTGCATACATAGGCACATAACATAATTACACTTCAATGCCACCACAAGAATCTTTGCTTCCCTCAATAACAAAAAAAAGAAAAAAAAGAAAACAATACTTACCCCACCCCAGACACACATACATACCCCTCCCAGCCGCGACCATCCTCACCACCACAGACTACTGAAACTGCTCAACTACTGAAAGTTTCCGCATGAGGGCAGAGTCTTTATGCTAAACTGCCTTAACTGGTTGTAGCTTTATATTTAACATAAATTTATGAGAGTGGCATCGTTGTTCGTTGCTCTTGTCAAGAAAAAGAATGAGTGTGTTTCCCAAAATGTCAAACTAATTCTTTATTTTATCATTTTGATGTTTTAGCAAATGGAGAAAGTTGATATTTTAAGTAGCCTAAGATTTTTGTATGAACTTGTGTCGCATGTTTATGATTCTGCTCTTCCTTTTGGTAATCCACTGTGGTCCATTCAACCTGTGCTCCATTTAGAGCTTTTAAACTAACAAAGTATGATTAAATATGTCAAATTTGATTCTGTCAACAATGTTTACCCAAGTTTTATACTGTCTTTTAACACTGTTACATTTACAGCTTATATAAAGTTGTTGTTGAAAGGTGCTATACAAATAAACTTGTCTTGCATCAGGGCAAAGTATTGCAACACAAACCACAATTCTCTCTCTCATTTTTCCTGTTCCAGTTTTATGTGTGATACCTTTATGTTTTCAGCTGGTACAAACTGCTGGAGTATCTCTCCCTGGCACGTCTATATTCATGCCTTTGAAAGTGCCAGTGTTAATTAATGTGCACTGCCCCTTATAAATAAATAAATATACACACACCCTACCCACCACTACTCTGTCACACAGTCCCTGCTAATTAATTTCACATTCTGCTGGAAACAATGCCCACAAAGTGTCAACACACACATTCTTTCCTCCTTTCCCAGCGTCCAATTTGACTACCACTGTGCATTATGGAGAGTCCGAGGTTGTGCATGTGCATGTGGGCGTGTATGAAACCTTATATGAACCAAAAATAGTTCCCTGTGAGCCCTCCACAAAGACCTTTGCTCCCACCAGTGGGCTTGTGTGTGTTATTTACAGTGAGCTTGTACTATAATCTGAGCACAGCATGCACACTGTACAGTACATTTCCACAGAATTCCTTACAAATTATAATGCAGGTTGAGGAAAAATGTGTGTTTGTGTGTGTGGAGTGGACTTACCCAGTATGAGTGCAAGTAGTAGAATGGCACAGAGAGACACACACATGGCCAGTGCTATCCGGTAGAGACGAGTGTTGCCCCTCTCAGGTTTAACCCCACCGCCTCCTAAATGCTCCAGCTCCATGACTTACTATATCACACACACACACATATATATGTAAACACACTGACACACACTCACCCACACACACTAAACATCTAACCGTTCTGTTTTTTCTTAGAAACACAATGAAGACAGCAACAGAAACCAAAAAAGAGAAATCTGACAAAAAAGAACGTTTCTGGAAAATCCAGTTATAGTAACATATTCCTGAAAAAAAAAACTAAACTAAAATAAAATCACACTTTATTCAATTTCCGAGTCTGTCTCTCTTTCTCTGCTGCTATGTGTCTATCTGCTGCTAATCTAACTTCAACCCAGCTCTTCAAACTGTCCCACCCTCCCTCATCACTCCTCCTCTCCCCCATCACTCCTCCTCTCCTCCCTCCCTCTAGGAAACCAGGGACCAGGCTTCCCAGTGGTGAACAGATATCATTTATTTAAATTAATGGCTAAAAGCAGAAACACTGTCTGTGTAGAATTAGTGGCTGCAGTCCTTGTTAGTGGTGCAAGCATACGTGTGAAAAGTGTGCATCTAACCTCATGTACAGAATAGCAGGGTGCTCTGCTCGAAACATTTATCAGATCAGACAGTCAGTAGACCAGAACAAAATTAGATTTACTCTCTCTCTCACACACACACACACACACACACAGGACACTGATTACAATCGATTAATCTGATGATGATGATAACGATGACGTCCCCGCCTGTAAAAACACAGTGTGACAAAAACACATCACACTGTATCAACAGTTTCTCTGAAGGAGACACGATGTGCTGATGATAATAACACCACAGCTCCTGATTGGTCTTCAACCTCCCCCTCTCAAGGTAGTGAGAACTCTTCCTGCACGTGCTCATTTAGGGTTTGGGGCGTCAGCCACAAAGTCCCTATATAGACTTGACTTCCTGTGCTGCTAAAAACACCCATTCATCAAGCAGACACTTCGACCACAACACTATTGTTCACCATTTTGACTCACAATCATTTGTGTCCTGTTTTATTCTCATTGTTTGAAATCTTAATTGGAACCCTATGCTCTAGTTTTCATTGTCTCTGCTGCTCATCTAGCCTTTAATTTTTAGTCCATGCTAGCGATGTGGCTCTAGGGATGGCAACAGAGAAGTGGATTGGGTTGCACCAGCTATTCGTTAATCCATAATTAAGTTTGAATGTAAAGTCCTTTCTAAGTTCTTAGTAACTACTGGCTAGTTTCAAACTAGTGATTTACTTAATTGGGTTGCAACAATAAAAGAAATTAAATACTTTATTAATGTGTAAATCAGCTGCCAGGAAACATCTACAGAGCTGTCTGATGACAAGAAAGTTTCAGGGGGTGCAAAAGATTTATCTTTTGTAAATGTACAGTACACAACTAGTGGATGGATTGCCATGGAACTTGGTACAGACGTTCATGGTCACCAGAGGATGAATTGTAATAACTTTGATCCCCTGACCTTTCATCTTCAGCTTTTAGGATACATATTTATGACCAAGCTCATGCACAACTAATAATATTCCTGTCAGCTTCAGATACACTCATAGACTTTAGTCATAATTAGCAAATGTTAGCATAAAGTAAGAAGGTGGACATGGTAAACATTATACCTGTTGAATATAAACGTGTTAGCATTCTGACCATGTAGCTTAAAGCAGTGCTGTGCCTAAATGGCCATAGACCTTCCTGTAAACATAGAGGAGGTCACAGAGTTAAAGCAAGGCCTCACGGCTCAGTATGAACCAGACAGTTAGAACATCCCCCCTTTCACTCCCCTATCCTCCTCCTCCTCTTCATCATCCTCCCATGTCTGTTTACCCAAACATCCCTCCAGGCTGTCATTAACACAACATAAGCAACAGAAACCCACATGCAGGGTCACATAAGTAATCTTGCCATGTAGATTTGGAAAGGAAAATCAGCCTTCAAAATGCCTTATCTGAACACAAATACAAACACACGAGAAAGATGCCAACTCTCGCATGCAACATGATCTAATCCTCCCACAAACTTCCCTAATTATTTAATGTTAAAGTCCACAAAAAAGCAACAATTTTGAAAGATGAGCAGACAGAGGTGTCTGCTCATCTTTGGTAAACGCACCTCTGTGGCTAAACTTAGGGCCGCTCAGTATTTATATGTCTGTGGGAAACACCCTTCCAAATTACACTGCGTCATCTCTCTCACACACTCAGGAAAACATAATCACTGCAAGACTCCTTGAAAAGACTGAAGCAGCACTGTGGTCTGGAGCTGTTGCTAAAAGTAAAGCATGTGTGCTTTTGTCAGAGTCTGAGGAAGACAATGTGCCAATGTGCTGGGAATATGAAGCGTATAAAATTAGAAAGGTGCTCTGCTCTGCAGTGGAGGCACACCCCCGAGAGGAATGAGTACCTGCATGTGTTAGACCTCAACACATACAAACCTGATGAAATCACTGCATTTTCTATTAAATACTAGGAGTAAAAAAGTTAAACTATTAGTGAGTAATATATATATATATATATATATATATATATATATATATAACAAAAAGAGGACACAGAGAAACTAAAATAGGCCATGAAGTCAACATAAATTAACCTCATCTCTGCATTTATGTGAGTGGATGTGTAGTATGAAGATTTAACTGCACTGGGAAAAAAAAAAGAAAAAAGATTGTAAAGAGCTGGATCACTGACTATTGTTTTGCATTGATTTTACCACTGACTGATCCGTATTTAACAGTACAACATAGCTTCTTTTCCATTCAACATTCTTCCTTACTGTTTATACAGTACATATCACAGCTACATTTACTGCATCGTCTCTATACTGGGTCACACTTGACTGTAACCCCTACATTTAGCAGATACGCCAAAGGGAGGAGTTTATGAACACATTATTAAACACTTATATCTACATACAGCCACATTATAGTGCATTACAAGTGATTTATTACATGTTTACATAGCCCTAATCCAGTCTAATACAAAATCTCAGTAGCTTTCCATTCTTTTATTTTTCATACCCTGGAAAAATACTGCCTCAGCTTTCCTTATAGGATTAAACCATGACTCATGAGAACCTGTTGGACATATGGGTGTCTCAACTCGCTTGGTGCACAATATCCAGATACGCTGACATATTCTATATCCACATGAAAGGTTTTGCTCACAATCCAAAGTCAGGCAATTTAGGCGAACTGGAACTCTACTGTTCAAACGAAAGTACTCCAAAGAATATAGATATTTTGACACCGGAGAAAAAAGCGTACAATATGCATCATCCTTCAGATTTTGTCAGTTAGTCAAATGGTGTCACATTTGACAGACAAATTAAACACAAAAACCAAAAAAAGAAACCGGAAATGAATTCTGTGACTTATTAAACAGCACTAAAACAAAGTCCTTAAATACAACAAGTCCTTTATTCCACAGTTTTGAATCAACTTTTACAACCAGATCACAGACAGTGAGAGGCCAAGAGAGTAAAAATGAAACTTGCACTTTGAGGAAAAAGAGGAAAAAGTTAAGCCATTTTCCCACAACAATGCCCGAGGAGGAGAGAGACACTTAACTGAGCAAATGTGTTTCGTTTAAAAATGTGGTTCCTGTGTTCAAACATGGTTTGGATATCACAAAGTGTTGCGGGTCATCTTCATCAATTCTTTAATTAATGTACACACTTATGAGACGGCAGTTTGAAATACTGCCACATTAATGTTAGGTAGTACTTTTTTTTTTTTCCAGCTGTGATGTGGTATTAAATCAAGGTATTGCCATGCATTAGCCAATAAAATTAAGGCTTTTTAAACTGCTGTTGTCCAAAGATGCCTTAGGTTAGGCCAAGACAAACACATTTTCTCTTCAGCAAGGAAATATGGCATTTTAGAATCAAACCCTGAAAAAACCAAGATGGTTTTCTCTCAAACCTCAAACACAAACACATTACAGACACTAAAATTTGGAAAGATTGTGCCGTCTTTGTAAACAGTCACACAGGACAGTGCTTTATAGCAAGTGCTTTATTTATTTGTATATGTGCTTTTGTGTATACGACGGCAACAAGGTGGAAGAAGTGAGTAGTTTATTGTTTTCCCTGGTGGTCCGGTAAGCTCTTAAAGGCAGAGTAATGATCTGCTCAACAGTCTCCAGAACTTGGGCAGTACTGCTGGGTAAAGCAGTCTGTTCCCTGTATGTTCACAGTTTAATGGTCCACACATTTCAAACACATTCTGAGAGAACATCTCTCAGTCCGCATGGAGCTTTATTCGTTTTGTCCTGCCAGGCCAGCTAACCGCTGTGGCTACCGCGCCGTGACCATCCATAGGCCCAGTGCCACGTTGGCTGCTAGCAGGGCGCTGCCCGCCAGCAGCAGGAAGAAACCAATCAGCTCACGCTTTTGACGGTCTGTTACCACAGTAACCAGCGTGGCCTCCAGCAGAGCGTTCAGCATCCACTGACCGTCAAGAGCGAAGCACGGCACGGAGTTGACTACAGCTAAAGCACCAGAGAGGGACACCACGTATCTGACAAGCAACAGGGCTAAGGTCAATAAATTCACATTTTAGGAGTTTGGCCCTTTGTTCAGTTTACATATTACCAAAAAAAACATAGAAAACAGAAATATTCATATTTACCTGGAGCATAAGCAGTGTTTCTGCAGGATTCACCAACTAACATTTAAGACTTTCTAAGACCTGATACGTATGTGAAATACAAATACAGACAGTACCAAAGACTTACGTGACCCTTCTATCCTTCAGAAAGTTAAATCTGTTTAAATTTTGTGTGAGTGACCTTGACAGAAGAGCACTGTCAAGAGCATTTACTTTTCTAAAACCACGTCCTCAAACATTCATCACCTGATTATGCCCTTTAAAAATGGAAGGATACTTGCAGAAGGTCTCCAAGAAGACGGGCAGATCCAGGTGGAGGAAACCAAACCGGGGGACAAAGTTGGTCAGACTCACTGGGAAAGACAAGAAAAACAGGGCGGGGGGTTTTATTGTCACACTACTGGAGCCTATTTACACATTTTATACCACACATTAATAAATCTGTCTGTAAACTGTCTTAAATAGCAGCAGCAACAACAACAAGCCTCGTCCTACTCACTCACTGTACATCAATTAACTTGACTGGAGAAACAGCTCAACACCCACACTGTAAACAGCAATTATATGAATATTACAGATACAAGCTCACGCCTCTACTACTAAAAAAGTATTGTTAAACTTTTGAAGAGAAAATGCAAGCAATTTTTTGCACTATTATTTCTAAATAAGTTAAAAAACACTATTTGTAACTTCACAGTAAAATTATTAGCAGTTATTACATATTAATAGCTATTTTTGAGTCAAATTGACCTCAACATGCTTCCCAGTAAAATGGTGAAACAAACAACGAATTAAAGAAGGGAAGTAACATCGTCACCATAGACAAATACTATACGTACCAGCATACTGAAGATGCGGCGGGTACCCCACAAACAGCATGTGTGTATTCGGAGGGTGTGTGACACGGATGAAGCGAGTCTGGTTTTCCAGAGAGGGAGTAACGCAAACGCTGGCGGCGTGGGAGTGTGCGGCACAGTCGTCATCGGTACGACACACTCGCGTCCCCGTCACCATCTTACGCACTGGCATACAGGCATACTGCAACCACAGGATTACAAAAGGAACGCAAATATATAAAACATATAGAAGAGAGGTCAGAAGTATGTACTTATTTTTTTCCATTCATTAAATGTAACTTTTCCTGTGGTTGCCTTTGTTGTTCTTTGGTTTCTAGTGCTCATATGTCTTTGACCCTTTGTTATCTTGTTTTTTTCCACATATCTTGACTTACTGTAGTGCTTTTTTTAAATTTTTTTTTATTCTTGTGTGGATTAATGACAGCGGTTATCTTGTTTGCTGTTGGTAGTCTTTTTCCATGACCGTGACCTGTTTATACGGCACAACTTCACAGAAATGATCATAAGTGTGATGTGTGATATTTTGCAGCCCAGCATATAAGAACTGGAGCACCATAAGCAAAGCACAAGTAAATCATAAAGAAATGCGTTGCAAACAAAGTCCCAAAAATGGGAATAAAAGGAACAGAACTGAATAAAGGAAGTGATATACATATGCTTGGTGATATAAAATGCTTTGGAAACCTGTTCACATGATAAACCAGTCATAAAAACTCCCTGCCTGTGTGAGCGTGTATCACCTCTCTCTCTCTGCTGTTCCTGCCCTGTGGTTTAATATAAGAGAAACAGAGGTCTGTCAGGCTGTTGTTGCTGCAGCAGTCCATCGTTCCATCCAAACGCTTGAAAGCTTCAAAGAGGTGGGGAGGGGGGGGGGAGAGATGGATGAAGGAGAGGGAAGCAGACTAAATAGATTTGTGTGAGTCGGGCTGGAAAACTGAAAATCACAAAGGCAGCTCTGAAAACATGTCACTTCACACACATAAAGACGGATGTCAGTGATGTTATTTTTCCGCTCAGTTGTTGAATCTACTCACAGTAGATGATTAGACAAGAATAGAGTATCACACTCCTCATACGTCAGCAGGACCTCTGGCCATGCTCTCACAAAAAGGACATAACTGTTTATGTACTATAATAATAAATAATAATAATAATAATAATTATTATTATTATTAATAGTAGTTTGTTTTTTTAACACAGTTACAAAGTACTTTTACATGAGATACAGTAATAAAGTTACACTGTTAAAAGTAAAACCAGAGCAGTGACATAATAGCACAACACTGTCCAATAGCTACTTTTCTGGACAAACTGATTTTAGAGATGCTTTTCAAAAATTCATCTTTGCTGCTCCAAATGAAATTCTGGTGTTTTGATAAAGCACACTCACCTCGTCCATGAGCCCAGCTGGGCTGCAGGCTGGCGACAGGGACACAGTATCCAGTCTGTGGGGTGTGAGCAAGGTGAGACAGGCAGCTGCTCCAGTCCTCCACTCCCCTGACCGGACAGTCCTCCAGCCCTGTCACGATGTCCCCGACTGACAGACCCCGTGGACCATCGGCCGCAGAGCCCTGGTCAAAAGACACAGACGTATTCTTATGGTTATTAGAATATTATTGTTATACTAATATAATTATTATCATTATATTATTTTCTCTTGGTATGTTTTCCATTTTATTTTTGTATTACTCTTAATTGAATGATTTTACCATGTAAAGCACTTTGTTCATTATTATCATTATCATTATTATTACTGCTGCTCAAAGTGTGAAGTACGAACCGCATGAATATGCAGAAGTGATGATGTAAAAGAGCATTCATGCCTTGTCAGCTTAGTCCAGATAAATACAGGACAGAAAATTAATGACTATTACTGCAGTACTGGGGCAAAAGAATAGGCTAAGGAAGTAAAGCAATGGCTACTTTAGTGACAGGTAAGTGATCATAGCTATCTATGTGATGAAAATTACATTTTCATTTTTAATTGTCGGTAGCTTCATATATACATGAGAGGGGTATCCATCTTAACCCTCAGCAAGAGGGAGAATAAGTGCATTTCTATTCCTTTAAGCCAGGGAGTATAATTACATTTTAAAAATATCTAAACGGGTACAAACATAACCTGTTGCACTGACCTGCATGATCTCGATGACCAGAGCCCCGGCTCCAGTGGAGTACATGGGAAACAGAAAGAGAGGCAACAGGAAGAGGAAGGCTAACGCTACCACACACAGAACAAAGTTGTGCCAGACTCCTACGGAGGGGAAAAAAAAAAAAACACACAGAAAATATATTTTAAATTGTCACATTTTCAGTTTAGATTTAATTGAATTTTTAGTGTTGGTTGACTTTTTGAAGCATTCATTTATCTTATAATAGGGCTGCAATCATCAATTAACTTCCTGATAAATCAACTATCTGCACGGCCCATTACATGTCAGCAATCGATCAAATAGATTAATTGATTCTGAAACAGCAAAAAGCTGTGAAAATGGTCCTTGACAATATCCTCACGTCTATGAACGTATAACCATCAAATTTTTCAATTATCGGAATAGCTGGTGATTAATGTTTTTTCTGGGCGACGAGTTGATGAATCAACTGATCGCTGCAGCTCTGTTACGAAGGCTTCAAACTTCTCATTCATAATCTAAAACACTGTAAAGGTTACGAACATGATCAAGTTTCCACTTCAAACAGGAAAGCCAATACTACAGTCATGATATGGTTTTACAACTGCTCTATGTTCTCCACATATTTGAGCTGTAGGATGTTGTGGTGTAACTGTAACCACTGAGCACTAAAAATAACTGTCTATACCATCGTAATTATGCAAGAAGACACAGTCAGACGCCCAAAACCACATGAGGAAGTGTCTCATTGCCTGATGAGGTCAAGACACAATTTTTGGGCCTGAAACACAGAATTTGGTGCAAAGCCAGCATTCAAGCAAGATGAACGCACCATCATGGAACAGATTATACAGAGTCTCTGGTCAGGGGAAAATTTATAGCTTAAGATAGCAAGATATTTTGAGGAACTTCTTTCTTCTTGGGAAAAAATATCCTCCTGTTTTTATGTCTGAAAATGTGGCCGGTTACTACATCCTAATTAAAGTGAAAAACCTCCCAGAAAAGATTTAAGGGATTTTAATTTCAGGCCTACACGCAAAAAAAGGTTGCACATATTTCTGATATTGACTTTACAGTAAACAAACTATTAAAGTTAGATCACTATTCTCTATGGGGTTAAATAATAAACATGTTATGTCACAGAACCCCTCCGTGAAAAGAGCAATCTCCGCTGTGGACAGAGAGACAGATAAATAAACACAGCATGTTGTTATGTCACCTTCTCTCCCTCTGGTGTGTCAGACAACCTGACTGGATGTCTCGGTTTCATGCCTGCAGTCACCACCCTTATTTTCTAGTCACATTAGGCAAAGAAAAAGCCTGAAGGAAATTTTCTCCAGTTAAAGACTCATAGTTAAAGACACATAGTTTTCACAGTAGCTCTTCACTGCCCTCTAAAGGCTCTTTACTGCAAAGGGAAATTTCAATAATCTTGTATATTCACTACTGTCAGATGAGTGACAAACTGGCAAATCATCCTTTCTTGAGTAGTTTAATCTGTAACGATGCAGCATATTTTCTAAGTTGATCATATGTAGTATATGTAGAAATCATAATGTGCAAAGTAACTATAGGTTTAAGATAAAATTAGTGGAGTACAAAGTAAAATATTTGCCTCTGACATGGAGTGGAAGCATAAAACAGCCTGAAACTAAAAAAACTAAAACTGAAATACTCATGTTAAGTACGAGTACCACAACAAGAACAAATTTTGTACTTTTTATTCTGCTTCATATATTTGGCAGCTATAGTTACTTTGCACTGGAAGATTTTTTTCATACAAAACAACTGATTTGCCACTAAAATGTAAAACATTGTCATTTTAGTCAGTGATTGAGTTTATTAAAAATTCTCCTGCCTCATCGCGTTTTGTTTCAAAGCTCAGACTCTGCTTTTTAGAGCATTTTTAAACTTGTTGAATACAGTGCTCTGTTAGGACTGACAGATATATTTTCCATTTGTTTTAAGAAAAGGTTTTTAGGGTGTAATTATTTTCAGAAATGTCTTCATGATAATGGGGATTTGCAGATTAAACTGTCCAACAATATATAGTAGTTTAAATTAGCTCCATCCTGAACAACAGTAAAAGGCCACATACATATTCATGCATCGGTGATAATCATCCTTTCATACAATATATGGATGTATAACACAGGTAACCTAAAAACATTGTAAAAAAAAAAAAAAAAAAAAATCACACCAAAATAATTTAAACTGATTTATGACTATAAAACAACAATATCTAATACAGATAATCAATTGTCATGACCTGAATGCACACAAATTTAATTTGTGTAAATGAAATTTAAGACTTTTTAATACCTACTAAGACCTAAATTCAAAGCTTTTAAAGACTTTTCAAGACCTGTAGATTCCTGTCATACAATAATATTTTTGCACAGCTTTCTCATCAAAAACTGTCCTATTTTTGTAGACCAGACTGCACTGAAATAATCAGTCATTAACCGGCTCCCACTGATCACCTATGGTGGCCCGGAGGAGACATCAGTCACATTCATGCGTGAAAAACTGCCAGCTTCACCAATCAATTCATTAAAATCTAATTTTCTTAATTGCGGAGTGAAATGATTTGATGTGAGGCAGCTGTCCGGTGCTCAGAAATAAAAAGACCTCAGAGTGACCTTCACTGGAGAAACTGAAATGAGTATTTAACAAAATGCCTGTAATAGTTGTGATTAATAGCTGTGATCACATCAGCTGGCAAAATAATCAGGATTAATATTTCTGCCCTGAGGAGGGATCAACAGATTTATAGATTTAAAAAAAAAAAAAAAAAAAAAAACTCTTACCAGCACAGAAAATGCGGAGCTGCTGTGTGGGTGATATGAGGTTGAGGTGAGTGGTGAAGAGGTCCACAAAGGCACCGGGATACACCACAAACACAAACATGCCGAAGCCGTTCACTCGCACCTGCTCCCTGCAGGGGATGGAAAAATATTCTCTAAGTACTCTTAAAAAATTTTTGTAAGAGGAAGAGACAACATTAACAGAACTCATCACATGTTTTTAAGATGGAGGTCCAGTCAAATGCAGTCATATGCTTAGAAATGAACACAGATGTTTGGAAAAGTTACATCACTAACATCAGGGACAGAATCATATCAAACCTGGTTGAAAAATATCTCAATTTACAAGTAAATCATCCGAAAAACACCCACAGTGTATGTGTGTGGCTAACAGGACTTGTTTAAAACTAAATTAATGACAAGACAGCCTTCCTATAGCTCCCACCATACAGCAGGAATCATTCTTAATGGCTAGTAGATGATCATCACCCTACTGGTTGCCATGGTAACATTTTCTGTTACAGAGAAGTGAGTCGAGTACCTCAGTGCTGCCATGGCGTGGCCCAGCTCATGTATAACTCCACTGAGCAGCAGGGCGATGAAGAAGTAGGCCAGCTGACTGGTGGGCAGATTGACACCAGGGACCTGAAGAAACACCCGAGAGGAGAGAGCAAAGAGTGAAGATACAGAAACACAACGTGAACAACAACAGTGGTTCAAGGGTTTCCTGGTTCTGATGTGATTTTTATATGAATTTTAAACTTTTTACTGCAGAATATTTTATTGAAATACGATCACCCCCCCCACCCCCGCACATTTGGCAAATAAACACTCCATTTGTATCACAAGACTGATTTACATCTTCCTCCCCACTGTTTTTTTGTCTCCTTCTTCCTATTTGTGCGATGTTTTGCTGAAGTTGTATATTTCTGTGTGCTCTGCATTTTCCTACTCCGCTGGCTGCATAGTGCATTTTCTTCTTCTCCAGGCTGAACACTCACTTATTAATGGCCTGCTAATAGCTTCCCATGAATCACCTACAAAAGGTCCACTGGGAATAGTGCTCACTTTAATGCATGGATATTTGACAGCTCAATGAATAAAAAGCGAACAGGAGGAAAATGCAAAATATGAGCCCATCATAACTGGGGGCTTTTTTCAGCCCTTCATTTGATTTTCAGTCTGTGTGTGAACTTTCAAGGACATTTATGCTCTGAGCTCCGGTTAATCTCTGAACCTGTAGACTGAAAAGAGATACACAATGTTTTACCAGTCAAATTTAAGAGCAGTCTCAAGTATAACATTGTTAAGGGAACACTGAAACTGGGAAACAAAGCACCCACTATCTGTTTAATTCACCTGCTGTAAATCACCTGTAAAAGCTCATAAATGTCCAGGCCGGTGTGTACGTACCACCACCTGCAGGGCCTGCTGACCTCCTATCCGAGGATTGTCTGTGGTCATCTGAGCGAGCGTCTGCTGCAGCGTCTTTATCAGCAGCACCACTGATCCCAGCATGGCCACTACGCCAAACACCAGACCGCTGTTGAACCTGGGAGACATTAAAAATTGCCACAACAGAGAATTTATTCCAAGCGGTGCAATCTGTTCGTATTTTATGAGCATATAACTGTAATAAAATGTATATGAAAAATAAACTAAAAGCTTGCAGGATTTTTTTGGAGGCAAACCACTGTATGACCCTTGAGTCGATTGACCTCTGCTATCAGATTTAATGCTGTTTGACTAAGTTTATGATAAATTTGCTTAAGCTGACCAACTGGAAAATCTTTGTTGGAAAAACCTGTTATAGGAGAAGGATGAAATTTGGATCAGGAAATTACAGAAATAATGCAGGAATAGTTAAGGCTGAGTGTAGCATATTATTTCAACAGCTTTCCTCACCACAAATAAAGGGCTCGGGGGTTGATGCGGGCGCAGTAAGAAAACAGACGGTTGAACATGGTGGTCTGCCACCTCACGTGGAAAGGAGACAACATCAGGCCTCGACTCGCCAGCCATGACTCGTAGCTGATCCGGTGTGTCACTGACGACTGCAGGGCAGAGCAGAAAAGTGGGAAAAAAGCTGGCATGTTATGAGCAGTATATTTTATACTGGATAAACTGCTCAGTGACCACTTTATTGGGTACACCTGTATCCAACAAACAATCCAGTGCAATCCAATAAAACTGTTCTGCCATAAAGTTTATCTTTACAAGCCATACAATCTTCAGATTTTTATTATATGTTATCTATGTAAATTATTTGTGGATATATTATATTCAGTGCATTAGACTGTACAGGTGTACCTAATAAAGTCACTGAGGGTATTTAATGGAGACACCGTCTCAGTGAAATGTCTTTTCTGTACTGCAACATAACACATACTCAGTCTACTTCCGTAGAGGTTTTTTTTGTTTGTTTGTTTGTTTTCAGTAAACACATAACCACTTTAGATGCTTGGATGGAGTCAGCACACTCCATGATTTTGAGATCAGCAAACAACACAGCAAATACTGATTCACTTTCTTTGCGTTTCCTCCATTTTGCATGAAGTTAACGGATAACTAAAACCAACTGAGCTGAAAACATTTGAACAGCAATGTGTGTATTGATCTCAACAAGCCACTAACAACACCAACAAAATGCAAACATATAAAAACACATTTCTGTCACCATGCAGATAAACCCAATGACGAGGATGAGTTTTTTAAGGACCAGAAAGTGTTCAGAAATATTACTGAGATGCAAGAGCTGCCATCGGTTTCTACAATAAGAGGTTACTGCTCTTGTTAACGCAACACAAAATTACTACTTATCTGCAGGTCTTTGAGTCAAGCACAGTCAAATTCACTCATTAAGCCCAAAATCCCAAATCTGTGGCAATCTGTAAAACATCTTATGTCACCTTATCTGATCCTCTGTCTGCTCCTGTTTTAGATTTTAGTTTAGTTTAGTTTTACTCTGCATGTATTCATTGTGATTCCTGACGAATTTCAACAAGCTCCTTCACAAGCTTTAGAAAACAGTCTGTGTTGTAGCAGCGTTCACCTACATTAGGCCTGTGGACACTATGACTGTAATTATTACAGTCATTCCTCCCTGTATTATTGGTGGCAGCTTGTTTAAAGCACCAAAATAAACAAACAAACAAACAAAACAAAACAAAACAAAAAAAAACAACAACTCATCCTCACCCTCAGCAGTGTGTCGGCTAGATAGACAGCACACCAGGCTGCCATCACACACACCAGCAGAGACACAGGAATCATGGTGCTTCCAGGGGACTGGCTCAACCGAGCAGGGCCGTCTCCATCACTCCCTCTGCCCGCTGTTTGTCACGCATATAGCCGCGGTCACACATGTTTGGCAAAAAATATAAAGGAGGGTACGGTTGGTTTTCAGAGAGGATCTGAGCGGAAAGCACCGTCAGAACTGTCCGAAAAACTCTTCCTGTTTAGCTTCTTCTTCTCTTTTAAAGGCAAACAGCAACAACCAAACAGAGCACCAGCTCCCCCCAGTGTTCAACAGGAGGAATTTTCATTTCCACCTTTCTTTCTCTGTCTCTTTTTCTTTCTTTCTAACATAGACATTGCATCATAGCATAATCCAAGCCGCAGTAAATTGTTAAAGAAACATAAAAAACAAACAAACAAATCAATAAACAAATTAAACAAAATAATAGAAAGATAACAATTGCTGCATTGGGGATAGATAGAAAGAAAGAAAGAAAGAAAGAAAGAAAGAAAGAAAGAAAGAAAGAAAGAAAGAAAGAAAGAAAGAAAGAAAGAAAACGTTGAACTCCCAAGGGCAGAACAAGTCGGAGCTGCAGCTATAAAAAAAAAAAAGCAACCTTGTGTCTAGATATTGGCTTTCGTCCTATTAAAAGGTCAGGAGGGTAAAAGACGCCAGTAAATGTGCACAGCCTGACTCAGATGTAACTCCAGCTCCCAGTCTGACTCATCAAGACAAAAATGTGAACAGGTAACATGAACCTACTCATGTATAAAGCTTTGTGTGTCATTGCACTTCACATCACATTGCACTTTCTCAGTATATGTTCACACCACTTCAGAATAAAAAGACAGGGACTCAGGGCAAAAATACATAGGCTCTTATCATTTCAGTATATATTTTGCTTGAGTGATGCACGTCACCAAACATATTTGCTTTTAGTCAAATTACTCCACACGAAATGCTAAGCAGGAGGACAGCTCAGGGCCATGGGGGCCAAATCTACACATCTACACATCACGCTACCTATGGAGAGGCTTCTATGTTGTTGTTTTCTGAATGAAGTTTGGTCCCAGCTTCTGGCCAAACTTTATCCACCAAGAGGCAACAGCAAAATATTCAGCAATGGTATGTTAAATACCACAAATACAGACAGTGATGAATGTGTTTATCTGTGATAGGTAAGGACTGCCCCTGCCAACAGGTAAGACCAGTGTGTGTGTGTGTGTGTGTGTGTGTGTGCGTGCGCAGAGGGGGTTGTATTTGCATGGTTTGAAATATATAACCAACCTACAGTTCGAGGCTCTTCATTTTACTATCTGGACACACAGTACATTCATTTTCATAGGTGAGACTGAAGAGGATCACTGGTTTGATGTAATGAAGGTGGATAGCTTCATCTGAAGAATTGCTGATACTGAAAGAAAGATAGGTGGAACCGGTGAGCACACACTACAAGAGAATTAAAATATATAGAAAGACATGCACAGGCAGAAACACACACACACAGAGGCTGAAAACTCATTCTGCTTTTCCGATGCTGGGTCGGGTTCCACTCAGGGAGGAGTTTCCTGTCTCTCCAAGCCAATCAGGCTGAGCGGAAACAGGTCAGGTAGCCGAAGAGGACCTCAGAGGGACCGCAGGCAGGGCAGAGCAGCCACGCACACGAGGAGGTAAGACAGCACACACACATTCACACACACACCTTTAACCCTATGAGATCACTGTGCTCATCAATGTATAAATGCAGATATACCAGCATGACTACTTCAGTGTGTGAATCAGTGTGTGTGTGTGTGTGTGTGTGTGTGTGTGTTTGAGTGAGTGTCACAGCAGAAATAGGGCAGTGCCATTTTAGTCACTAAGATTAGGAGGAGTGTTTTGAGGATTGAAGTGTCACGATTTGAAGATGAAGAAAAAAAGTGTCAGTGCTTGCCATTGTAAACATTTGTAAATGTCATATAGACAGTTTTGTGTTTGAGCGGCTCATGCTTAAATGTTCCATTTTTTTGAGGTCTAGCACTTGAACGATTTCAGCACACAAACAAATCAAAAACATAAAAAAATATGCTAAAATCAGAGGCTATGTTGGTCAACACGGGACAAAGTTCGGTCCTGCAGTTATGTTCTTTCCCTAACTGGAATGTTTTACTTGTTATTATGAACATATTAAAATTCCATACAAGCAGACAGTTTTGCGTTTAGGTGTGTCATGCTTAAATGTTTCATTTTATTGAATGAAGTTTGGTCTTACTGGTAAATTGGAACATTTTGCTATGATTGTAGCTCCAAAACCTTAAAAAAGTGCTCAAATTGAGGAGAATCCAGGGCCCCTGTGCTACTGTTTGGCTATGTTTTGGTCCGTATCTGTGTGTGTCCATGTGTTCCTGAGAGGGTGTGTGTGTGTGTATGGATAGAAAGCAGGTCCCTTCTGTGTATCACTCGTCTATTTATAGTGAGAACAAATCCCAGATATGAGAGGAATCCTTCTACCACTTACCAGGCAGCCAGAGAGAAAATGAGAGGGCGGAGAGAAGGCGAAAAGAGAAAGAAAAAGAAAGAGATGGAGTGTAGAGAGGAGACAAGTCTGTGACACATAGAAAGTATAAGGAAAGTTCATATATAAAATCAAGCATTAGAGGATACAGTGTTGTGTCATCAACAGGTAAGTTACATCTGCTTGTGTTTATCAGAATGCTGATGTGTATGTTGTGTTTTTGGTTGGCAGGTAGGACATTACTGTACTATTCATCCTGTATTTCATCCTGTATTTCATCCTGTAATTCATTCAGTGTATTTTGTAGTTTTTAAGGAACAATCTGGAAGTTTCTGATAACCTGTAGGTTTTCTCAGTGTTTAGCAATGGATAAATACAACTGTTTTGATCAAATATATCAATAACTAAATCCTATTTATGCAAAAAGTAACTTTTATTCTGGCAGGGTAAGTCTGGCAGTACTCTTTATTATTGTCAGCAAATCCCAAGAAATGGTCAAAACCAACAGGAGTTTCCAACATTTCTCTCCCTATCTGTTGCACTTTGCCCCAACTTCCTGCTTATGTGTAAATCTATAAAATCTATATAATATGTTGGGATAGACACCATTTCACTATCTTAGTTAAATGAGAAGATGACACTAGCCAGGAGATGATTAGCCTAGCTTGGCATAAACTTTTGGCCTCCTGGCCAAGAAATATTATGTGTGGTATACACATAACCCACCCATAACTACAGCTGCTTTTTCCCATTTCTGTCTTTGAAAGCACCAGTTATTCTAAAACTGAAAAGTCATGCGAGTCATTGAGCTTCATCATCTGAGGAGCATGAATGTCTCTACAAAATGTCTTGTCAATCCATTGAAAAGTTTTTGAGATGTTTCAGCCTGGACCAAAAACAAAATATTGCCAGCTTTATCCTAATTAATTCATTCAGTTTTTGATTAATACTACTTTACATGCAGCTGCAGCTCTCTAAACGTGCTCTCTTGTCTATATTCCAGAAATACTCTAATAACGTCACACACTGAGGCATGCACACACACTCCCTCTCGTGTCCACACACACTCACACCTCATAGAGTTTTTCTGTGAGGTGTCGGAGGTTTGAAGGGTTTTAATGTTTGAAGATTTGAATAATGTAAAATATGAGGATTAATTGCACCTGTGGTTATGTGTGTGTGTTTGTGCGTGTGAGAGAGAGAATGAGTGTGTGCACACGGTATGTGTGAAAGTGAAAGGGCTTGTCAGGCTTTGCAGAGTGGCGTCAGAGGGCAGGTGCTACTCACAGCCAACATAAATATCATCACATTGTGTAAGCATGAGAGTATCTGTGACTGTGTATTCTGGGGGTGTCCAGGCTTTTGCTCTCATGTCAAGGACAGCAAAGCTCTTACTGCATGTTGTTGCACAAACAGCACCCTGGCAACAGTATCTAAGTGCTGCCATCAACGCAGCAGCAGCCGGAGAGTCTGAGACTCACTCGGCTTCTGTGGTCCTCTGAGCTACTAAAAGATAAGATAAATAGGCCATGGAAACTTGTATGGTTAGGGACCTCTTGGGTCAGTGTTGATCTGTGGAACACCAAAAGGGGAGGGAGGAAGTAAAAAATAACTGAAAAGAGGCCTAGAGGAAATGCAAAGTGGATGATTGACATTACTGGGATTTAATTAGAGAGTCTTTTGAAAATGAAACTATATGTATGTTTGTGTATTTATTTTTATATACTTGCATCTTCAGAAGTCCTCCTAATTAAATGACCCCTACAACAGCCTATAGAGGTGAATATGAGCAGGACAACATCAATTCTGTGCCTTCCCAAACCTGCTGGTTAGGGTAAAGGTTTGATCAGGTTCAGGCAAAGATCATTAGATGGATTGTGGGATTGTTTTTTGTTGGACAGTCTTGAAAATTTCTGAGCAATTTTTTTACAAATAAAATTGTATATTTGTGATCCACTTTAAAGTATTTACAACGTCAGAGGAAAGGAAGAACTTAAGGGCCACAGGAGGAAATGAAAATTAGGGAATGATGCCAGTTCCATCCTTTAATAACAATAATTTGTCACTGTTCTGTCAAAGCAATGTACCTCTAAAAACTTTCGTGAGCTAAGATAAACAGACCCATTTTGCATTTTTCGGACAATTCAATGGGGTTGAAAACAATTTATTTAGCTTTAGAAGCAGCCCATAAAGGAACTTAATCCTTCAGTTTATCTGAAAATGTTACATATTTTTTATTGGACAGTGAATAACTAATTACATATATTATATTGCTATTATTCTGGGTAATTAGGAAAGTGGATGTGGTTTGTGCGATCGATAAGTCCATTTAGTGTCTGTCACCGCTGCTCCTGCACAGAGCAAATGACTGTCACTAAAAAAAGGTGGAGTGCATTTAAATTCACACTCGCCACTTTTCCTGCCGTACATCTACACATCACTATATTAAATGTTTCTCTCACACAGCCTCAGAGCTCTTGCTGAAATTGAGGCACTATTGCACTTTAATTTTGACATTCCCCACCGTCTCTCGGTCTCCTGCTCATGAATGATTCAGAGAACAGTTCCTCTACCTGCTTTTCTCTGTAAGAGTCGCTAAGCAACTGAAATGCTATCCCGGGCCTTTAAAACCACAGAAACAGAGTCCCAGTGCCCCCAACATGCATACACACACACTCAAATACACACAGCTGAATGTCTGTTATCTGTGTTTCCTCCAGGTCAGTGGACTTAACGGGTGGATTATGTCCAAACCTTCGTCCAACGTCAAGGCCCTTCAGGTAAAAGTTTTTCATCTGTCTGCACAATATAGGCTGTTTCCATGGGTGAGTGTAGTTTTACAGTGTGTGTGTGTGAAAGTGCCTTACATCTTAAGGCATCAATATATATCATACTGATCCTGAGTGTGTTTGTCCTGTCTGGAACTGGAACTTTATTATGGTGAACACAGGAAAATTAACAATCCACAGTGTACTGCAAGGATAAAAGAGACTGCAGATAACAGAAGTGTTTCCACATTAAAGTATTTATTGGTAAAGGCAAATACAGAGTTCTGACTGTGCATATAGAGCATCAAGGCTTTAATAGTGCAGAGTTGTAGCGAGGCAAAGGGATGCAGTTGTCTGTATTTCTGTCGTAATGGCTTTGTGTGTGCATGTCAGAGAAGGTTTCTTCCTTTGTCTCTCTTCTCATTGTGCTCATTTTCATGTCTAACCATGGGATAGGCATCAGGACAGAGGGTTTTCAAATACCAGTACAGTACAAACATGTGGTTCTTAGTTCAATCTCCATCATAACTTTCTGTTAATCACAAACAAGAACAGCAGTACAGATTCACATTAGAAATAACAGTTTGATTAAAAAAAAAAGAAAAACTTTCTTTAAAGTTCCATGCCAGTAGTTTTGCATGTTCTACACAAGAATAACAAATCTTTTATCTGTTTTATTTGCTTTTCCAAAGCAAACCGTATCTTTGTTCTTTCCAGACAGCTATTAGTTTCCTTTACATCACTACAGTAAGAAAACCAATGAACAAAAAAAGGACTGCTTTAAAACTCTCCTTGTTGGTGCATTTAAAATTTCTGAACATCAACCTTTTAAATGCAAAAAAAACACCCACATTTGCATGATTTTTAATTATCATTTGTATTGTGTATTATAATTTCTGATTATATATTGCAATAAGAGGGACTGAAAGTGTGATTGACAGCCTGCTTCTTCTTTTTTTTTTTTTGCCCCCAAAATACCCCATTTCCCCCCTTTGAGCTTAAAGGATTAGTTCACCCTCAATAACGTTCATAGGATTGGTTGAAATGCAGCAAGTTACACTCCGTGGTTCCATCTCAGCCTCCTCCCACATTAATAGCAAGTACTATCTTTATATAGCTCCAAAGAGAAAGCCATTCAATTTCCACAGTTTGTGCAATTTAAGCATTTTGTCTCCAAATGTTTCTAGAATCGGTTGAATATTTACTTCTCTGACATCTATTCCTCAGCTGCAGAGTCTTAACAGCCATGTGCATTATTATTGAGAAGAATTAAGATGATAAATTGGTAAATATTTGGACCTTCAATGCAGTTGTTTGGCTGTAAAACACAAATGTGCTATGTGAGAAGGTTCAGTAGACCACAAATCTCTCTACTCTACATAAAAGCTGTGTTCCAGACTTTTGTATGCATATTTTCTACTGTTCCACCCAGGCATCAGTTGGTTGTCATTCATGTCAAACTCTTGCCAGTTGCTAAACTGTGTAATCCATCACAGTAAACATCAAGTCTGCATTCATTTTTGTCATGGTTACATTAATTTTATGACATGTAAACTTCTCAACTCTGCATCTTTGAAATCTCACTCTACTGGATTACATGACTCCAGCTGTTTCTAAGAATTACTGCTTGGTTAAGTGGGTGGAAATCAACTGATGGTACAGGGAAAACACAGCCGTATATCAAAATCATTACACTGTAGCATCCAGTCAAAAATGGTCTGCAAAAATGTAAAGTAAAAATGACTTACGGCAAAATCAAATCAAATCAAATCACAAACACACATGTATGACACATGACGCCCCAGTTTGAAATAGTTTTCCTTTCATGATGTGACTGAGGCTGAGATGGAATCACAGCACAGGGGCTGTTTCAGGGGGCATCTTATTTTATTTAATTTCAAACACACACAAAGGGTGAGCACAAGGACTGACTTTTCAACTTAAGGTGAAATATTCCCTTAATCTTTGGTCGTGTGCAGCTGAGTGTCAGAGGATGATTGCAAACAGCCATGGATGGATTCGAAGACAACAGGACCTCCAGCCACCCTCCTTATGTAGGCACAACACCTCCAGACTGAAAGACATGCAAAGTGACTACAAACAATGGAACCATGTAGTTTGCGGTTGTTTTTCCTTTCTTTGTGGTAGTTTAGTGTGACTTTGTGAGAATTGTGTGTCTATTTGAGGTTGTTTTGAGTCTCTCTGTGGTTGTTTCGCATCTTTGTGGTTATTTTGCATCTCCTTGTAATTGGTTTTGTCTCTTTGTGGTCGTTTTTTCCGCGGCCGTTCAGTGATCCTTCCATGCTAACAGCACGCTAAGCATAAAGACAGTAAACAATCCCAGCCCAAGCAACATTACAGTAATACAAATCTTAGCAAACATGCTGTTAATGAGGCGATTTCATCCAGAATGTTCCTTCTAACCTTTATACCTTAATATCTAGGAAAAATAAAACTCTTTCATAGAACAATATCCAGCGTCCTCAGTGACACAGACCACTCCTTGTCTGTACAGCTGTACAATATGAGCATATATACAATACATTACAGTACGGTACAATACAAAACACATCAAATCCAAGTGACAGGACATCAGGGCACGCAGCAGTAGAACATCAAGTTAGCAGGCAGATCTCTAAGCTCTGTGAGTGTGTGTGTGTGTGTGTGTGTGTGTGTGTGTGTGTGTGTGTGTGTGTGTGTGTGTGTGTGTGCGTGTCCCACTTTTCATAAAGACACAAGTCTTTTAGGGACATGATGATAACCAGGAAATATCGGCCATAATCAAAACAAGGGGTTTTGAGGAAACGGAAGGGGTACCCAAAAACGCACACACGCACACACGCACACACACACACACACACACACACACACACACACACACGGAAACAGGAAACATTTATTTGATTATGTGATGTGTCTCATTGGCTGTTCTCGATGTCCATCAGGCTAATTTGAACATCCCGATGGGAGCTTTGCGTCCTGGGGCGGGACATCCTGTCAAGAGGAGAGAGGAGACAGTAGAAGCAGAGGAGGTAAGACAACACATAAGACACACACACAAACACATACACGTAGGTGAAGGAAAACATGGACTTGCATGTATCTGTAGTTTTATAAAATCTGACATAGAACAATTATTGTTTTCGTGTGCAAACCAGATGCACATTTCCTAAACGTTGGGGTCTTTCACATTTTGCATAAATTTTGTTTTCCCTTTAATCATAAATACATGATATAATATATAGGCAATCTAAGTGTAGTATTTTGGGCTTGCCTTGTCCCACAAAACACACTTTTCAAATGTGTACCGCTGTGGTACACAGCATTTCCTATAGTGTTCCAGAGGAAAAAAGTGGTGCAGCGCTTGGCTTTAAAGGAAGATTATTTATAATGCATTTTTCAAGCAGTCAAAGAAGAAACACTGCACTCACAAACACACAATAATCCTGTATTCTTGTAAGAATCGTGAATCTATTTTCTGAAACGTATTTTGTTCAAATACTCCCACCACATTTAAATGTATGTATTTATTTTTTTCTCAGGCTCATTCACCAGATCAACCCAGTGCAGCAGCCCAGACCCCGGACGAGAAGAAGGCATTGCCAGGTGCGATGAAACTGCCTGGGCCTGCTGTCAACCTATCAGAGCTGCAGAACGTCAAGAGCGAACTACGATGGGTGACCAAGGATTAACATGTAGGTAGATGGTCACAGTCAAATGAATATCCCCGAATCTTGACTCCCCACACACCCCACTGGTTTATGTATAAAAGTAATAATATATATATACTTTACTTTTAATAAAATAAAAAAATATACAAGTAACAGAAGAACTCATTTTATGAAGCAGACTTGATTACATGTACTGTAATCAGTTCAAAATCTTGTTTTCATAATCATAAGAAGTTCACATAAAATTAAGAAAGGTCATTAAGTACTGAGATGATGAACCATGTTAAACATGTTAAATAAATAAGTTAAATATTTGGGCTGTTAAAGCAGACCTCAAAGAGAATCAAAGAGAAAATATGAAGAATTCCAATCCAAAATATTTTCTATATGAAAAAAAGGAGAATAAAGTTTAATAATACTATTTTAATGTTGTTGGTTAACAGCCCGTGTAGGATTTGTTGAGGGGCTGTTTGCTGTACCTAATCAACTGATCACTGTTTATCCGATTATTACATTCACATCGACACCCATCATATTTTTCACTGATCCCTTGAGATAGTGGCTTGGTTGGTAATATTTGAAGCTGCTCTTGTGAGCAGACAGGTAGGGATTAAAGAGTTCAAAGAAAAAGATGCAAATTAGAACCAAACTACAGGAAGGAAGCACAGAGATGTGTTTACAAACTGAGTCACTGCTTCTTTGTGAATGATGCAAATCCAGTCCATGCGTATGACAAGAGCAAATAACTAACTCTACAACCACATGTCTACAAATACAGAGAGAGAAGGTGCTGGTAGCAGCTGATTGTGTTCAGATGTACTGATAAAATTAAACAAATTAAACAAAAAGCCAAAGTCCTTCCACAGATTCACACACTGTAACCACCAGAACAGATGAATGTCTACATGTCTGCAGCTTCTTAACTAAGATCATGCATCTATTAAGCCTTTAAATTCTATTTTATTTTTGTCTACTCTTTGGTTGATAATAAACTGTAAGTATGATTGATGTGCTTGCAAGAAAAAAAAAATCTTTTTATGGGTTCACAATGTCCTATCACTCACAATTAAGGCATAAATATAAGTCCATAAAAATCTGGACCACTTTATCTTGGGCTCACTAAGTTTATTTGCCTACGTTTATTTACACAATAATAACATCTCTTACTCTGTTTTACTCGTTTTGTGTAACAAAATAGATTTTTTAAATCTAAATGATTTCATGGTGATAATAGTTTCTCTACAAAATATGAGTTATTTTTATATAGATTCTGTTGAGTTAACTTTATTGATATAATACATTTTGTGAGGAACTTGCTCTGATGTGCACAAGGACAGACAGGACAACATTTAACACAACATGCTATTAATAAAAACCACAATGTACAGCTAATTCAAAAAACACAACCCTAACCATAAATATAAAAGATAAAGTGTCCATTCAACAGACACAATTGTCTCACCTAAATTATAGTGGATTTGTGTCCTTCAAACATCCTTCATTCTCCTGAAATGCACAATAGTAAATTATGTAATTTTGTCCAGATTGTCTTTTGAGCTGAAAACAGCTCTTTGACATTTTATGGGAGGAAAATTAAGCTTTTTATTTTTCAGTGTCATAAACTGTGTGATTAATGCTGAGATACAGATCCTGGATGGTATTAGTGAGACTTGTCTCAGCAGTAATTACATGCAGTGGTCGGAGCTCACCACAGGGAGTCAGTGTGGGCTGCTCAGTCTTTGTTTGGGTCAAGCAGCCTGTGTGTGTGTTGATGCCTCTGTGTGTGGGCAGAGGGGGTTGAGTCAGGCTCTATATTTATACTTTATTGGAGTGTGTGTGTGTTTTATAAAAAATATGTGTGTGTGTGTGTGTGTGTGTGTGTGTGGGTGTGTGTGTGTGTGTGTGTGTGTGTGTGTGTGTGTGTGTGTGTGTGTGTGAGAGAGAGAGAGAGAGAGAGTATTGAGGGGCAGTCTGTGCTGTGACTTTCTCAGTGGGACACAGAAACCACAATTTCCAAACACTGTGGCTGTTCTGCCCTGCCCAAACCATGTGGGTGTGCTGTGTAGGAGATAAATGAGAGAGAGAGATGGAAAGAAAGAAGCAGAAGCTGGTTCAAGTTTTAGTTATAAACATTTCTCTGAGACAGAGAAAGCAAAAAAAGAAATATTACTAAATACTATTTCTGAGCAGGGTCAGAGTATACCTTTACAAAGGGATTTCTGAGCGTCCTTTTGGTGGACAGTATTTGTCCTACATTGCAATGCATTAAGAAAATAGAGGAGCAGCTCACAGCTGCATAAAAACAAGCGTTAGCCCCAGGCAGATCTCAGAAAACAGACAATAAGGTGTTGAATATTAGAAAAAAACAAGCTCATGAGCACACAAAGCATGTGAATATGCATGTCAGTGTACTTTTGGAGGAACAGCTAAGATAACTAGCATTTAAGTTAGCATGGGAATGTGTCTTTTCACCTCAGTCCTATGCTTTAACTGCCTTCTTAACCTGTTTCTTTTTTCATCTGGGCCTCAGTTTAGTATCACTTAGCCAGCAAAACTATAGCTCTTCTGCATCATCTACTGATGTTTAACTTGAAGTCTGCCTCTGAGAAGTGCCTGCATGACTAAAACTCGTCTCTTTGAGATGGAAATAAACAGAAAATGTGGCAAACAGCGAGGGAGATCAAGCCACGCAGAGGAAAATTTGTAACCCAAAAAGGTCAAGAGAGAGATAAGTACGGAGAGAAAGCAGGTGATAGATCAGTCAGATCTCATATTTCTTCACAATGGGGCTGTATGAATGCAGCGACCTGGCCCTCTCCTTGCCGTCCCACTGCCTCTCAGGGGTCAGCAGCTCTGAGACCACTGATAGCAGAAATCCCTCACAGTGTATTTATCTGTCTTTTTCCTCCAGGATCCCGCAGCCAGCCAGGCAGAGAGGAAAGCAGACAATCTTCATAGACACAGACTTGCCCACTGCCACTGAAGACTAGCAAACTACAAGCTAATCCCAACATGTTCAGAGACTTAAAAAGCTTTCTATGAAGCCAGTGTCTGCAGGAAATGTCCAACATTTAACTTCTACTACCACCAAGAAGCAGGCATCCATAAACTCTCTGTCAGTCAGTGCTCTAAAAGGTTTAAATACTAAAAATGTTTATTTCACAATGTCGGTTGTGTCACTAAATCCAAATCTAAATCATAATTTGTACAAAACGTTTTCTGCAGCTTAGACTCCTCTTTACTTGGGACATTTAGGAGTATGTGAGTTGTATTGCATTAAGGGGATAGTCTATGCTTTGGTGACAATCAACTGTGATTCCCCTTCTCACGTTGTGATGACCAACTCTTTTCCATACTGTCAAAACTCCAGCTATTCAACACTAATTTATACTGAAGCTTTCTTTTAAATTATTCCTTTCTGAGTGTTGTTCACAATTTGGGGGATTTAAGTTCAATTGTGTTACTTTTTAGGGGGAAATGTTATTGTTTAATGGTTATGATGATGGAAATCTTCAGAAAAATGCTGCAATAAATCAAGATGGTTCTAAAAATCTCCAAGTCTGAACTTTGTTATTTCTTACTGGCCTCGTCAGCCACAGCTGTACTTTGAGTGTAGCGCTAATTAACAATTGTACATGCTAAAATGCTAAACTAAGATGGCGAACATGGTAAGCATTAAACCTGCTAAGCCTCAGCATGTTCATATGCTGACATCAACATTTAGCTCACAGTTTGCTGTGCCCAAGGACAGCCTCACAGCCAGCTCAATAACATGGCTGTAGACTCTTTGTCTTTGTTATTTCCTTGTCATTTTAAAAGAAAAAAATAATCTTGCTGGTGAAGCTGACAGCTGTATCATCTAACAAAGACGCCCCCAGATGAGACGACAGGGCGTGACAGTAAAGTTTTTACGGTGAGATGATTAAAATGGATTATTTCCTGGTGGAGACTTTCTTGTTTTCTGTGGGTGTTAAGAGATTGACAGTAAAGAGAGCAAGACATAATGCACACATAGATTTAAAAAATACTCCATCCAGGCAAAATTAAATAACCTGGAAACTCTGACAAAAAACAAATTAAAACTTCATATTTACTGTGATGGAAAGTGTAGCTTGGGTAGTTTTTTTAGAGTTAGTTTTCACATTACTTGCAGTACTTGAACAACAACAAAAAACAAGTCCTAATATCTCCAACTGCAATATTCTTGTTTTATGTGCATATATCAAGGAGTCACAGGCGTCTCTGTGCACGGAGTCACCTTGATCCGAACCTAAACCTCCAAATCCATCTGTTTCAGAAAGGAATGCAACATTAAAGCACACATACCATCACACACCACCAAGCTGCCCAGATAACCCCCACATCTCTCCCCCATTACGGCACATATCCATCATCACATCACATCACATGTCCTCCTGCACACAGACAAACACACACAGAGCAGCTGTAGCTAAGTTTAGCCTCCATCAGGTCACGGTGGAATATTCAACTGAGAGAGAAACACTGCTGGTGTTTTTACAACCATACGGGAGGATTTGACATTGTGTGGGAAAGATTAAAAACACTTTGCAGTTTCAAAAAAGGCGTGAGTCTGTTTTTGTTTTGTTATTTTGTGACTAGCCTGTATGCCGAATTTTAAACTAGTGTAACCCTTCCACATACACAAACACACATACATACACACTCATCTGTGAGTGTGAGCCAGCATCTATTCAGAGACCATGATCATAACTCACTACAAAATGTACTTTGAGGAGAATGCTGCAACAACTTGTAAGTGTGCAATAAAGCAGTGTTTATACATTGATGTGTGTGTTTGTGTACCACACAAACAGTAGGTCAACATTAATTAGAAAACTGTAAACACACTTGACAACTTGTAGCCTGATACTGCAAAGAAATCTACCTCCATCCCCTCTTCTCTCTGCATAAAAATAAAAGCATGACATCCATCTGCCTGATTTTGAAGCAGGTCAAATGCCTCCCAAAAGGGCACCGCTTACTCTAATACCCTGTGCTGTGCTTTTGACACTTGCAAAATCTTTGATAGCTTGGCAAAACTTCCGCGGGATTGATATGTACCTCGCGCCGAATCCACTGAGCTGTGTCTGTGTTTCTATTCCTGTCACCATGGCGATGAGGGCGCAGATAGGTGCCGTGGCAACCGTGCCCTGGAATCTTGGTCACAGACTACAGCAGCTGTATTTACCGATGAGTTCATCTGCCGGGATAGACACTAAAGCCCTGCCAGGCTCCCTCTTCTCTTTGTACTTGTGTGTATTCAGTGTGCTTATCCATGCATCTACTTGTGTATGTTGGATGCATGTATTTGGGTGATACTCCCTCCTGGACTCAGAGAAAAGGGCAGCGGACAAACACAAAGCCAACAGAGCTGAGACAGGAGACTCTGGGATGGACTATGTTTAAGGGCTAGAAGGGGGGGGGTGTGGCATAGGATTGGCAGTTGTTAACCTTCCTATCATGGTGTCACATGCTCGCTGCTGCAGACAGAGCAGGACAAAAACACAGATGGAGAGAGCTCGACTTAGGACAGACACTTTATTCTCTTTTCTACTCAATTCTCCTTTCTTTTGCCCTCATTTCCCGCATCTTGCTTTTAACATCTCATTATCTTGCTCTTCTGCTAATGTCTAATGATCCTCTTTTTGTCAAGCTGCTTGGTGGCTACATCTTTTTTGACTACAATTAATTCCTGACATTTCCCTCTTACTGCTGCTGCCTTGCACCTTCCTGACTAAGCTCTTTCTTTAACTTGCTACTCATCCTCTTTTTCCTTCTTTTCCCCTCTTTCTATTCTTTCGCTTCCTTTCCTTGCCTCCTATCTTTCGGATGGACAGCTACTCATTTCTCTACAGTTCATCCCACAGAACCGGACTTCTATCCGGCTTCCAGCGCCTGCGCACTGAGAGAAAGATGTGTGATGTCGTCCTTGAGGCCGAAGGCATATCCTTCCCATGTCACCGTGCCCTTTTGGCCAGCTCCAGCGAGTATTTTTGGGCTCTGTTTGGAGGAACTACCGCAGAGAGTTTAGCGGACTCCATTAGTCTCCCGGCACTAACACCTGACGGTTTAGAAGCCATTCTGGACTTCTTGTACTCAGGCTGGCTCAGCATATCACCCTCCACAATTTCTGTCGTCCTGGAAGCAGCCAGGTACCTGCAAGTGGAGACGGCAGTGTCAATATGTGAGCACTTCATGATTGATGGTTTAAGTGCTGAGAATTGCTGTTCTTATGCTAACCTGGCTGAACGCCATGCACTATCAAACGCACTTGAGGCTGCCAATCAAACCATCGCTACGGAGATGGGAGCATTGCTTCAGGAAAGCAGGGATGATCTCCTCGAGCTGAATATCCAATCACTGATGGCGGTGCTTGACGCTGACGAGATACCTGGTGTCAAGGAGGTGGAGCTTGTGAAGCTGGCTCTGCACTGGCTGGATGAGAATGGACCCCTCCCATTGCTGAAATCAAATCTTCTGCTGAGTCATCTGCGCTTCGGATTGGTCAGTGCTTCTGATCTCACCAAACTTAACCACAGAGCCATGGCCACACCTTTAATCAGAAGTCAGCTGACTCGAGCTTTGGAATACCACAGGATGGGTTCAGCTCAACCAATCAGACAGAGCAGGCAGTCGACGCTTAGAGCATCATCCAATCGTGTGTTGCTTGTGGGTGGAGGATCCAGTGCTGATTGGCCAGAACAGCAGGTGTTGGCGTTTGATCCAAGAAGCAAGAAGTTTTCATCTCTGAGTTCCTGTCTCCCGCTGCGACTGCGAAATCACTGTGCGTGCTCAGTGGGAGGTTTCCTCTTTGTGATTGGAGGGGAAGAAGTGAAAGAGGGAGATGAGGATGGAAAAAAGCCTATCATCAAAGCAACATCCAACCAGGTGTGGCGGTACGACCCTCGCTTTGACTGCTGGGAGCAGGTAGAGTCCATGTTGGAGATGCGGGCACAGTTCACCTGCTGTGTGGTGGAGGATGTTATATATGCCATTGGAGGACGACACACACGACCCGACACCAACACACACACCTCGGTGGCTTCTGTTGAGTTTTACGACATGACCATGGGAGCGTGGAGGAGAGGAGCAACAATGCCTCGCCCTCTTTACGGCCACGCATCTGCTGTGCTTGACAAGAACATCTATGTGTCAGGTGGTCTCCCAGGCAACCACGGCAACATCCACAGCGGTAACCATGGGGATAACCCGGATGAAAACAGGGAGAGCTGCAGAGAGGTCCTGTATTGGGACCGCAAAGGAAGAGTTTGGGAAAAGAGGGCATCCATGTCTATTGCCAGGTTCAGTCACCGCTTGGCAACTGCCCATGGATATATCTATGCCCTGCTGGGGATGTACGAACCTTTCTGCGATATAGAGCGATACGATTCACAGTCAGACCACTGGACACGCCTCAGACCGCTTCTCATTGGCTCCTTTAAATATGGGATGGTGTCAATGCCATCTGGGAATCTGCTGGTATTTGGAGGGAGAAGATGGAACGATGGACAGGAGGTGATCATGAAGAACGTGTTAGAGTACAACACAAAAAAAGACTGCTGGAGAGAGATCTGTCAGCTCCCCAGACCTCTCACTGGGACTGAGTGCACTCTGCTACCCCTGCCAGACTGAAGCTTACACACTGTGAGAAAATGTTTGACAGATTATGTGATGTAGTACCTATACTGAGGCTGTTTTACCTACAAGTAGGTGCAAAGTAATCTCAAAATGCTGAGAATAGAGCACAACAATATCATAAATTGTATAACATATGACACGTTAATTGGTGAGCTTTGAGCTTTTTTTCTACCTACGTACAAAGCCAAACTGACTGTTTCCCCTGTTTCCAGTCTTCAATCTAATTTGAGCCTACTTTTAGGAACAGGTCGACATTTTCAGAAATACACTTATTTGATTTCTTACCAAGAGTCATATGAGAGTATCAGTACCACTCTTGTGTTTGTGTGTTAAATATAAAACAAAAACCCGGGGATAGTTAGCTTAAATTAGTGTAATATTTTCCCGTACAACTCATTTGTATTTGTACATTGATTTGACAAATTTATTTAGAAATTGAATTACAGTAATCTACATTTATAAGTATTTAAACAATACTATTACTGAAAGCTAATTGCATGTGTAACTGGAGAATAAGTAATCCAACCAGAATGACAAGCAGCCACTAGTGAGAAGGGAGATAGTTGATGTTGTGGTTATGATATTCCTGTGACCGAAAGTGAAAATGTTCTAAAATGAGGAATAAAACAGGAGCTAAGGATAGAGATAAAAGGGGATTGGAGAGCGAGTGGAGGAGAGGTGAAGAGATTTAGTGGGAAGAAGGTAATTCTTGAATAGATTAGTTTTCAGGAAGAAGCTGAGCCAGACTGCAGAGGAGGCTATCACACAGAAGGGGGAATAGGCAAGAAGTCAAAACAGGAGATAAGGCGATGAACGTGGAGGGGGATATCTTTGAAATAACAGCAAAGCTAAGCTGAATATTTTATAGAAGTTGTAGACGAAAGTCCCATGCATGTGACATTCCTGTTTATTTACTAGTGATGAATAATTAAAGATTTCTATAAGATAGATATAGAAATAGAAGCAAACCAGAGATATTGAGTGACCTTGTTTTCTTGTTTCACTCATTTCTATCTGCACAACAACCAAATGAACAAAGTGGGTTAAAGCTGCAGAGTAGAAGAAGCATTGGCAGGAAATCACCATGATTTGTGGCTAATAGCTGCTACAGTTTATTATTCATGGAATTTTGTGCTTTTCGTGCTTTCATTTAATCCTGAATACAGTCTGTGCTGTCTCCATAAATGTTATTTATTTAACATGTTTTATTATGCTTGAAGATATTATTGCATTCAAAATTAATTGGATGTCTCACAATATCATGTAGTAATTATTATAAATAACAAAATACAACTGCATTTTTTTGCAGCGTACTGCATGGGTAATAAACTAAAACCTATCCATACACGCAACTTTGAAGCCTGGAATCATTTTAGTCGTCTGTTACTTTCAAAACATTGTTGGAATTTAATGCAGATTTTATTTTTTGCAAAGTTGAACAATTTAGCATTCCAATTGGTAATTATCATGAACTAATGAATATTTATTATGAATTCTGATGAATCAAATAGACTCGGTGTGATCACACCTGCAGGACAACATAACGTAAACCACCGGAGAATATTTGAAAAACTCATGCACTCATTTAATTACTTTTATGTACCAATAAAAGTGAATTGCAAAACTAACATGTCATGGTGCGTTTATGTAATCTATATCAGTTTTTGTGAGGCATTTGAACAAAATAGCATCTTATCACAGTGTCTTGCTAAGGCTTTCTCTGACGACAACCTTACTGGCTTATTGTAGAAAACAAAACAAGGACAGTTGATGCAAACATTTAGGATCGTGATGGTATTAAGTTAGCTAACACAACTGGACAACTAGCACAGCTTCCTCAAGGCATTCTAAAATATTAATTTTATAACTTAATTATAAAAGTGTGTTCTGCTTTCATTCAGCCACAAGAGCATTGAGAAACAGTGAGGTCCAGCACTGATGTGGGGTGATGAAGTGTGGCTCACAGGCGATGTTCCTGTTCATCCCAAAGGTACTGGATGGGGTTGAGATCTGATTGCCCACACCAAAATGGGAAAAAAAGATTTTTGAGGGACCATGCTTTTTGTACATTTAATGGCATAAATCCAACCTCTGGTATCAGAATAATCTAACTGCAGGAAAGTGACAGTAGTAGTACTCAGACAGTACAGCAGCTGTTAGCATGCCCTCTCCTCCGTCACATCCACAAATGGAGAAAAAACAAACAAACAAACAAAAAAACACAGCCACAAAAACACCTTCATCCAAATGACCAAACTTTATTGATCCACCCTCTTCTTCTGACAGAACATGTAGATTGATCATGTAAATAAATACTGTTTTTTAACCATAATTTATAGCTTTAACATTAAACAATCTTTACTCAACACCAGCCTGTCCCAAAAAACCTGATAGAATTAGAGAACATTATCCAAGACACTTAGTTTGCACTCTACAAAGAGAGATCTACTGTATTTAGAGATTTCAAACACAAAACAGAAAAGGAATATTGTGTTTATCTACAACAAAGACATGCTACTACAACCAACCACGGGCAGCAGCATAGAAAGAGCATTCAAACTGAGTGTACTATCTTTTTCTGTGTGCTTTTAGTGTGTGTGTGTGTGTGTGTATGATTGCTTTCATAGTTTTGTGCAGTGTCTCTGAGTATTAAGTCATTTGGCAGCAGCATACAAATAACTAACTAATATATTTTTATTAGATCCATATTTCAAATCCTATGCAAATATTTCCTCATATTCTCAATGTGGCATGCAGGTTACAGAGAACCAAATGGTCTCTGAGGAAAAGTCCACCCTTGGAAACTTTTACACTGTTATATGAAGTATAATCAACAAAACTGTCAGGTGTTATTTTGCGATAATGAATTACAGATTTTTTTTGTGGTTTTTAGGATGCTTTTCCATGGCAACCAGAACTGCTTTACCACTTGTTTTTGTCTCATATACTTAGTCGCCATGGTGACGGTATCTCAGGTATTATGGTGCAGATGAAGATGTCCATTAAAGCCACTGAAAATCAAAGGGGGAAAAAAAAGATCCAGAGGCAAAATGCAAGAATCCAGTCTCCCCTTTGAAGGTGCTTCTTGTGTGTTTGCTGTCTTATATGTTGTGTGTATTCTGAAACGAGTAAAATTTTTATTATTTTATGTTAAAAACCTTTTGCTATAATAGGACTGGGCTAATCAAATTTTACAATGTCTTATATGTATATATATATTCGAGGCTTTGTTTGAGATTGAGGTGGTTTTATGGAGCTATAGGGCTCACTTACACCTGGTACTGATATGCAACCTGTATCTGGAAGAAGAAAAGTGCATGTTAATGCATGTGTGATCAGATCTCAGCCAGGTGTAAGTGATATTTGTACAGCATGACCATATTCAGAATCAGAATCCTCTTCCTGACAGCTTAAGCTGCCCGGCAAAGCCAAAAGTTGTAGCAGCAGCTAGCAATTCGTCCGTCAAGAAATGTGATTCAAAAATTAAAATCATGCCAGTCAATGGCATCACTTCCCTTGGCCTGACACGTACCTAGCTAATAGCTAATAAGTAATTTGCATATTGAGATCTGATCACAATGCAGGCACAACTGAGATAATAAGGACGCTTATTAATACCAGGTGTAGGAGCAGATGACATTATGGGACCACAAACTGCATAAAACACTAATGATGATGAGATTAACAAAATATTTAGGCCTAGAAATGAATTAATGAGCTCTGCATCTAAAATTAAGTGATTGGTATCTGCTGAAATACACCACCAGTTACATCCTGAGACAAGACTCTTGTTTTTACAAATCAGAAAGTTATAATGGTTGTTCAAGTGTAGTAACATGAGGATCCTTAACTAAAAATGAAAACATAAAAAACATTTTATGTACCAAAATAAACAGTGTCTAATAAAGTGTGAGTTAACAGCATTAAAATGTTCTTAAGGTGGATTTTTCCTTTAAACGGGTCTTATTGTGCATGCTTCAGGTCCAGCCCAGCACAATACGCATTTATACCAAACCAGCACAAACAAAAGTCTCTAAAACTAGATAGAAATTAATTAATTAATTAATTTAAAAAAGGCCTGTGCTTATTGTTCTCTGCTGTAACACTCACTGTACAGAAAATATCATCATAGACATCAAGTATAAGGCTTGATGGAATACAACGTGTGTCACTCTGAGGCTATTAGACTGTCTGAGAGACACTGTGCAGTCAGTATAAACATGGCACAACAAGCAGAATGAAATACTGTGTAATGGCAGCTTGTGACGACACTATTGTGAGATCTGTCCACGTCAGGAGGAACAAACTGATGAACGTCATCCAAAGTAAGTTGCGGTGATTCCTTATATCCATGGAGAGTACTTAAGTTATAGAGCACAAAAGCAAACATGTAATACTTAAGAATCAGTGTATCGTCTGCCCCCGTGGCCCAGCTGGAGTGGCACAACCAATCAGCTCATAGACTGATGTGACATGAGGGCACAGGCGTCTCCTCAGAAAGCTGTCGTGTTGCACTCGTACACTGTGGCAGCTGAAAGCTATCGGGATGTGAATCAAGTTGTCCTCACTGCCCTCTCTCGAAATAATCCATCGCTATCTGCACTGATGCAAAACCAACCCTGATTGCAGCCCTGATGCATTAAAACGTCAGCTGCAGTTTGTTCAACTCTTTCCAGGAGATGAGAGCAGCTTAAGCTTGTGTGTGCGTGTGTGTGAGTGTGTTTTACACGTCAGACATGGGTCTCGATGTAGGAGTGTGTGTGAGAGAGCGAGGGGGTCAATGGCGGGCCAGGGTCTGATTCAGTGGTGGAGTTTGGCTCCTGAGAGAACAGCTCCTGATAGGCTCTCTTCCACTCCTGGAACTCAGCCGACGACAGCTGGGGATTGGCCAACAGCCTGTCAATCAGCGCTAGCTCCCCCTCCCTGTCCTATGGGGATGCAGAAACACAGGAGGGGCGGGTCACTTAAATATTTATGTAATTATTTTAACCACTAGTCTTTAAAATGTAGACACACGAAAAGCAAGACACACACTTAAGAGGATACACAGAGTTTGGGGGGATTTGACATTAGAGAGTTAGAGAGTTTGACATGAGAGTTGATCAGCTTGTTAAATTAAGACACTAAGATCATCCATTCCCTCTTGGTAGATTATTTGTTTGGTTTTTCTATGATGTAATTTCAATAGTTAGAGGGACAGAATGAATTTGTTGTTGCTTTAAAACTAAATTATAAGAAAGGTACACTTCATAAAGTGTTTATTTGTCACTAATTGCTTTATTATTCCTTTAGTGGTGAATACATGATTATTGATATATTATTGTATTTATTATTATTTTCTCTGCTGAACTGCAGCACTCAATTGCCCTTTTAATGACAAAGCTGTACTGAAGTGAACTGAATAGCACTGAATAGCTAAACTAAATCAGCCATTGAGAAACCCATTATCTGAAAATGTAATGTCATGAGCCTGAAAGCTGGGCTTTTTTAAGCGCATGAAAAGCTGACATTTTGGAGATGCATGGTTTATGTCCAAACTGATCAAGCGATGACAACAGAAAACACTGCTGGTTTGCAGTGACAGGACTTTCAAGAGATAAGTTTTAGTCTTGCAACTTTACGTCCTTTACAGAGAAATTCTGCATTACTGAAGCTATGAGGAGTTTGAGAACACATCTCCACTTGTTATCTAGATTGCAGCTTATTGTTTTGGTTCAGTTTTGATATGTGAAATGATACCGAGAAAATATGCAAGCCTTTGTTGTTTCCACAGCAACCAGTGCCGATAAGCTATTGCTGCCTGAAAACACAAATACAGTGTGATCCCCTGTAAATAGCAGTTAAGATTGAGGTCTGTCAGGGTCATATGGATGACTTTGGTGTCATTATTTAATAGAGAAACTTTGTCATCCAATCTCCCCCTGCAACTTGGTGTATTCCTTTAAGAAACGCCAGACAGGGAACAAACATGTAAGCTCCTCCATCCAACCTGTACCAGCAGACACGTGCAGCCAAAGCCACAGATTCCCTCAAAAAGAGCAACTGAAGCTACACGCAGAAGCGACACAGCCCCCACGCCCTCTCCAAACCATCCCCGCCCACACACACAGAGGAAGCAACAAAGATACAAACTCTAGGGACAAAAAAAAAAACAACAACCACAGCCACAGCAAATGAGCCATTCACAGGCACCCAGCCCAGAAACATAACCACTGCTCATACAGCATGAAGCCACAGATGTCTGATTGACAGAGCTCAATAGAAAGGACTCAAAACCAAACCGAGGAGACAGACTAAGACAGATGACACTAAAACTAACAAGACAGAGACATTCTCTAGCGTGTCTGTGTATATGCATATTATCTGTGTATATGTGCATATGCATACAGTGAATCACTCCTAAAATGCATGACAGTATCTTCTAAATACCTCTTTATAAAATAACTACGAGTGCCATTTCATCCATTTTATCCATTTCACCCCGTTCATGTTTAATATAGGGAGGTGTGTTCATGGGTGAATATGATTACTGTAAACCTGTGCACACTGGATGAGAAAACAGCAGTGGATTTGGATCAGAAAATGATGAGATTTCATTTTAAGGATCAGCAAATATTAGCTCCATCAAGTGAGACGTATCAGAATACGATGGCCTCATATATAGAGTAAGCTCTAAAAAAAATCACAACCGAAGGAGTGAAAAATTGGCTTGAGAACAAAGAATAGGAAGAAGTGCACTCTCTGTTACTGTGGGATCTTACAACAGGATATGACATATGACACATACTCCAATTTAAAGTTATAATCCTTAAGAGTTCCATGAAATCAAACCACAACTTTGATACCATCTGTAGCTGACATTGCTTCTGCTTCTCGTTCATACTAAAGGTGCTCAACTAGCCAAACACAGACTAGCTTTTATTGTGAAGAAGTCACAGGAAACACGATATATTTAGCACAGAGCACTGAACAAAACAAAAACATGATCATTTTGAGCATTTTTTGACAGAAGAGAGATCAGTTTGAAACACTGGAGGAAGAAATGAAACACGAAGGAGCAGCCACAGTGAGCTGTTTCATGAAGAGCTGAAAATGATTTACGTCAAGTGCAGTATGAAATCAGATTGTGGTTGCAAGTATTTTTGACTGAGTTTAAGTCAAAAAGTCTATTTACTTTTGTATTTCTGACAAAGCAGCTAGTCAGGAAAGTTTGTTGTAGCATTAAACCACATTCAGTATAACTACGGTAACCGTGGGTATAAGTTCAACCAAAACAGAAATCTTAAGGATTATAACTATAAAACAAATCGTGTTTTATTGTTATAATCTTGTAAATAAAACAAATCTTGTTTTATTGTAAATGTTTATTTGGAACTGAAAATGTACTTGTCCTGGTGTACCAACATATTCGTGTGCATAATATCCAAGTATATATGAATGTGTATGTTTTTGTGTGCACATTTACACCTATAGTGTATTCCTGGTACATGTGTCTTTGCATGTCTACATGTGGCAATAAGAGTGTGAACCAACCATTTACTGTGGAACCAACCTTCAGAGTGGAGGTCAGTATGCGGAGGCGGTGCAGACGCTCATTGAGCTGAGGGTCTGCGGCCCGTCGGAGGAACGACTGCCTGAACTCTGACTGCCCTTTGGCATCCGACCCGCGACCTAAAGGACACACCCCGCCCTGCTCGCATGCTCGAAACAGGTCGCCGAGGGATGCACCTTCACTGCCACCTTAAACACAGTCAGACAGAAAGAGCGTCACACATTCAGTGGTTACTTCCACACTCCTTCACTCTTCCATTCACAAGTGTCACAAGATTGGAAGATAAATGCTAAAGAGTGGGCAAAAATCTGATCAGATTCAGTTATATCTCAGAGCAACCACTGGAGGACAGCAGCACACATCTCAGCACTTGTATTACACAGTATAATGACTTCTATTAGTCATAGAAAGATTACTAATGATGATAAAATCCTGTCCTGTCTTTCCTTTCAGCCTCATGGATGTCCTCTTCACTTTTTTATTTCCTCTGCTTGACTATTTCACAGAGTTATTACAGTATTTTTCATTGTTTATATCTTTGTTAAACTTTCTACTCCCAAATAAATCATATCATATCACCCACAGAAAACAACAACTTTTCTTCCTGCTCGCTGCTGAGCTCACCCTGGCAACCAGTGCACCACTTTCTCATTAGCCTCATTAGATCAGTGTATGACTGGAGTGTGTGTGTTACCCCACTCAATACTGATGATGATTTAAATGGAAATGTGTCTGCCTGAGAGCATTTTTTATTTCTGGCACATGTACTGACGTCAACGTCTTCACCTTAAAAGATCTATTTTTTTCAGTCTCTGGTGGCTGTCGTTCAGAGTGAGACACATTTTTGCTTTCTGCTTTTACCTTTTACGTCCACCAGCTCACACACAATACAACGCAAAAACTTAAGATCTTTGTGCTCTTTTGTCTCTCGTTCAGTGTGTGTGTGAAGTTTTTCATACCACATGTATGTTCCTGACTGAACTCACCATTGTGCGTTTGCTGCTCTTCTTTCGCAGGGGGCGTGAGGAGTGTGTGTAGGTTGCTGTCTCTTGGCAGTGTGAAGCTGCGGGGTTTCCCTCCCTGGGTTGCCATAGGAATCAGCCTCTGCATCGCCATGGGCAACGGGACATTCCTCTGTGCAGGAAGAGTGTAAACGGCTCCGGCCGTCATAGTCCCACCTCCCGGACCAGGCTCGGCAAAGACAGCGTCCTCTGTAACAAAGAAATCATCCAACAAGGAATAACAGAGATTTTATATTTTCTGTCAGGGACACAAAGTATTGTATTAAAAAATAAAAACAAACTTAACCATCCAACCCAAACTTCTCCAGAACATATTCTATTGATACATTTGGTGCTAAAAATATTTTTATTGATAAAATATTTTTAACTGTATTAATAAGGAAACATTTGAATTATGATAGTTAAATTCTCCATAAAGCGATGGCCAAATAAGTGGAAGACCAACAATCACATGGACTGTTGTGCAGCAACTCAGCTCATCAACTGGTTGGATCTATAAAGCCTTTGGTTATATGTGGCATTACCTAATGGTCCAGTTTGTAAATAGTGCAGTCCAGCCTCAGTCAGCGGTGTCTCAATCAGGTCCTGCCAAGAACGTCTCTGAGATGACGAAGAACGGCCGGGGGATCCTGTCTCGCTGCTGCCCCCTGCAGGACTGGAACGGTACTGTAGGAAGAAATAACAAATATACATATACTCATTAAATAAATAAATAACTCTACCAGTAGCCCCCTTTTGGCTGCAATATTCATTGCACACCACAATGCAAAAGTGTTGGAAAGACAACATGCTATCAGCTAGGAAAGAGGATGAATGCAATCAGCAAAGTGTGTGCCACTTACATTATGGCATTACACTGAGTGCAAATTTGACATTTTACCCTGAAAGTGCCCCAAGAGTAAACCTCCAAAATGGAAAACAATTATTCTCTGGGAAGCACAAATATGGGAGCCAGCAAATTACATTTTGAAATGTCTGGCAGAGCACAGCTCTAAATTTTGATCTGAACTAGAGAAAAGAACACGCAGAATTAAAAAATGTTCACTGCATTTTTCATGAAAATTAGGCCATTTGTTCACGAAAGACCAGACCAACGAACCATCTGTCTGAAATTATCAAATGGTATTTAGTGTAAAAGCTGCTCATCACATACATGATCTTCTTATTACTTGACAAATAAGTTTGCCACCTTCCCAAGCATCAAAAACTCGCTCTTTTCCTTTTATTTACTGACAAACACACACACACCTCTACAGGATCGCATCTGTACTGCACGTCGCTGCTGTTGCTGCCTCCTGGTTTTCTCCCACTGTGTGTAGTGCCTCCCCCAGGAGGGCCAGGGTGGTACTGTGGCTCTGCGGCCACTGCGGGTGGCTCGCCACAGAGGAAGTCCTCCTGGGAAGAGCGTGAACGAGACGTCTCGGTGGAAGACAGTCGAGTGGTTCGGCCTTCCAAGTACGCACTCATCTGACAGAGAGGAAAGAGTGAAAATGTAGCATATGTCAGCTGATCACCTGTGTATCATTCATTTGAAATGACACTTTTCAAAAAAGAATTTAATCTCGCGATGGAGATGGATGACTTTCAAGGAAGCAGGGTGATAACTGAATAAGTGTGTGAGAAGGTAAGAGACAGGAAAGCAAAGAAGACAAAGTGTTTGAGCATATGAGTGTGTGTGAATGTTTGTAGAGAAGGCAAACACAAAGACTCTTTATTAATATTTTCAAATATTATTATCTTAAAAACCTGGCAGCCTGTGTGTCTGGTGACCCTGATTACTTGAACTAAAAAAAGTGAATGTTGTAAGAACTGTTGTTGTTTTAGTTTTTCATTTTATCCTCGGCTAAAAAAAAAAAATGCCCCGAGACAAAACCGTAATGTAGAGCAACCAGTTCCAAGGACAATTATAGCAACAATTACATTGAATTTAGCCCTGCCACTCTCTGTAGGCTTAATTGGCAATAACTTTAACTGGTAAAATGGACCGTGGAGGAGAACTTGCTTTCAAGTACAGTATGTGCTTTATATGAGCATGTAATGCAGGCATGTGTGCGCGACTCACTGATGGAGGCCGTGGGTAGGTATCATATGGAGGTGGGGGACTGTCCTGTTTGGGGCTGGAGGTGGTGTCATCCTCATGTTCACTCTCACTCCAGTAATCTGCAGGAAACCCACACACATACTGTCAGAAACGAAAAGATAGATATCTATTTATACAAAGAAAGATCATAAACACACCATAAGAGATACAAAATTCACTGATATAAATATACTGTATCATAACCATTCTGTAAGTATGTGTGTATGTGTGTTTGGGATTTAAAGACACTGCAGCAACCATCTGCTGAAGTGCCCTTCAGCAAGTCACTGAATGAACCCTCACCCTGCTCCTGGCGCATCCTCTCTCGCTCAGCGTAGCCCACAGCCGCCATGTTGAGACGACTCAGCCATCTAACAGAAGGACAGAGCACCCAGACAGATGATCAGATTAGGGATTTACAGACACAGAAAGATCTTTAAAATGTATTTCTCTCATAAAACAGTAAAATAATTTCCTATTGCAGTGATATCCTTCTTGTTTCCATGGCAGTTTCAGGATTTCTGTTCAGTCTTAACTGATAAAATGGTCAATCAGCCCAATTTCTCTGAAACATACTGGTGACAAGTTTTACGTGTTTTAACCTGCTCTTTTCTCTAACTGGTGTAATATCAAGGCAGATGTTTTTGTATGCTCTATGGAATATCTTGCAAATGATGTTTCTGATACACATCATTTCCCAAATAAAAACAGGCCTCCTTTTTATTATCAAATGAAAAACATATTTGCTTTGGGGATGGTAAACAGGAAGTTGTATTCATGCCAGCCAGCTGGGAGTTTGCCCTTCTGCGTAACCTTCGTCCGTGTTTAGCACCTGCTGCTTTACCTGTTCATGTCATCCACTCCATCTGCTGCAAAGTAGAAGCTCTTGACCTTGGGGTGACATGCTTTGAAAGCACTAGAGAAACATGGGGGAACAGAGGGAGTTATTTTTGCAGGCAAACATTCATACATAAGAGCACAGAAACTGCACCTGCACACAGACAAGCAAATACACATAAATATGCAATAGACCCGTTTTCTTCATGCACTTACTACTTCTTGCGACATTCACTGGCCCGATCGATCTTAAACTCTGGAAGACTGACAAAACCCTCTGCTTTCTCATCCTGAACAGAAAGAGAGATTAAAGATCAACAGAGAGATTAATAAAAAGCTAAAGGGAAGTGAAGGATTTCCTATTTTGGCTCCGTGGCTTTTTCTATCTATGTACTCGCCACCTCTGTTATAGGGATTCAAGGAAACGAGGACTCAATCAAAACAACAGATATCGAGGCAAGCTCCATGAGCCTCTGACAGATTTCCAAACAAACATGATTTTTATAACAATCATTTCAAAAGCTCAGAAAGCATCCACCTGAAACAGCCATTATGGCTGTCTGCAGAGGGATCTACATCTGGGTCAACATGTCCGTTTGTTTGTGAGGCAGTAGATAGCTTTCCATTAACTGTGTGTTTGTGCTGAATTAAACAAAACTAAGAGTCTAAAGCCATGCTAGCTGCTCTGTGAGGTTTCATTCACCTAATATCAGCAGAATGGGGAAGAGCAAGAAAAATGGCCCTTATTCCAACTTGCAAGTGTTATTCCAAGGTGATTAGTCGACTGTTAACCTTGTAGTCACACTAGAGAAACAGCCTAAATTACAGCAACACAGCTATTTCAAAAACTTGCATAGCTTCCATTAAGTTTCAACAACCTCAGATTGAGACAAATTTCATAATTTCTTCTGTGTTTCAGAGTCTTGCTTTCTTAAACACTATGAAATATGTCAGTTTTTGTGAAACTGACACTCAAAATTATTTTCTACAAGGATAAAAATAAAAACTGAGATTTACCTCCTCGTTGATGTACCAGTACAGGCAGTTGTCCTTCAGAACAAACCAGTATTTCTTCCATTTCTGAGAAAAGTAACCTTTTGCATCTCTCTTTCTCCACAACCAGCCCTCGCAGTCTCCTCTGCCGAGCGCCTTGCAGGAAACACGCCTCCGACTCAGGGAGGCCAAACCTCGTCCTGGAACAACACACAGAGGATTGTAGAGAATATAAATCAGAAAACTGAAAGAAAGCATGCGCTCAAAGGAAAGGGGAAAGGAAAAAGAGTATAGTACTAAAGCTGCTTGTAAGTGCTCACTTTAAGTCTTTTGTAGTCGTGTGAATAAAAGCATTCACAAAATGCCACATCCTATTGTAGCAATAATTCTTGGCAAGAGTTCAGTCTCTGGATTTGACAGAATGCTGCTGCACTGCAGTAAGGTAAGAGGTGTTTAATAAAGACTGCCTTTTCCTTCTGGCATAAAAGCCCTGTAACATTTTTCTCAGCAGGCTCCTCATTAGAGATTACCAAGGAAACTTGGCTCCTGGTTGAGAACCACGGAGAAACTTATATTGTGCTGTATCAAAAATATTGCAACGTTAAAGGGGGAAGGCAATTCAATATTCCATTTATTTCTGTGGAAAGTGCAGCGTAGTATATCTCTAAAGGAAAAAAAAAACTTTCTTCCATAGTGCTAGCTAAAGAAAACTAAAGCTCAAACATGTAGTGTGAAAAGAAGAGACTCAGTTGCAGATAATTAATCAGTTATATACTCAGGTACAGAGGAAACTATACATCCTGAGAATGTACAAAAGTGCCCTTGAATAGCAATAATTCATTTTCTGTGCAGCAGACTATGAACTGATACCATCACCAATTTCAGTTTTTGGCTGTGGGAGAGACTTGGAGACTGGACCAAAGGAGTAGCTAATATTTCATTACCTGTTTGATAAAGGTGCTACTCACAGCATTAAAAGTATAAGTAAATCTCATTTTCATGTTCATTATGAAACTTTGGTTTAATTGCTGTAAACAAAAAACAAACCAAAAAAAAAAATAAAAGCTGTGGTTAAAAAAGTGCAGATGGAGCTAAAGCTTTCAGAGTTTCTCACAATAGCAGATGGTGAAACAAGCGAAAGGCCAGTGAAAGAAAAAAAGAAAGACGTCCAACATGTTGATTCTCGTTAGTGTGGTGGAAGGAAGAAGAAAGGTTTGGTCAAAGAGGCCAAGAAACTGCGAGCAGGGAGTTGGAAAGAGGTTAATTAGGAGGTAAAGTCACCTAATAATATAGAAAAAGAATAAATGGGAAACATGAAGAAATAGAATGAAAATTAAGTAAAAGTAATGAAGAAACTGATCTCACAATGAGATAGATGACAACAAAATGTGGCTTTTCATGCTCTATAAAGAAACATGACCAAAACACGAGCAGCATTTGTCTCTAGAGTGATGCCCTTCACACATAAAGAAATGCTGAATCATTGGATTCATCATCTGGACTAAACACACAGTATACAGCAAACAGCCTGAAAGCTGCTGCACCTGCAGTACAGTCTGGACTCATCAAAATCTGTGAAATGAGCATGATGTGCTAAAATGCAAATTCAGTGCTCTCTGCACAACATGTGAGAAAAATGTTTTTGGTTTTTTTTTCCTGACTACAGAATGATTTTGATGTGAAGACTCAAGCAGATAATAATTTGACAACTCCAGAAGGATAAATTCCCAGCTGGTAGGATACAGATTGCTACGGTCGGGAAAGTTTTAATTTACATTTCACCAGATGAAATGTGCAAAAAGCTGGGATTTATTTTAACAAAACTGTGAAACGCCCAGTCAAGGATAATAACTGGGTTAGCAAGCAGCATCTTTAAATGTATAGTATGCATAGATTATCACATCAATGTGCAAAAAAAAAAAAAAAAACAGCACTAAAATAACTGCGATACTGACAAGTGCTGAAGTGATTAGTCAGTTCAACAATTAGTCATTAGATGTGAAACTTATCAGCAAACAAACATTAATGGCATTTATTAAGAAAAAATACCACATTTTCACTGGTTCCTGCTTCTCAGATCTGAGGATTTTGCTGCTTATTTTTCTTGTACATGATTGTAAGTGTAATATGTTGGTATTTTGGATTGCTAGCTGGACAAAACAAGCAATTTGAAGAAGCTCTAGGGAATTATGAATTTCCTCAATCTCAATTTTCCTTATAATTACACAGTTCTTTCCCAGAAGCTGCAGCTGCTCTCATATTTTCAAACAATATCAATTAGCTCTGTATCCCCGGGAGAGGGTGAAGGAGTGAATGACCAAAACTGCCGAGAATCAGGGCGCAGCGGCAATTCCTGCTAACGCTTAACTGAACAGGTGGCTTTCCTGCTTACCTTTATTCTTCTTCCTGCTCTTTGACTGCAGAGAGGAGGACTGCTGGTATGTCTGAGAGGGTTTGGAAACAAGAGAAAGGGAGTGAGAGAGGGAGAGAGAGCAGGCTGTCAGGATGAATCAGTGGCCTTTGTTTGCTGCAAAGAATCTTGGGATATAAAAGATGACAGATCTTAGGGAGCGGAGGAAACGAGGAGAGGAGGCAGAAGGCACATAGGGAAAGTCCTTCTCTCGTTATCTCTTCCTCTCACACGCACATGTGGGGATGGAAAAGTCAGCCTCATGCAGGACTTTAGCAACTCACACCTCTAAACATAGAACAGAGGGACAGGAAGGGAGGGGAGGGAACAGTGGCACAATAGGACAACCAGGTGATGGAGGAAAGGTGAGAAAATACAGCTCAGGGGCCCCTGGGATTACAGAGAAACTTCAATAAGCGAAATGTGAAGGACAAACATGTAATGGTTCTGAGGCAGATTTTGAAGCATCTTTTGTTAACACTTTAATTTACAGATCCCATATTTTCCAACTAATTTCCTGGAAACTTTCCTCATAATTTCCTTTAACTGATGATAATCAACAAATAAAACACATCCCATGGGATAAGTTTTCAGCAACTCAGCAGTTCTACTTAGAAAGATATTTCTACCTAATTTCTTCAGACCAGACCTGTAAAATAAAGTGGCTCAGTGTGGCACATTTTCTAGGACACTCCAACGGACAAAGGCATCTGTTTATGAGCTATTTTTCACTTACCTACTACATCATATTCTAGTTTTTTTTTTTCATAAACACTCAGATACAACAGGTGGGTACTTGACTGACTATAGCAACACACACTTTCTCCATTTCCATTATAATTAGTACCAAACTGCGTAGGCCTTTCTTGGAAATCTCTGAGTAATCAACAGCTAAATACCAGCTACTTTTTAGGAAAATACAGGGAAAGTTTCCAGGAAACTAGCTGGACTGAACCTGCACAATAGAACATTACCTGTCTTTTTCCCTATGATTTCTAAGCAGATTTACTCATGATAGACATAGATAGAGACGATATGCTGGGGAAAGTCGCACTTAATCTAAAAATATGTGTGTCATATCTGTGGGTTCAGATTTGACACTGAGAAGAAGGAGTGTGTGTTTTGATGGTATCTTTGCCTCATGTCTCTCCATTTTGCCTCACAGTCTGAAAACCTCTGATCTAAAACACTCAACTCTAGCCAGTGTATTTAAGATGTGACCTCTCTCGACAGGTCAGATGGGGCAACAGACCAGCTTTGATGTCACAATATTACACATGTCAGAGCCTGGAGCTCAGCCATTCACAGCCCCACGCTCAGCAAGACAGATGACATGGGCCCGCCCACACCCACTGACACGCCATCTGCCATCGCAGCATCCACGCTCACTGTAAACACACACTCAAACACGGGCACGCAAACACACACATGCAAACATGTTTAATTTCCAAAGAGATGCTGTCAAGATATATAAGGTCACCGCCGGCCAAACTGACTGTCTGGACCGGCGAGTGGCGAGCTCAGACGGACAGGCAGGGTGGACAGATGTCATGGAAGTGACAGAGGGTAATAACGAGTCAGCATTTGCTCAGATCACATTTCACTACAGCACTTTTTTTATTTTTTACCAGGGGTAAAAGCGCTAACGTTTTCCTTTTTTTTCCTGAAGTCTTTAAAATCTGACTGTCTGAAAACAAATTAGAAAAAAAAAGCTAATTTCCTCAGCAAACTGAAGAGAACTGAAGGAAAGTCAAAGGAGTTTAATAACTCTCTAGTTTTCATCTGCAGTAAGCTCAAGTTTATTTCTACACGTGTACACGTGTATGTCATGCATCAAACGAAATGTTGCTCCTCATGAAGCACAGTGCAACATTAAAACAGATATTAAGTATGTGTGCAAAAAAAAACTAGACAAAAACTAAAAACTGTAATCTGTTAGACACACCACATGGTCTTAAGGGTAAGAGTGAGCACTCTTATTAGCAGCAACAGCTTGGCACATTAGCAGCTGGCTCAGTTGTAAATAAGGTGCAACAAGACATTAAAAAAAAAAACATTACTGTAAACAAATGACTGCCAGCTCTCTCATGACAAGTCAATTAAAGGGTTGAATCATTCTAAAAACCAATATATAGTAAGACAAAGATAACAGCACACTCTGTGCGATTTAATGGTGATGCGTCTCAGTGATGTAAAAACCTATTATGAAAAGAAAAAAAACGGAATTACGTGATAAATGGAGGCTGGGTCTCTGGGTGGAGAATCCCTCTGATTTGCCTGCAGGACGTAGTGGGAGGGGCTTTGGCTGTGGTGGCTTCGCCTCTTGGCGCGTTTGGCCGTGTCGTTGGACCGTTTACCTGGACGAGCCGTGTGGGAGGAGTAGTCGTCAGGGCCGGTCCTCTCGTCCCCGCTGGACAGTCCCACATAACGCATGAGTGAGGCTTCTGTGAAATACACAATCATATTAATACAGATTAATGAGATTAGATATTAAAAACATTAAGATGTCAAATACAAATACATCAAACTAGCACCAGGGGTCATGTTTGTGATATGTCTGAGCTTAAACTTTCACCTGTAGCTAAAATGCACAATTTAGACTGATTACTGTGATTTTTCCTTTAGCATAATTCTCTATTTTTTTTTTTTTTTTTTTTTTTTTTAATCTCAGTGGGGTTTTCTGGGTTAATTAGAGACTAATTATAAAAAATATATTTATAAATAAAAAAGGCAAAATGCCACATCACTCACAGATTCCTCAAAATTAGACAACTGGTGTTTGAGATAATACATTTTGAATGAAAGATTTTGACCTTTAATCAGAGCATCATAATTGAGCTCATCAGTTCTGAAAGTATCAAAACGCAGTGCAAACATCTGTAAAGCTTTCAACTTCGATCAAATCTAAAGTGGATTCTTTTCAAAGACTGATTTTTTTCCCTTTATTTTTAGCACAGCCATCAGCTTAATTAGTGTTGTGTATCACATGTGCAACAAGTCGGCTCATTGTTTATATCTGAACAACAAAACAGGTCATTTGTCATTGCCTTTCAAAGCAAACCAAAAAACTTTAACGTCAACATGAAGAGCGAAGTCAGGAGATACATAAGAGACGAATAGATACAAATGTGCAGTGTTTTGCTTTCATGGATACATCAACGTTTCCACCTCAGCCAGGGGTAAAAACTGTCTCCAGATATTTTGAGATGTTTTCAAATTTCCGAGAGACTGAGAAACATTAGGTGGAGTGATGAATCCATATTTTCCACCCTATGTTACAGTGTCGGTGTAGTGCTTTTTATAAAGTCTCTTCCATCTTTTTCAAGCAACTTCTCTCCATCGGGCAGGAAACCCAGGTTTCTCTACCTCTTTCTCTACAATTCCCACCCTTCTGTCCTCCCCTGGTTGCTAGGCAGCGGCCACAGGAAAGTGAGACACAGAGAAGAGCTGCTGTCAGCGTCGCCATGGCAACTGTGTGAGTGATTCAGGTGGAGGTCAGGGGGAGTAGTTTATTTTTTTTCGTTTCTGCCTCCTCTCATCCCTCCTTTTCTCCCTCGTCTTCCCCCTCCCGTCTCTTTCTTCCTTTCTATCGCTTTTATTCTTCTACCCTTTCATTTTCTCTGCCTTTGTGCCAACTGTCTACCTTTTTTCTCCCCCCTTCCCTTCTCATCCCCTCTTATTTCATTTCTCTGTGATGCTAATCACAGAGAGAATTAGAGAAAGAGATGGAGGCGCATTGATCTCCACACACACTGATCTATTCATAATACAGAGAGATGGGAACGTTTAACAGAATCTAACTGGCTCTTCTGGAGGTGCACACACACATATGCACTCCACACGCCGACACTCACCTCTGCGGCTTTCTCTGTTAAGCTTGGCTGGGTCTTCATAGTCGCCCACCCAGTTACACTCTACGGGCATGGAGATGGGCCTCAGCCTGCCTACAAACATTCACACACAATTACAAAACTTGATATTTACATGAATTTAAATGTACGAAACAGAAATCTGCTCAGAAACATGGCCTTCTCGGTCTGACATTTAAAGCAGACAAATCACACAGAAAGCTAAATTTGCTTGACATCCTCCCCTAGAGGTTTCCAAATATTAGATGCAACAGGTTCAAGTTTTCATGTATAACAGTGAAATAAGTGCCCTTAATCCTAATACATTTTAAACTGCTTCTTGGTCCCGCACGCAGCTTAGCAGTTCTTGCACCCGTTATTCTGTTCTGAACTCTATGCATTGTACCAGCATGTTTAAGGTCTTCACTTGTCTTTTTTAGTGTGTTAATGCTGTGTGTAAGAATTTCCTCTTGCAGGACAATAAAGATCTAAACTGATATTGATATTTTCCTCTGTCTTTTTTATTTATTTTATTAGTGATGTAAAGAGCTTTATCACGTTCTAAAACTTCCCTACCCTCATGATTTTTTTTTTTTTTTTTTTAAATGAAGTGGCTCAATAGAGCAGAATGAGACTGAACTCAGTGTACCATATGTAGGCGTGGTGCAGTACACGGGCTCCTCCTCTTCTCGCCGGTGAGACTCTTGATCCAGGAAGGAGTTTGGTGACTCAGAGCGCTTAGCAACACTGACGCCACCATGGTTACGAGATGCCTCATCTCCAGACAAGGCTCCCGTCTCATCTCTATAGCAACAGCAGAGGCAGATTTACCGGGCAAACAAAATGTACATCAAAATCAGAGCTTATCTTTGCTGTCACCTGTTCTACTTGTTATAAGTTGATTTTTTTTTCTTTGACACAGGTGCAGTACCTGGGTGTGTATGGCTCAGCAGGCGGAGGGGGGATGTAAAGGTCCTGGAGGGCTGAGTTCTTTGTGGGTGTGCCTGAGGGTGTGGCTGAACTGCTGCCTGGGCTTCTGGTTGGCTGCAGAGAACAAAAGTGAATTAATGTGGTTAGACTAGGTTAAGCTGCCGGTTGCGCCACCTGTGGTTGGTGCCCAGATTGCAGCAGAATTTTCAGCCAAACTTAATAAAACATCATATTTGGAAGAGCAAATCAGCCTTCTCTTAAAAATACAAGCAGCCTGACTGAGAAAGATGCCAAAATGCATGTGTGAAAGTCCAAGACCACTTTTTAAAACTAAGTCATTGTCTCACCTGCTTCCCATGTCTCATCCACTGAACAAGACACAGTCTTACTTCGTTAAAAAAAGCTTAGGGAAATGGCCTCTTTGTCAGAGGTGGTTAAGTTAACCAAACATACATCCAGCTAGTCCTCATCTCTCTTGTAAAATCAAAACATAGTGTTTGAAAACAGATAGAGCAGAAAGCTTATCCTTGCACAGCCATTTGTTTTTTTGTGCAAAGGGGAATTATTGCACATTTCATTTCAAATGAAGTGGTTTACACAATCTAGATAAACTGTTTACAAGCTGTCTGGTTGTCTGACAGCTTATGGTTGTTGTTGTAGCAATTGCATCATGTTGCCAGATATCAACAATTAGTTATGCAACTACAGTCACCAACTGTAATAATGGCTGAAACTGCAAAAATAAGACCCACGTTGTAATATACCCAAATTATCCTTGACAAGTCTGTGGTTAATGTGGTCACGAAGTGCAATGATGGGAGGCACAGCAAAACTGTTTTGCTTTGTGTTTCCTCCCGATTGTGTAGATAATCAGTGTTAATGAGGGAGATGCATTTCATAATTTGCGGGAGCACTGGGAATGTCAGTGGAGGGTGCCAAGAATTCCCATCCCATTCATTCCAATGTGTTTCAGCTGGCAAACACACCCATGCTGAGCCACAGTACCCTGACCTAATTACACGCTTTGGCTGCAGTCATACGAGGAGAGCGAATGCAGCTGGGAATTATGTGGGCCAGTGCAGCGCTTTAATAAAGTCTATAAAAGGTAGAGCTGGACCCACCTGCAGAGCCAGGGGTTTCCAGCGCATGTTCTTCAGCAACGCGGGGGCGGAGCTGAGCGTGCTTTGTGGACGCTTCTTCAGGGTCAGGGACACGACGCCTTTATCGGCCCTCAGTGAGCCGACCAGGTTACGCAACTGCCAGCCCACCTGTGGATTGGAGAGGACAGAGGGTCAAAGCAAACACTGACCTGCTAGAAAATATCCTCATCTAGATTATGAACAATCCAATCACAGCCTGAGTTATAACAGCCTGAGTTATAACATTTGTATTCAGCATGAAGTTTGAATTCTGTCCATGTCGTGATTGGATCTCGCTTGTTGAGCCTTCTGTGCAAAGCAAGTGGGTGTGGAGGTGGTAAGTCTATCTATAGAGCTTTCATGTGATGTAACTTGCCCTCAATTTGAAAACAAATCCTTCTTATCATATATTTTTCTTCATTTTTAGCCACTATTTGCACAAAACCATGCCAACACTCCTTGTTTGTAGGAGATTTGTGAACAAAATCCCATTGTAAACAAGACTAAAAATGGCAACTGAGAGTTTTGTTGTTGTTCAAGATGCTTTCTCTGTGACTTTGTGGTTTGTTGAGATAATTTTTCCATTAAGACGAATAGACTGAGATCTGATCATAATGCAAGAAGAGGTGCAGTGAAGGGTTGGAGGATCTGATTACACTAATTGAAATGCATGCTGAGTGCCTTTGCACCTTGTAAACTGAGGGCACACTCTGCAATACAGATGTAAACAGATGGGTGGCCCCACCACCGAAATTCAAAACACAGAATTAGAACTAAGGTGCATCTCCAGGGGTTTATCCTGATACATTACTAGATTGAACAAGACTCGATGAGAACTTTATTTTACTGTTAAATTCTATAAACTGTTCATATGAATCCTTTCTGATGATATTAAACCCAGTCAAATTAATGCTTTGACTGAATCAAAGCATTAAACTTAAAGGAAACACTCTGTAGAGCTGAGGGGAACTATGGAGTCATTGATAATTATCTATGGGTTCATCATTACCAAAGACCCCTTTAACATTACATATTGTTATTTGATTCATTGTTATAGTAAAAATATTGATAGAAGCTTTAAAGACTTGTTCACATCTGCTGTATTCTTTAAAAACTGGCATTTATGTTCAATTTTCACCATTTAAGAAACATACATATATTTTATCCTATTAACATGTATTTTGTGTTATTGAGATAAGAATATCAACTCAACAACAAGACACAGAAATCTATGAACAAACACCTGAACAGTGGTGAAGCATTCAAAGTCCCACTGAAGTGAAAGGATTATTAGAAAAATGCAGTTCAAGTATCAAAAGTAAAATTCGTTCAGCAGAAAAATAAGATCAACACAAAAAGATATATTTAGAACATATAGGGAAACACACACACAATAAGAAACCCACCACAGTCTGGTGATTGACTTGAATGACTTCATCGCCCGCATGGATCTTCTTACAGCGGTCAGCTGGAGACTATAGAGCCAGAGAACAGACAACCATGAATTGATCTGAGCATATTGATCCCTTCATACCAGAGTGGGGAAGTTTCACAACAAAGTGTACTTAAATAAGCTGTAATATAACAGAGGGAATGCCTTGCAGAGTCATCTCTATGGAATCTGATATGATGCTATAGATCCAAATGTCATTTTTGCAGATATTCTAAGACAGAATCGGTTTTCTGTACCTGACAGACCCCGGCTGTGGTGGGAAATCCACTTCATTGGCGGTTTATTTATGTCACAGATAAAACCAAGTGCTTGGCTACAATATAGTATGTGAATGTGTGAAAAATGGGATTGTAAGACTCACCCCTTCAGTAGTTCCTGTGATCACATGGAGGCCATCGTAGGTTGACTTTATGTACATTCCCTGATGGACAGAAGGACAGAAAAGGTGATTAAGAGGGTTTTGTGTAGTTCAGGTGAACATGAAACAAGTCCACTTACAAAAAATCACCCACATACACACGTACCTATTACCAGTTCAAACAACACCAAAGCCCAGTGCGCACACAGACAAACAGAATCATTACCAGGCCTTCAGAGGGTTTGACGTTGGTGAGGTGAACCAGCTCGAGGTGGGCCGACTGAGAAACCAGTGGGTCCGATGACACACACACAATGTGCTCACACACCTCCGACAGAGTCTTACACTGCAGAGAAGAAGAAGAAAACCAGAGATGACAAGAAACAATGCACAGAGCCTTTATTAAAACAGGTTCACCAGTGGTGCTTTATTAAGAAAACAGAGATGAAAACAAGAGAAAAAATAAATAACTTCTACCTCGCATTTGTCAGAATTAGATTATATATTTTAAATAAATCTCTTTGCTTCCTGCCACAAAGGATGCTACTGCTTTTGTTCCTTTATTAGTTTAGTTTAGTGGAGTTTTCCCTTTTGGCTTTACTGCGGAAAATAAACATATTTGAATGTTTCATGCAGCAGATTTCCCTCTAAATAATACAATGGCTGCCACCATCAGCACAGCTTTGGTTTATTACTGTAGCATTTTAAAGGGTCAGTTCACCCAAACTGCAAAACTAGAACACGTCTTCTCACTTAGCTCAAATAGCACCTAGTCATGCAGATAGTTTTAGTTTTATCAGTTGTTTTTAGTGACTCCACACAACTATGTTTTCGAGAAACATTTTTAAAAGACATTAAGCTTCCTGCTATACTGACAGTGAACTCAGGAGCGTGATATTTATCATATTTAGGATTTTTTTTTCTTCACAGTAGAAAAATGTGTCCATCTTGTACTATAGATGTTTTTTTTTCTGAATAAATCTTGCCTAACCTGAATCTTTGCCTAGCCTTGTGTATCATAGCACAGTTTCTTTGTGGTTACCAAAGGAATCTGACATGTTGGCTTGTCATAACAGGAGAAGCGCAGGTGGAACTAATAACAGCAGTGATGGCGTCGTTCCAGCAATTACTGCAATGCAATGCAGCAATTAGTGATGTTATTAGAAACACCTGTGTTTGTGGTGTCAAATTGGCTGCTGTGAAAAAAGGTCAATTAAACTTCAACTGCCCCCCAGTTCAGGAGGGCAGCTAAGCACTGGGATATTTTTCTTCTGGAAGGAGATGTTACTGTTCAGTATATTGGGATGGTAAAACCAAGTAAAACTATCTGCATGGCTAAAGAATACTACCACTCATTTTATATAATTGAAAACTACCTTAATAATCAATTCGGATCAACTCAGAAACCCTGTCACATCTTACTCCAAGTTGTATATCCGAGAGTTACAGTGTCAACAAAACCAATCCAACATCAACACTAATACAGTCGAATCAGCTGATTATAAAAGTGTCATACACAGTATTTCACTCGTTAACAAACAAAATACATTAGCACAGTAATCTCGCTAATTTAGGTTTTTCAAATTATGTGACTACAAGGCAGTGTGTGAACACCCCCAAGTTGAATTAACAGCAGGTTTTCTTTTTCTTGTGTTACATTATTAGATTATAACTATGGATGCATTAATGTGTGCACTGCTTTAATGTTGCAGGTTAAACTGATTGTAACTACTTTATCTCCTTCTTGGTAGTTTAATGCATAATACATCATAATTTTCAAAATGGATGATGACTGGTATTATGAGATTAAACAGGAATCAGTTTTACTCAAGACTGATCTGGTGCTTGTCTTTTTGTGGTGCTTTCTTGAGTAAATGTACTTAGTTACTTTCTACCACTGTTTATCATCCATCCAGCACTTGAAAAAAAAACAACAACAACAGGACGCTACCCATCAACACAGAGCAAATAAGTGACAGCTGGCTGAGGAAGCCGGACTCACCACATGAAGGATTTTGTTCTCCGTTTCAAACACCGTACAGTCCTGAGGGACAAGCAGAATTTAATGTAGCGCGGGCAGAACATCCTGTTTTGCAAACACCATCTCACGCTGCTCACGCTGCCACGTCCGTATACTGTCTAGGCCTCACATTACTGAACCCTACACCTGCACATTCTATACCCTCGCAGATAACAACACGCCCACACAAACAGACACATTTATCTTTTATTTATACACACATCAGTCACACAAAAGACAGACTGTAAGGACATAAATAGCAAAGTCTCATTCGAGGATGCAGCGAGCAGAGTCTGAGGCTGCTGCATCACACCCACACACACACCGTGCATAGGGGTATATGACAACCCAAGGCAGCTCTCCTCTGCCTCACACTTCAAGTGAAGGAGAATAAGAGCTATGAGCTGCACATACACATACACGCACACACACACACACACACACACACACACACACACAGGCAGACACAAACAATTCCACACACCTGCTGTACAATGGTGGTGAGCTCCAGGCAGAGCTGAATGACATTATTTCGGGTTACCGAGTAGTCTGCCACTGCAGCAAAGGGAGACCTGGGAGGAACAGATAACACACCAGTATGTCTTATAATGTTTCTGCTGCATTAGATAATGTACAGAGAAGATGGACAGGAGCATTGTTAGAGAGAGGGGAAGCTGACACGCAGCAGACATTGTGTGTACACACACTCTGGAACATGAGAATCAGTTTATTCAGTGAGTGCAATAAATTTAGGGGAAGTTGTCTGTGACTCATTCATGAGTGAATCTGCTAAACTGTACACGCATTATAAATCAGACAAGTTGCATATGTAGTCATTTTTCAAGCAAAAATCCAAAGCATTTTCTGGTTCCAGCTCTTCAAATGTAACGTTTTGCTGCTTTGGTGGGTTTTATGGAAGAAAACAAAATTTCTTTTGGGTTCTGTTGGCTGGTCAAAACAAGCATTTAGACGCTGTAACTTTATGGTCGGGAAGATTGCTTTGTTTCCCACTATTTTTTGAAATTTTATGAACTACATAACTAATAGATTAATCGAGAAAATAACTGGCAGATTAATCCAAAATAAAAGTTAGCTGTGGCTGTGATTAGTTAGTAGCTGGTACAGCTGGAAGGCTTGGAGGTAATTAAAGACCTAAAATCAAATCTTTTTACAAGTACTAGCTGTGCTGCAACACCAAAAATATTCAAATTACAATAATGTAAAACAGACAAAAACAGCAAATGCTCAATGCTGAGAAGCTGGAAACTGAGAATACTTGGCATTTCTGCTTGAAAAACTGCTTGAAAATTTAAGTGATTAACAAAACCGTTTGTGACTGATATTCTATGGATCACCTCATCTGTTAATCAGCTACTTGTTCGAGCACAAGGGTTGTGATAGAAAATAATATAAACAGCTCTCAAATCAACTCAAGAACGTAACCTGCAGTTAACTTTGTGCAGTCAAGTGGATGAAGTTAAGACTGTGCAAATTGTGGACTTTAAGCAGAGCTGCCAGCGCAGCCACGATAGCATGAGATTCAACAATGCTGTACAGTCAAAACTGACCTCCATAGGAATTAATGGCCCTCTGCAACCTCATTCATAAAACTGTGATGTGATGCCATCCTTTAGTATTACTGATGCCCAAAATAAGAAAAATAAGCTTGCATACAATTAAAAAAAAAATGCTTAACTACATGCATTCTTCCTTCATAAATATCCATAAACTTGGAAAGGCCACACACGTGCACAAGCCTCATATTGCATGCCACCTAATTAACTACTGCAGTTAGTCAAAATGATTAATGAAATGCCCATTAATAGTACAGTCTACATATACAAGGTAATTTAAAAACCACAAATATAGTATGTGAGAGACATCGTGTTTACTTATCAGCAGGCATAGCTGTGATTCAATAAAACAAAGGTCCAGAATGAACACAAATGTTCAAAAATTAGAGAAAATTTAAATGATTCTAGTATGAATATCTCAGAAATCCAGCAGCTCAGAAATCCAAACCACTGCAGATGGGTTCAGGGAAACACTGGAGAAAACTTCCCCTGACATCTGGCTTTTTTAAGTGGAAACAGTAATGTTCTTCCCCAGATAGAAGAGAACACAGCTCGAGTGGATGGATGAATGAAGCTGCATTAGTGAACCAGGTAAATAGGCCATCCTGTTCTGAGTGCACCAATTTACACACCTTGTACTGACTACTTGTCATCTCAATCCAGGTTTTTGGAAACAAACAAACAAAAAAAAGCACAGTTTAGGTCTGGAAGTTCTTTTAAAAGACCATGCTTTTAAATTGACTGAAATAAACAGTGTGAGGAGGGTTATTAGACTGCTTTGGATTTATTACGCTGCTTTGCCACTGGCAACATCAATTCCCAATGTCTCCCACAGGTTTGTATGCACAGTCAGAGTTTCCACTGAAGAGTGCACATTCTGCTGTCAAGTTTGTTTTTATAAACTCCTATTTCCTGTGAGAGGAGGGTCTTGAAATGTCTTTGTGCAAACACAACATTTATAAATGGGGCCCCTGGCGTATTGTAACATAATAGACTATTCAGGTGTGAAAAAAGGTGTTAACGATAAGGAATATGCTGCAGCTAATGGGTTGCTAATGACTGCATGCAGACGCAAAGGGACATCAAAACAAATGCCTACAAAGTATTACTGATATACATAGAGCTATATAGTAAAGTCATTATCATAACACAACACAGATCCAGGCTTAAAGACATACATGTACATTATGGTTGTAAATACAGTATAATGAGGAAATGAACAACAGAAACACACACACCATTACTTTGCTTCATTGTTCTAAAGACCCAGATTAAATTTGGCCACAGCCTCTAGAGTATGATTTATCTGTGGTGTGTGTGTGATTTGGGTCATCAGTATTGAGGCTGAGTTCTATATATACGCAGGACCTAAGGCTACACAGACTGTTTGCCCACCATCAGGCTCCAACCCTCGAACAACAACACATGGTTAGACAGACAGCAAGAGAAACACCTGAGTCCAGCTCCACGAGGTAAAACCCATTTAAGGTAAGCTAAGCTACTAAAACCCTTAGCGTCCAATTGCCGTAGTCTGAGTCAAATTTTGAGTCACAATTCAGTCAAATCTGAACAATAACACATATTTCTGGATTCAGTGTGAGTTACACTCCATGAGAATGTCATTATCTAAAGTACCCCCACTAATAAACATCCATGAATCCGCCTAGAAATCAGAGAAAAAGATGCTCCCTAGGTTTTTCTAAGGCGTTTTCTTCAGTATCCGATTAGTCCAGTGATAGTTTTACATCTCCCAAAGCATTATTGGAACTGTAGATCCAAAACTTTCAACACTCCAGCGTGTAACATCCCAAAATACTATCACATCATTATCAATTCAGTTAATAGCACTAAGCCTTATCCCCCATGTTTGGATGAAAAGTCTCTTATTCACTATATTAGTTAAAAATAGCAATAAAAAGAAAGAAAGAGAAGGACTTCTACTGCACTTTGAAGCTATCCGCAAAATATACCACACATCAACTCTAGTCTCTGTGGCCATGTTATTAATTCATAGGTAGGTGATTTCCAATGTGCATATAAAGAGGAAATACATACTACAAAGACACAGAAACATGACTGCACATTTCAGTCATCTTGGAGAGATGAACTCACTTTTCTCCCTAACAGTTTTAAAGAGGAAGGGTTTGTCTCCTGCACTGGGTGTAGATTTGATGTCTCCGTGGAGACGTAAATGGTGTTTGCCGCCACAGAGAAAGAGAAAAGTATATAAATAAAAAGAAAGCGGGTTATCTGAGGTATAACTGGTATTGCTGCTTTGCAGTTATGACCGTCCACCAACCAGTCAAGTTGCATTTTACACCCATATCTATCCAGACCCATATGTCTAGTGAAGGCTCTCAAGGACTATATAGGGATATATATTTGTGTTTACTTTGCTAAGCTTTGTTCTTGTTCTGTTGTATGTCAAATGTATTAGAGAGTAAGTTCCTTTAAAAAAGATTATCTGTGATGTCATTTTATAGGTAAGTTTTCAAGTCATTTAGAGAGAAACTAGAAGATGCTGCAGCCGGAGCTCTGAACTGCTGCTGCACTTTTCCTCTGTCCCTGAGAGGTCCAATAACCAGCAATCAGAGGGAGATGAAAGTTCACTTTCAACATGATTTACGCTAATTTGCCTGTGCTGTAAACCTTTTCGGAAGGCATCATCTTGCGGGAATAAATACAAGACAGTTTCTAGCCTAACATGCATAGAAATCATAACCTTTTCCACCGCGTCAGTGCCTATTAATAAATTCAGCATATAATCCACCACGCAGCTCTTATTTCAATAAAAAAATTCAGCTTGTTTTACTCACTCATTTGATATTCCTCTGCAGCAGAAATCAATTGTAGAAGATGATATTTCATTGAAATAAAAGCTTGGGTGGGATCATGTGCATGTTACATCTACTGGTGTCCCTTCACACAGCTGGAAAACACTCTCTTCTCCACATTTGGTGTGTACAATGAGCAGGATGGAAACATAAAAAGAAGACTTTGACAATGCAAACTTGAACAGAGAGCATGAAGCAGCAGCTCTGCTGAGTCTATCCCCCTCTTGATGTCGCTTTGCCATTTACAGTTGCATCACTGTGCGTGGGCGACCCAGTGTGCACTTGCATAATTGTGTGTCAGTGCGTGCGAATGTGGGGGTGTGTCATTGAGTGTGCGCTTGTACAAGTGTGTGGGTGTTTCTATGGGTCTATCACACCTTCGCTGTCTATGGAGTGTGCTTGTAGACATGGCTTTATTCATTTATAAATGTATGTGTCTAGATGGCCCAAGGACAGATGTGGGTGCCTGGCATTTCAAGAACCGATGTCAAAGACCTTTAGCTCTGTATCTGATGTGTGTGTTGTGTGCAAGAGATCGTGTCGAGTCACGAATAAATGAAGTGACAGAGAGAAGGAGAGAGCGAGGGAGAGAGTCAGAGAAACATGGTGAGAAAAAGGTCTGACATTATCCCTCTAAAAAAAAAACATATGTCTCAAAAGATGTCAGCAACCAATAGCTGCAGGAGACGGTGCAGGAGAGTTTGTGTTTTGCAGATTGGAGCTTCGGTTGTACAAATAAAAACCAGTAAAAAAAAAAAAAAAAAACTTGCACTTTCACAGGTGATGGATCAAAGATTTAATCAGAGGGAAGATTTATATGTCTTGTTATTATTTAGTTCATTTTTCAATTAATCAATTTCTCAGTTTCTCCCATAAAATTTCACAAAACACTGAAAAATGTCCATTCATCCAATGTCCACTCTGTATGTTAACTCAACACATCATATATATGTAGAACAAAAAAGAAAGAAAGTAACAGAGAGCCCTTAAAGATCTTACCTGTCCAGCCAGGCAAGCAGGCTCTTGGCGGCGGTGATGAGGTCGACCACGGATGTCAGCAGATCGTTGGGTAGCCGCCGTGAGCTTCTGCTCTCTGATTGGCTGCTTCGGCGGCGGCCGGAAATGAAGTTCTGCAGGTTTTTGGCCGAGGCGCCGAGTTTGTGAGCCAGAGTCCTGACGCTCTCCGTCTCCAGACCTGAGTTCTGCACACACACATAAACACAGATTAGCTGAAACTCCAGACACTGAAACACCATGAACATGTTTACCAGGTTTTCTTAAGGAGTCTGGTGCATTTTAATGACTTTATTTTGCAGCATCAGGTTTTTACAAACAAAACACATGGTTTAATTTTAAAATATGATGCATTGTTATAGATGAAACTATTCAACATGTAAAGCAAATATACCAGACAAAGTAATCAGGTGTATTCTTTCGTGTGTTCCTATGTAAACCCTAAAAACTTGATTTTTTTTTTCTCTTAGATTGTGATAGTGACAAATGGGAGATTCACAGATTTGATGCAGGACACTGACAATTTACTTCCTGCAATCTATTACATTGTGCATTCAAGCAGAACAGCATACATTTAGCAAATACACACACACAAACAAACTCACCAGAGCACAGAGCAAGTCGACAGCCTCCAGAATGAGCTCCTGGTGTCCGATGCGAGAAACTCCCAGTTCCTCCAGCTCGGCATGGCTAATCCTCAGCAGCCTCTCCCCACACACACCTCCGCGCTCAAATACACACACATATTGCTGCAAGCAGTCGTCCAGACCTGGAGCATACACACATATTATCAAGTTTACTCACGATAAGTAAACTCAGATTTGTTCCAAAATGAGATCACGACCACAAGAGGGAAAAAAATACAGTTTGTTCAGAGGGACTGAGAATAACTGAAAAAATGTGATAAAGTGTCCCTCTGACTTTTCCTCTAGCACCATAGCACCTAGATAGCATCAGCTATTACTTTGTCATCATTGTGCATTTGCTAGCATGCTGGTGTTAGCTTAGTTTTGTAATTAAAAAGTAAAAATCTGCTAGTGCAATAAGAGTATTTCAGCTTGTTTCAAACAGAAATCAGTGTGTATCAAGAATAATGTAGAAATGAGTGTCTTAATCTTGCAGCAAGACAAAGGAAGAGGGGTTGCAGTCAGTAAAAATGAAAACTCAAAAGCTGATTTTCCCTAGCACAATTTTTATATCTTGCTTAAAAAATAAAACTTTAGAGACTCAACTACAGACAAAAACAAGTTATGGAGGAAAGTGTTGCCAGCAATTTTAATACTGTAAAAAGTGAAGTGGAAGAAAAGAAGAGGAGCTGTCAAGCAAGTAAGGTCGATCTAGGTGTTATTTTGTCTGTCTCTCAGGGAAATTACCTCACATTTCTCCTGCTCCTCTGAGAGACTGTTATACTGTTATAGTGTGGCCACACTGTTGGTTGAAGGTGCTTATATACTGCCTGTAATCATGTCTGTTTTTATGGCAATTATGAGAGCACACACAAGGTAGCTAGAAATGATGGGCCTTCGACACTGGAGGGGACTCTCATTCCCACAACACCATCACTCTTCATGACGAGTTCACAGCTCAGACACTCTTCAACACATTCATTCCCTGATCAATAGTCAGACACGTCCCTACTTGAAATTATAGGTTTTGGGCTTCACTCCAGAAGCACTAATCAGCTTTCGCTGCTTCACTTTTCACCAGCAGTTTCCCTCTTCAAAGTCTGCCTATAGGGATAACAGATTTCTTTTAGTCTGCAAGAGAATGTAAGACATTTTTTTTTCTGCTGCATGTTCCACTTCATCTCAGATAATACAACAGCTGCTGTGTCATGTTTCTGAGACAGCTTGTTTTGCTGTTGTAGATTTCAGCTCAATGCAGTTGCGAAACCACATAAGGTAGAAATAGGAAATACATTTTGTTTTAAGAGACACATTTTAAGACTTATTGTTTTCCTTTAAAGCAGAAAACATTTTGTTCTTGTCCATTTATGAGTGAAATGTGTGACTTTGAGAGCTGTTTCACCCTGCAATGAGAGTAAATGACAGGAAAAGAATGACAGAAACCTCCCGTTTCCCTCTCTCACAGTGGTAGAGGGACTGATAAAGATGATTTACAATATCTGGATTTGTATAGTGGCCAGAAAGATTTACAACCTCCAAATCTCCCAAAGCCAGTGTGTTTGCAAGTTTTAATTCCATAACTGCAATTCATGTATTATATATTTTACATTTTTGCTGACTAATTTCAAATGCAGGTAATACAGGTTCAAGTTTTTCCTAAAACATGTATCCAGGTCTGCATTGGTTTTCATTCATTTCTATGCAGTGTGAAATCAATTAGCAGACTTTTGAAACCGGTTTGAGCTGTGTAATCCATGACCATGAACATCGAGCCTGGATTACAGTAAGTCACTGGTGGCCTGGTAATGCCCTTTAAGGGCAGATTGATTTCAAAAGTCTAGATTTGCCGTTTTTCTTTGTCATATACATATCTGAAGGTTTTGGACTGTTGGTCAGGCAGAAGAGGCAAACTGATGGCATCAGCATGGGCTCTTTTATGTTTAATTGAGAAAGATTAAATTGATAATGAACATTATTGTTAGTTGCAGCCCTAGCTGGAAAAGCAGACTAAAATGTATCCAAATTGTGACACAGAGTCGCATGGATTTTAGCATGTGTGGTTTTCACTTGTACGAATCTGTAGGGTAGAAATTCTACATTGTCTGCATGTATCCTGGAAAAGAACCACTTGTGCATCCTGACTCATGACTACTTTTGTGCACCTGTAACCAAACCTCCAGCAGAGAAAGAGGCATTTTATGAAGTTTTATTATAATTCTAGAAGTGGCCTCAGAGCAGCACTATTTAGTGCTTTGTGTCCAGCCAAGAGTCTCCAAAGGACCCAAAACAAACTCTGTACATGAAACAAGATTCGGGAGACTGAAACAAAAGAGGTAATGGATGGACAATCAGGCAGCCATCCAGGTAAGACTGTACTCTCTGTTGGATTGTGTAACGTCTGTGTTGTGGGTATGTGTGGGATGATCTCTCTGGATCTGCTCGTGTGTGAGTGTGCAAGTGGGTGGGTGCGTGCAATGTTGGTGTTTGTGTGTGTGTGTGTGTGTGTGTGTGTGTGTGTGTGTGTGTGTGTGTGTGTGTGTGTGTGTGTGTTTGTCTGGCTGGAGCGGGGTTTGCTGAGTCAAAGGAAAGCAGATCAAGACAGAGCAGCTCAGCTGCAGCCCCTGGCTCCCAAAACAATGAATGTATCCAGCTTCTAACCTCTTAACAAACAGCCAACTGGCAAACACACACTTCAAACACACACATACACACACCTCTGAGGAATGAGCATTGATTTCCCCCGCTTCAAGTCCCCGCTTTATAATACACTCATCTATCATAACCACACTAACAAAGATGGGGAAAAAGCAGGATGGGAAGAGAGTGGAGGAAGAGAAGGAGAGAAAAAAGAGAAAGGCAAAGAGGAAAAGAAAAACAAAAACTCGTAAGCCAGCTGCTAGATTGCATGCAAACTATTTCACACACACACAACTTCAATCTCTCATCAGCGACAAGCAAACAGCATTTGCTGGCTTCTGCACCCTCCCAATGCTTCCTCCCCTCCCCCCATCTGAAGTCTAAATGAAGCATGCAGTTGCAAAATGCCATATCGAGTTACGGGTAAAAAAAAAAAAAGTTGAAGCCTGAAATCACTCAAGTCATTTCATCTCAAAGCTTTTATGGTCTTAAACTGAAATACAAGCAATCAATTTTAAAGATTAGGCATCATCTTTTCACCATTATCTCACTTTGCAAAGAAACTCGACAAATTGATTCCACTATCCAGACCCCCAAACACTTCGAGTCGATGTGATATCTCCGCTCACAGCTTCCACTGACAAGCATGAAAAGACTTGATAAGAATAAAGAATCAAACCGCTCAGATGTGATTTATTTGTGTGGCTTCCAGCTTTAATGTTGGGTGAAGGCCACTTAAGGATTGGAAAAGGACTGGAACAGGAATTCTGAGATACTTGTATGGACAGTATTTATGCTACTCTTCAGTTATACTGAAACATTTCAGAGTAAAATATTGTACTTTTTAAACTGAAGTTCATTTATTTTACAGCTGTACTTGCTAGTTATTATGAAGGTTTTACACAGAAAACATATGATGATCTTTAAGAGGATTGATATCACTTTCATTTCTGTATGTTGAGTATGGAGCTACAGGCAGGAGGTAGGGTTTGAGGTTTTGAATCCAGCCCTGTCCCTTAGCTGAATGTCATCCCCTCTCTCTCTGCTCTTTTCCTGTCTCTCTCCACTGACTGTGAAATAAAAGGCAAAATGACATAAAAATAATTAAGAAAAAGAAATATGTGGACATCGCTGCACTTTTGGTTTGGGGCTGTTTTGGCTTGGACTGTGTCCCTTTCTTCCAATTATGAGAAATCTTAAGGCTAAAGCACACAATTTTTTGACAGCGGTCTGCTTCTAACTTTGTGGCAACAGTGTGGGAACATGGCAATGTTCCTGTGCACAAAGAAAGGTCCATCAAGGAACAGTTTGCCCCATTTTGGTGTGGAAGGCTGACCTGAACAACCCTGAGTGTGAGTCAGACCTTATCAACTAACATTAGTGTGTGAACCTCACCAGATCACCAGGTCACCAAAATCTTGTGGAAGCAAACTGATTTGGTTACGGCAGCAGATTAATGTCCATAACTTCTAATGAAATGATCAACATTAACAGGTGTACTGTTCACATTCTTTTGGCTATTCAAAGCATTTTTACATTGCTGTTTTACTATTTTTACTCCAATAAGGCATCTGAGCACTTTTTCCTCTAACAGCGAGAATTGTGTTTTAATGAGTGTTATTAGATTGCTGATTTCTAATAGATGTGAAGCTGATTAAAACAATATTGGATCTCACAAGCAAAGTGTTACAATCGCTGAGAGAGGCAGAGAGAGGCAGAGAGAAGCAGAAGGGGAGAGATACACTGTGTTTCAAAAGTTCACTGATAATCAGCATCGCTTATCACTGGCAGTGAGGGAGAGCGTGAATGCCCTGAATACTGATGAGTCAAATTGCAAGTGACGTAAACGAGTGCACACACACCCACACAGACTGAAACAGACACTCAAACAGTGCCACTATACATACAGTATAATGACTCCTGTATAGGATTCATTCTTCTACTGCAGTGGTTTCCAACCTTTTGGCAAACATACACTTACAGCCCTGTCAGATGAACTCAAGTATGAACGCCATTTATTTCAGCCATTTCACCGTTAATGTTAGCTAACAAATTCAACCATTTATCATTATGTTTATCGTATTAATAATAATAATAATAATAATAATATAATTATTGTTAATAATTCAAATGGGTGACTGACAGACTGATCAGACTGGACTGCTTAGGAAAAGAAGAGAAAATGAAAAACATGAAATACAAAGTAAAATATTTTTTTCCGAGATATGTGTGTGTGTGTGTGTGTGTGTGTGTGTGTGTGTGTGTGTGTGTGTGTGTGTGTGTGTGTGTGTGTGTGT
>JBBMJY010000013.1:3308314-3350576 GCA_037833715.1 Toxotes lorentzi
GTGTGTGTGTGTGTGTGTGTGTGTGTGTGTGTGTGTGTGTGTGTGTGTGTGTGTGTGTGTGTGTGTGTATGTGTGTGAGGTTTTACCCTTCTGTGGCTAATTTTTCACCTTCTCTCCTTGTTCTCACACATTCTCAACAATTGTTGAGGTGTTACAATTACTCAGTGTGTTGTTTTTTGTTTTTGTTTTATGTGTGTTGTTGTTTTTTGTTTGTTTTTGTTTTTGTTAATTTAAATTACCCCTTCATGACTCCAGGAATGTCACAGGAGAGAACAAGTACTCCTGGCTGGGAACCATTCTTCGATTGTATTTAGTGTATTATAGTATTATAGTATAGTATAAAGTATAGTAAGTAAGTAAAAATGCTAAAATGTACCTGTTTTAGCATATTTCCCATTTTGCTATAAATTGACAATCACAAGCTCAGTGTAAATGTCTGCGTAGGTTTGTTGTATAATGGTGTCTAATCTGTACATTCATGCACTCCTAACTCTGCATGTATATGTGCACATTGTGTGTGTTTGTGAGAGAGTTCATGTGTGTTTGACTGGTACAGAAAAAGTGTGATTCATAGCTGACTCACACATTTAACTCCCACAGAGGCACACTTTTCACAACAGCAGGCGAGCCAAACTCCCACAAACACCCTCTTTCTCTCTGTCACACACACACGTCTAATAAAACTAGATTTTGCGGTGACTTCTGGGATGTTCAAGAGTCCTATTAAAGATCTGGCCCTCCCTGTCGGGTTATGTGTCATCTGTTCCAAGCACTCTGAAGCTTTGGTAACAATAAAATGCAGACAAGCCTTCACTGTGTCCCTGGGATTTGTACATGTAGGATGTTACAAGCCTGACAGCTATTACAAGTGAGTTTATGACCAGAAGGTTGCCAGTTTGAATCCCAGTATCATCTGGGAAAATTTTGCATAGGGGAAATAAACAAGGCAAACTTTACGCCACCATTAATAACGGTTTCTTGAGCTTTTTGGTGTGTATTTTCTTGCATTTCTTGAGAGTCAAGGGCCAATAAAAGTAGGCAAGCGAAAGAAAACAAAAACAAAACAGCACAGGCCTCATGCATTGCATGAAAAGTGACGCAGAATGAGGCAGCTCAAGCAAAGCGAGCGCAACTTTGCTCTAGGCAGCACTAAAGCAAAGAAATGTTCACTTGAATTAGAAATGTTTTCCTTGGAAATTTGCATTTCTCAGTAAACATCATTCACCTTCAGGAGCCAGTACATTTCTGTTCCTATCTGATATTTACAGGAAAAGTTTCAACCAGCGCCATGAGCACAAAAAAACCTGTAATGGGATGAAAATATTAAAATGCAGATTATGTGTTCAAGGTAAAATATATTAGTTTGTAAAACATTACGGCCCAATTAAACTGTAGCAGGCTTAGGGTTTATGAAAATGACGCCATGAATTTTAAAAGGGCACAAATGGCATGTTTTTTTTTTTTTTTGGTGTAGTCTGTTTTTTTCCTATTTAAACCTTGCATTTTCCCATTCAAGTGAATGGGAAAGTCATCTCATACTTTTTGCATTTCTCAGTTGTTTTGGGTAATAACTACAACAAATACATATACATATTATGTCCACACCTTACTGTAAGCTTTCCATTCTCATACAGCTATGTTAGCTAATTAAGCTAATGTTAACTGTTTTTAATGTTCCATACCATACCTCTTTTTTAAAACAAAACCTGTAAAATGGGTCTTAAATATACACTTGATGGCTAAATGGTAAAGTGCATGTACCAAACCAACTGCACATATTTGTCTCCATTAAAAAGATTTTCCAAACTCCTAACTTTGCCTCTAGTGTTCTTCCCGTTGAGTGCTGTGGTAGCACAGAGTTTAAAATAAGAAAATCATTGAATATAACTTTAATTGATGCATTGAAAATCACTGAGCTTTATTGCTGAGCTTGCTGCAATATGTAAATGCCCTAACTCAGAGCTGTAAAAAGGCAGACCAAGAGCCCACAGACCAAAAATCCTCTGATCCTAAAGGCTGTGACTATCACTCTGGCAGTTTTCTCTTGTGGCAAGAGGTGTCATCAGATGTGCCCGCAGTGTTGTCACGGTAATTTCACTGCTGATTTTCAAGTCTAGCGATCAAATTCATGCAAGGGAAATGAGGTAAAATTTTGCCCGGCTTCCTGCATGAGCAGATGATAACAGAACATGGGGCAAAAATTTCCACCCTTTTCCAGCAATATACAGTAAGTTCTCATATTACTATTGAAGTGTACCACTCCCATCTCCCATATTGCTTTAGCCTCAGTCGTGCCAATGCAACCCTGTCGCCAAGTCAACAATGGCCAGACCTTTTGGCCCCAAACGCCTGTGGTATATGTGATCTGTATACGTTATTGTACACACACACATGCACACACAGACACAGAGTATACAAATACAGTATATCATGTTTCGCTCTGTCGCCACAGACACACCCGAGGGACCCAGCATGAACCGAATACCACACTAAGGCATGCCACGTGTGTTGTGTATATATGTGTATATGTAATTGTGTGTGTATGTGTGTGTATGTGTAAACGTCCGAGGACCCGGGTGGGGCCTTCTGTTCAGAGCGGGCGTGTGTGTCTGTCAGCTGTTCTGCACAGACGGTCTGAGATGAACAACTCACCATCCACCCACACACACTGACTGCACACAGGGGCACTTATAAACACATGCCATATGCACATGACCAACTGATAACCCATCCAATGATGAGGCTCTGAGAAACTGACACAGTACATCATGTAAATAAGTCGCTGTCACCATTTACATTTGGATTTTACTGAAGCATGTGAGTGAATAGACTCAATGAGCTACTTTTTATGCATGAAACAGACATGGTGAATAACAATTATTGCTAATATTAGTTATCATTAGTCATTTTTCCCAGTTTATGTGGAGGGTGGGACTTTGGTGATAAGAATTATAGAGATATAATTACCTGTAGGTATATGTCCTAACTATGTCCAGCAGGAACAAGAATCGCTAAAAGTAAAATGAACGTTGTTGCTGGCTTCTATGTGGACAAGCCAGGTCCAAAAGAGAGAAGGACTTTGGTTATAAAAGGTCAGCTAACCATGTAAGCAATGTTAGAAGACTGTACTAGTAGGCCAGAACTCATAGCTGGCCTGTTAATTATGAGTCCATGTACCATGGACCTCAGTCACAGCAGACGTTTTGGCATGTCATAGCAGGAAAAGCACAGATATAATTTATGACACTGAAAATGACTGATGTGTTTTATTTAGGTGAGCCACTTCCAGTGCTCTGTTATTGTGCAAGCTGGCTCACTGTCATGACTTACTGTGACAGTTGATGGAACTGAGCCATTGCGAATGAAATTTGTTTCACCTTTACTTTTCCTGCTGTGACAAGTCAAAATGTCTGCTGTGAAAAGGGTCTACTGGAGTCTATTATAATCAAACCAAACCACAGTCTCCATTCTCCAAAAACTACAAACTTTTTACAACCACCTTTTGGGCTTGGAGAGAATGAGTGTTAGACACTAAAAATAGAGATTTCTGGGTGGGGCATCACTTTAAAGACACAACCCCCAATTTTAGCACCTAATAATGCCCCCAGATGCCATAACTTTCCCTCCAGCTCTGAGTTTAGTTTCAAAATACCAATAGCTGGGAGCTGGGAGGAAATTTCAGGATATAATGGCATTATTCACTGCTACCAAAAGAAAGATTTACAGCCACTGCATAAGCCCAAATTGCTTTTGCAAACTGGATGGACTCTTCTGGAAAGTTCTGAATGACCTTCAAATAGTTGCTGTTTTTGCCAAACTTTTTAAATGGAACTTACAGTATTCGAACTACAGCTAAACCTTGGCTGTGAATTTAAATTAAATTAGGTTAGATAATAAATCTCATTAATGGACTGGTCTTTACTGTGGCAGGTCTCCTTTTGGCAGGTGTTTTTGGGGAAGCCTGGGTGATATTGGCACTACATGCGGAGCCAATTTGAGTTGTTACCAACACAGAGAATGTTATAATTATTTTGGCAAATGTCATAGTAACTGTGTTTTTTGAGAGGTAAATGAAAAAATGAACAATTTATGATCAGTGCAGAACACACAGCCTAAAGGGACACTTATTTCTGAGAGACTGACACCAAAACGTGATGTTTATTCTTTATCGCATCTAATGGCGTCAAATGCAGGAAATGTGTACGTCATACCATCTACATTGGACCATTATCCACAGGAATAACAAAACTACACTATCAAATAGCAGTGTGGAAGCTGGAACACACAGTGCATCAAGAACAGCCGTTCCTCTTTAATGTGTGAAGGAGTTTTACAATGTTCACACAGGCCACTGCTTCCAGACCTAATCAGTCTGCTGCTGAATTATGCATGACTATAATCCTTGGTCTGATCACTGTAAGGTGTCGCAAGCACTTTTATAAACAAAACTCAACACATTTTTTTTTACTCATCTCCCAAAAGTGGCCCCCTTCTCTGAAACTGGCCCCCCCCAATCAAAAGTTTCTACACTCGCCCCTGCTCAATGAAGTTTGGCCGCTTCTCCTCCTGTCACTTACACATTACATCATCACCCACTGATCATCAGGTGCCAGGATGATGCACGGACACAACACATGCGCGCGCACACACACATCTCCCACGCATCATAACAGCGTCTGTCTCCCCTGCATTAATGTTAGCCGGTCATGATCACTCAGAGTGTGTGTGTGTGTGTGTGTGTGTGTGTGTGTGTGTGTGTGTGTGTGTGTGTGTGTGTGTGTGTGTGTGTGTGATTTTTCTCTGTTAATTGATAACGTTCATTAAAGGTGTGTGTGTGTGTTTCTATAGGCTACCTTTCATCCAGTCCACCACCTGGCTGGTGCTCCATTTGCTCACCGGCTCCATCACCAGCGCCATCGAGGAAACTTTGCGCTGACTCTCCGTTGCGCGCAAGCGGTGTTAACCCAAAACAAAGATCTGTCAGTCGGGCACACCTCCACCGACCCCCCCGCCCTCCTCCCGTCCCTGCGTTCCTCCCTTCCCTCCCTCCCTCTGCAACCAGGTGACTCCTTTTTTTACACTGTCCCGGTCCGGTCCCTCTGCCACCCCTGGCTCAGCCTGGTGTCGTGTCCCGTTAACGCAGCGCAGCCCTCAGTGCGGGACAGCCCGGGCGTGTGAGTAGCGGAATCCCGTGCATTCCCCTGCTCGATCCGGTCTGACATGTGTCGCCTGTCTCGCTTTCTTTCTCTCTCGCCCTCTCTCTCTCTCTCCACTCCCTTCTTCCCAGTGCGCCAGTCCTGTCCTGGCTCCCAGTGTGTGTGTGTGTGTGTGTGTGTGTGTGTGACAGAGGTAAAGAGGAGTGTGTGTAGGTGTGTGCGCAGCCGTTCCGTTGCCGACAGCAGCAGTGTAGGATAGATATGTCACACTGGGCTCAACATCCGACAGCATCTCTCCCTCTCCCTCTCTCTCTCCCTCTCTCTCTCTCTCTCTCTCTCTCTCTCTCTCTCTCTCTCTCTCTCTCTCTCTCTTTCTCGAGATATGATTAAACCGTGCACGCGCCTTGTGGGTGGCTCTGTGCGCACTATATATTTCAGTGTATTTCCCTCTGGAGCGATACAACCATGCAGATATGAGGAGATATGGGGGAAAGATATTCTCAGAAGATGTTTAATCAGGCCACGCGCGTGTGAGTTATAGAGAGACAGATAGTAGCCTACCTCTAGGAACACGAAAACATACAGACTTTCTGCAGTGTGAGGAAACTTAATAAATCCTCAGCCAACCTTTCCACCTCCACTCCAAAGACCATTTCTCTGCAGCCTCAAACCTTTCCTTTTTCTTTTTTTTCAAAAAATATACTAAAGCCTCAGCCCTTTAAACACATAACACCCAATTTGCAAGTAAACAAGTGTTGAGAATGAGCATGGTGAAGAAAAAACCCTTTATGAATGCACAGCATGTCCAGAACTCTCTCCAGAATATAGGAGGGCATGCTTCCTCATCAATGATCAAGACTTCATGACCAGAACCTCAGAAGATTCACCACAAGATATAAATCCCTGGTAAGATTCAAAAACAGAAAGGCCAGGCTGAAGTTTGCAAAAACACACACAAAAATAAACTGGTAGAGTTGTGGAACAAAGTTCTGTGGACTGATGAAACAAAAATCAACCTGTATCAAAATCATGGAAAGAGGAAAATGTGGAGAAAAAAATAAAAGTAAAGGAACAGCTCCTGATCCAAAGCCACCACCTCATCTGTCAAACATGGTGCTAGTTCTGTTACAGCTTGGGCATGTCGGGCTGCCAACAGAACAGGCACACTGGCATTTATTAATGATTATGGTGCTGACGGAAGCAACAGGATGAATGCAGAGGTCTGCAGGAGCATTGTGTGCTCAAATTCAGCCAAATGCATCAAAACCCATAGGATGGCATTTCATCATTCATAATGTGATAATTGGTCATGAATAACTGGCTGCTGTGGTAGGATGCATTCACTTATTGACATGCACTGAAGTGCATTTGAAAAGTGATGCACAGACTTAGTGAAGTACATCATGAAAGACACTTGAATGCTGATGAACACAACTCACAAGTGCATTCACTTACTGATGTATGTGGATCAGGAGACAAAATTCAATTATTCTGGTGAATAAAGCTCTTCCAGGTCTCAATAATGAACTCTTATACATATTTATGCTTAACAGTGGGATGTTTTCTCAACACTCTGTAGTAATTTGAGTCAGTGTGATCATAATGAGAGTATAATTAGAATATTATTCAATTTAATCAAATCATTAAAGATTTATTGCGTTACATTAGTATTTGTGTGTGTGTGTGTGTGTGTGCGTGTTAAAGGAGAACCTACGCACCTTTCATGCCTTTCCCCCACAGTCATACATACATGGATGCAGGCAAGCAAGTACACTGCACACACAGTTCAGCTGTAACAAAGGAAGAGACAAGAAGTGCTGGAGATAAAAATCGGATCTGGTTTCTTTTGATTTGATTCACTGCTGCGTCATCTCCTCTGTAGGTGGATGTATGCACATACAGTATAGAGGCTTTAATCCAGTGAACAGAACGAGGATGACAAAGAGTTTTCTTTACCAACTGAGACCTCTGCTGGTGACAAGTGAAGCTGATGATAGTTACTGTATACAGTGGAAGAAAGTAGTAGTACAGTAGTCCAAGCTCTGCTACTACTACTGGAGACAAAGTTAGTTGTAATACTTTTTTGGAGGGAGACCTGAGAAAAGACTATGAAAGTAGTCTGGGTGAGTAGACAACTTTTTTTTTCACTGGTTTAATGTTGTTATTAATGTTTAGATCCATAATTACACAAAGACTGAATGCTTAGTCTTGGAGGTAAGCTAGGACTATAGGGCTAGTAAGAGTTTGCCTTAGTTTAGCACAAAGGACTAACTGAATAAAGAAGTGGAATAAATGCAGAAATCAAGGTTTTATCACCTACCAACATAATTTTCCCCACTTATCTATACGGAACTTGTGAAATACATAGGGAAGCAACGTAATGCAATTACTTCATGAAAATGAACACAAAACACAAAAGGTTTTTAATCTACTACACATCCTGCATCATATAAACATTACATCCCTTTTATTAGTTTAAACATGTGACTTCTGCTCCTTTCTGTTGACATTGTGTTTGGAACACTTACTACTTTTTTTTTTTCCTTTCTTCACATTAAATTATTTTGATGATGTTTAGGCACCAATGACTTTTTGAAGCTATTAAAGTTTCTTTTTCTTTAGTTTTCTCATGTTAGTTTAAAAACTCATTAAGATCGTACTGGAATTTAAGAGAGGTGCATTTCACCTTTGTAGCAGTATTCATAATTTTATGTTTTGACAGAACCAGTTCTTTATTCATTTCCAAGCCAAAGCCTAAAACATTTTGCAGTTGTGCAATAGAGTATATTTCCCGCTGACAAAGTGCAACTGATTTTTTCAGTCACTGAGTAATCATTTGTGTTTTGAAATACAGTACATATTAAATTTAAAAAATTTTTTTACAGTTATGCCCCTCTACCAGTCAAGTTGTTTAAAACACACACACTCACACACACACACACACACACACAAGTCCATGTTAATGTGTAATTGTCACAAATGTCCACATGTGGACATTCATATGTTGCATGCTTAACAAATGCATTCTGTATATCGTTGCTATCGTTTCACATATATACATCAGAAATATTTACATAGAGTCCATATTTTTTCCAGCTGAAGGTATTGTACCTGTAAAGCAGCAGAGAGCAGTGAGAGTGCTAGTGTTGGTGGACAGCCTCTCCTCTTGATTTGTCATAGATATTATTGGACATTTTAGAGGAAGTGAGGAAAGTGAAGAAATCCACAAGAAAGAAAAAAAAGGGTAGTAAGTTCAGTTTACTAATGTTCATAGAGGTAATTAACATTAACATCTAGGACATTTGTATTTGTTACACTTGTCTGTTATATTTTACAGGAATGTATTAATGAATGTAAACAAAATAACATCCTCTCGTATGAATTATTTGTCAACAAAATCTACAAGTAGATGACGGTGAGCAGCATTCTGAAAATACTGAGCAACATAATTATTGCGTGATAAGGATTGAATAAATGGTAAATTTCGAAGTTAAGACACCCTGTAAGCTACTCTCACTTCCTCAGCTGACGCATGAGAGAGAGAAGAGATGACAGGTAGAAGACGGGTGACGAGCCACACAGGAAGCCACATGCCTACTGTGTTATGTGGACTGATTATTTGACCTGACCGGAACATTTTAGTCGAACAAACCAACATAATTTAACTGCAAGATTTTGTGGATTCAAGATCAGCGATTACACAGCTCGTCTTTGTGTGACACAGTAAGTATCACGTGTTTGTCGTATGCCCGAGAGGATGACTCTTAATCATTCTTTTATTTGGTAACACTTTATAGTACAGCCTGTGATTTATCAAGTACTTGGTGTCTTTAGTTTACAGTGTTAAATTGCAATGCAATAAAATGCAAAAAAATGTGATGGGTTCCTCCCTGGACTATGGCCCATCCCTCCACCAAGTTTGATGAAAATCTGTTCATAACAGGATTAAAAAGGCTGTCTTTTTTCCTGTTACCATAATGACATATTGCAAAAAAGTATGAATCAATTAGTGTTCTAATTTTTAAATATTTGTCTTATGTTACTGCTTCTAATGGTCTTTATCTGTTTTATGGAACTTTCAGCATTACTCTCTTTCTAGAGAAACTGCAATCCATTACTGGCTGGACTCCACTTCATTATTATTATTATTATTATTATTATTTATAACAAAAGATTAAAAAAATGGCTCCTGGAGAGAAAGTGGAAAAAACAAAGCCAAAAGGAGGATCAAAATGTTTGAAACGAAGTGTTATTTTCTTCTTGCTGAATATCAGCAGTTTTGCTGTTCCAGTCACAGGATTTGCACTGAAGTCTTGCCATATCAGTTTTGATATTGCCCTGTGTGAGAAGAGTAATCTCAGAGCTGTTCCTCGAGATATTCCCTCGACAGTGAAAGGTTTTGACTTGTCTGTAAACAACATTTCAAGAGTACATGTAACAGATTTCACAGATCTACCCATTTTGACACAGTTAGACCTAAATCAGAATTACATTTCCCAGATAGATAACGGTGCCTTTGCTAATCTGGTTTCTCTCAGAAAGTTAAATCTAAATAATAACAAACTTGTTGAACTTGCAGAGAATCTTTTTGATGGTTTGACCAATCTCACCGAGCTCAGAATTATTGGTAATCGCATCAAAGCTGTGGCATCCACCTCTTTTAAGGCCCTGACAAGCTTAAAGCTTCTGGACATTTCTCACAACAAACTGCACCACGTGACTACAGTTCATTCAATATCACAGCACCTGCCACATCTACGAGAGCTGTATCTTAAAAACAACGATTTAACCTCTTTTCAGTCATGGGAACTGACCAACAGATCACTACAGCTTCAGTACCTTGATTTGTCTCAGAATCCAATCACAACATTTACAGTCACTGCAGATGTTTTTCCGAATCTCATCTGGTTTAACATCGGCGGCTCCTCTAGCAAGCAACAGATGAAATGGGAAGTCGGTAACAAGACTTTCTTCAGTCGAGTGTCTTCTCTTGATATTAGTGGGCTTCAGATGGCTTTTGGTGACATGAAAACATTACTAGAGACTGTAAACTCCTCTCTAACATCTCTGAGGATGAATGCAATGAAACATAGCCTTACAGGGCTAATCAACACGTCCTGCACCATCCCAACAATGTCCACACTGTACCTCCGCCGTAACAAACTCACTTTTGTCAGTTCGGATCTGTTTAAGCTGTGCATTAATGTGACCGAGTTACATTTAACAGAGAATAAAATACAAAACATCCACAGTGACGCCTTCAGATCTCTTCAGAGTTTAAGGATCTTGAGTCTGCGTAACAACAGACTTTCATCTGTTCCAAGGAATCTGCCGACTCTTGTAGAGTTGGATCTCAGCTCTAATAAGATCAGTAAACTTGAATGTGACGATTTCGCCAATCAGACAAAGCTCAGAGAGCTCAGCCTTTATCAGAATTCAATCTCAGCTCTAAACAATTGTGTTTTCAAGGATTTAATACGATTGCAAGTTTTAAAACTCCAGACGAACCACATGTCCAATTTAAATGGTGCTTTCAAAATAAACTTGCCAAATCTTAGACAACTATTTTTGAATGGAAATGAACTTACTGTCATTAAATACGGGGAATTTAGGGGCTTACAATCCCTCCAGAACTTGTCATTATATGAAAATCAAATAAGTAAACTTGAAGACAGATGTTTCATTGGACTAACAAATCTCACCAATCTTCTGCTACAGAACAACCGTATTACAGAAAAATCACTAAATAGTAGTATTTTCAGTGACCTGATGAATTTAAGAAGACTGGATTTGAGGGAAAATCGTATTAAATATGAAGACAGTTCAGCTTTGGCTAATGCACCATTTTCTCAGCTCTCCCGTCTGGAGACACTGGCTATTCCTTTACAACACAGCAAGGGCAAGTTTCAATTGCCGCGTAACTTCCTGCAAGGTTTGACAAATCTGTTGGTTTTCAAGATTAGGAACATTCAGCTTTTATCCTTACACAAAGACATGTTTAATTACACGCCTCAGCTGCAAACACTTGACATTAGCTCAAATGAACTTAGGGATCTCTCTCCAGGTTTGTTTTCCCCGATTCAAAACCTTAAAAGTCTTTACATATCTAGAACAAATCTTCGATCTCTAGATTTTCTTAGAATTGCCAACCTTACCAAACTGGAGTTCTTGCAGGCGAAAAAGAATCAATATTCAGTTATCAGTGAAGAAATAATGAAGTCTTTACCAGCTCTTGTTTATGTGGATCTTCAGGGGAACAGTTTCACCTGTGACTGCGATAATGCCCCGTTCCTCCAGTGGGCAAAAAACAACAACCAAACACAAGTTTTCGATGCCTATAACTTTGAGTGCAACTATCCTGTGAACCTTAAAGGCATGAAACTGTTTGACCTCAACATCCGGTTCTGCACAGTAGACACTGAATTCATATGCTTTGTCTCCACTGCATGTACAATCCTCCTGTTTATGGTGGTGTCTTTCACCTACCATTTCCTGAGGTGGCAGCTAGTCTATGCCTACTACCTCTTCTTGGCTTTGCTCTTTGACACAAAGCATAAAAACAAGCAAGCACCTAATCAGTATGACGCCTTCATCTCCTACAACACCCACGATGAGCCCTGGGTCATCGAAGAGCTGCTGCCCAAACTGGAGGGAGAACAAGGTTGGAAATTGTGCCTGCACCATCGTGACTTCCAGCCAGGTAACACTGCTCTTTACATCTGCCATTGAAGCAATGTCTTTGCTCCAGCTGCCCTTTCATCAGCAACTGAGAATGTAGTCTACTGAACTTTTTTTATTTATTTTTTTAATAGATTTTAAGACACGCTAATGACTCTATCAGGTGTAGGTAGGGAGATCAATATTGGAACTAAAACAGTGATATTACTTTAAAGAGAAAGTTTATGGTAAAGTAGAAGTAAGAGTTACACATTGGGCTGTTGCATTTATATCATATACGTTTCAGATATGTTCTTTAAGACACAAATAAGACATATTTTGATGTACTTAGTTGCATAAACCATTACAGCTCATTTTGTATTTTCATTTATACTCCAGAAGGTGTCACCATTGTACTTGTAGTACTGCACTCTCAGAGGAATTCATGAGGAGGACAGCGATCCCTTTTTTTTTTTTTTCTGACCATTACTTTTTCTCTTCCTAAGGTAAACCCATCATAGACAACATCACTGATGCTATTTATGGAAGCAGGAAGACCATCTGTGTGATCAGTCAGAGATACCTTGAGAGTGAGTGGTGCTCTAGAGAAATCCAGGTGGCCAGGTACTGTGTCAGCTCACAGTTTGTATGAAGCATGCCTATGTGAGACATTAAGCCAGTGTTAATCATCTATGCAGATACTGAATGAATATATGCACCTTTATGGTTTTCAAAGCTTCAAAGTATCCGTCAATTCTATGCTATAACTGTCAACTTCAACACTGCAGTAATACACATCTTAAACCTAAATCATCTTCCACTTTAAACACTGAAAGCAGAAGTCAAAATAACTTAAAGCAGATGGCTTTTAATACCTGTCTTCATTTAAAGTAAGTGCTGAAAATATGAACTAAACGCTAAAATACCATAACTTCTCAAATAGTGGTGATTTACTCCAGTATCAGAGAGAACAAGGCCATTACTTAGGACTATCTATTGTTTGTCCCAGTTAAGGCAAACTCAAAACTTATGTTTCCGTTCTGTCTTGTTAAATTCAGTACATAGTGACGTCCATTTTTACAGCATTAATTCCATTAGTACAGAGCAACGTTAAGCTACCATATCAACTACTGCTGCCAACACACAGGCAGTCAGATGCAGTGAAGCAGCTTTAATAATCCAAAATGGTCAAAACTTACAGATGAACGGGCCAGGAGGCAAACAGGCGCAGATTCATGAATGAAAAATACAAATCAGCCAAAGCAGAAAGCAAGACACAGTGACCAGGAAGAACTTGCTAGTGAGCTAGACCAAATAATGGGAGAGCTGATGGGAAAACTGGAAACAGGTGTACAAGTGGGTGGGGAAAGTCAGGTGACCAGGAACGGAAGGAAAGTCCAGGGACATCTGATGACGAGATGTGTAATTGTAGTTTATGGAAATTTCCAGAGAACACTAGGGGCCTGAGTGAATGAGGATGTGGGGTTGGCAGAAGGAGCAAAATTAACAAGGCTGGGACAGGAATCGTGACAAATTTCTGAATTTCGAATATATATTTTGAATGCAGCGTGTGTTTAGGCACTCATAATTCACTAAAATGAAACCCTGCCGCAAACAATACAGAAGAGGTTTATGTTTTGAGTTTGACTCCAGAAGAATGGTTTTACAGGGCTTACAGAAATGTTGACTTTTACAACAAGATAAAAATATTTAGGTAGTATTTTTGGTTACATTAAGGCTAGCAGCAGCTATCTCACACGCTATCTATTTCTTGATACAGGTACTTACTTTAGCTGTTTAGTTATCTGACTTTATATAGCAGAGAGTGTAATTAGTCTGGTGCCAAGTCAAATACATCAGATTACAAAGCCAAAGTTAATGAGGCACCCCAGGGGTCTTGTGGTAAAAAGAAAAAAAAATGTATATATGTTTGTTTCTCCTGTCTAGCTTCCGTCTGTTTGATGAGCGGAAGGATGTACTGATTCTGGTCTTTCTGGAGGAGATTCCCACCTCTCAGCTGTCTCCTTACCACCGCATGAGGAAGGTGCTGAAGAAGCGGACCTACCTGAGCTGGCCTCGAGCCGGAGAGCACAGAGAGCTGTTCTGGGAGAAACTCTGCCAGGCTTTGAAAACCAAAGAAGATCTTGGTGAGGACAGCTTCCTCCTCACTGTGGTGGACAGACAGTGGTAAAAGGAAATTCTGTCCATATGATGTTCAAAGCCAGTGAAGTTTACTGGTTTGAGTCATTTTTGAGTATTTTTTTTTTTTTGTGGTTTGTTTTTACAATAAAATTGCCAAACATTTGTCTAAATGGGGCTGCCATTACTTCTCATTACCAAATATTGCAGTGATCATCAAGCTTGATAAATTAATTAAAAATAATAAACACACAGTAACCACGTGAGTTGTCTTACCTTAAAACAGGTATTTTTTCCCTCACCTCCAGAGCTCAGCTTACATGTCTGTTTCATGATAATAAGTATGGACTCTGAGATTTTTGGCATACTGAACATTTTCCATCCCTTCCTTGTGCAGTTTGTGCAGTTTATGACACAAATACAGCTCCCCATGTTTATCCGCTTGTGATTGCAACTTTTTGTGGGAATTCTCATTGCAAACAATAAAACAAATCTGGGTTTTCAGTCACTCTACAAACTTCTGTTTATGTTACAGTCTTGTTGATAGGTTTCAACTTGTGACTTTTATTTCCCTTTGTGGACACATCTAATGACACCATACCACACAGCAACTACATCATTTACCAAAATCAGGAACCATCAATCAACAAAGTGTAGATGAGGCAGTAAAAAGTGGATCTGAGAATATATGAAAAATCATAAACATCACTTTCTCATGCTGAAGGGACAGTGGAAGTGAAAAATTTAATTCCCTCAGTAAATTACTGAGGGAAGCCAATCCCAGCCAACTTTGAGCGAGAGGCTGGGTAAACCTTGAACAGGTCACCAGTCTATCATGGGGTTGGCATTTGATTGACATTCACACCTGTTGACAAATTAGAGTCACAAATGAACCTAATCTGCATGTCTTTGGACAGTGGGAGGAAGTCAGAGTACCCGCAGGGAACCCATGTCAGCACCAGCACACAGAAAATACGCTCATGTTCAGTAAATTCACCAATAAACAGATGGATCCCAGAAGGTTGAAGAGTTACACTGTCAGCTTTTTTTAATCCTTATGGCAGCAGGGAAGAGAAAGTGTTCTAATAGGACAGTGCTTGATGTGCACTACAGTGGTCATAACAGTACTTTTCAGAGGAAGTGAGCAAAACTCTCTGTATGACACAGGGAAAAAAAAGAGAAAGAAGAGAGACAAGATCAGCCTACCAATTTACATAAAGTCGTTATCATCCAATACATTTAACCTCTGTTGTTTTAATTTATTAAAGTATGTAAACACAACAGCTAACACGAATCAGCAAAATGTACAAGGTAGATCATAGCACATACAGAATCATAAAAAAAGTAAACAAGATAAATCTTGAACAAAGCTAACTCAGTATTCTAAGCAAAAGATCTTCCGCTCCACAACGTACTCTCACTTCCTCACTTGATGCATGAAAAAGAGATGCAGCAGAAGAAAAGTGACAAGCACTGACAAACTACAAGATCAGTTATTAATCACCTCTTCTTCCTGTAACACAGTAAGTACTTTTTTCTGTTTTATATTCAAATAGATGTAAAGGAATTAGCATTTCATGGTTAAAAAAAAGTCGGCTTATCGTGGTTTACGGTGTCAACCACCTGTAATGAGAACTTGTCTGAGCTCAGATGTTGTGTATTTTTATCTTTCCACAATGAATATTCTTCACACTGCATTGAGTATTTATCCTTTCTGTTACTATCCTGTGGCTGACGGTCTTTTATTTGTCCACTTACTGGATTTTCAGGATTATCTTCGGTAGTTTTCTTCACCAAGAGGGCTATGAGCTGAGATTGTTTGTTTGTTTTTTTTTTGGTAATAAAGATATAAAAAATGGCTCTTGGACAGGAAGTGGAAAAAACAAAGCCAAAAGGATCAAGGATCAAAATATTTGAAACGAAGTGTTATTTTCTTCTTGCTGAATATCAGCAGTTTTGCTGTTCCAGTCACAGGATTTGCACTGAAGTCTTGCCATATCAGTTTTGATATTGCCCTGTGTGAGAAGAGTAATCTCAGAGCTGTTCCTCGAGATATTCCCTCGACAGTGAAAGGTTTTGACTTGTCTGTAAACAACATTTCAAGAGTACATGTAACAGATTTCACAGATCTACCCATTTTGACACAGTTAGACCTAAATCAGAATTACATTTCCCAGATAGATAACGGTGCCTTTGCTAATCTGGTTTCTCTCAGAAAGTTAAATCTAAATAATAACAAACTTGTTGAACTTGCAGAGAATCTTTTTGATGGTTTGACCAATCTCACCGAGCTCAGAATTATTGGTAATCGCATCAAAGCTGTGGCATCCACCTCTTTTAAGGCCCTGACAAGCTTAAAGCTTCTGGACATTTCTCACAACAAACTGCACCACGTGACTACAGTTCATTCAATATCACAGCACCTGCCACATCTACGAGAGCTGTATCTTAAAAACAACGATTTAACCTCTTTTCAGTCATGGGAACTGACCAACAGATCACTACAGCTTCAGTACCTTGATTTGTCTCAGAATCCAATCACAACATTTACAGTCACTGCAGATGTTTTTCCGAATCTCATCTGGTTTAACATCGGCGGCTCCTCTAGCAAGCAACAGATGAAATGGGAAGTCGGTAACAAGACTTTCTTCAGTCGAGTGTCTTCTCTTGATATTAGTGGGCTTCAGATGGCTTTTGGTGACATGAAAACATTACTAGAGACTGTAAACTCCTCTCTAACATCTCTGAGGATGAATGCAATGAAACATAGCCTTACAGGGCTAATCAACACGTCCTGCACCATCCCAACAATGTCCACACTGTACCTCCGCCGTAACAAACTCACTTTTGTCAGTTCGGATCTGTTTAAGCTGTGCATTAATGTGACCGAGTTACATTTAACAGAGAATAAAATACAAAACATCCACAGTGACGCCTTCAGATCTCTTCAGAGTTTAAGGATCTTGAGTCTGCGTAACAACAGACTTTCATCTGTTCCAAGGAATCTGCCGACTCTTGTAGAGTTGGATCTCAGCTCTAATAAGATCAGTAAACTTGAATGTGACGATTTCGCCAATCAGACAAAGCTCAGAGAGCTCAGCCTTTATCAGAATTCAATCTCAGCTCTAAACAATTGTGTTTTCAAGGATTTAATACGATTGCAAGTTTTAAAACTCCAGACGAACCACATGTCCAATTTAAATGGTGCTTTCAAAATAAACTTGCCAAATCTTAGACAACTATTTTTGAATGGAAATGAACTTACTGTCATTAAATACGGGGAATTTAGGGGCTTACAATCCCTCCAGAACTTGTCATTATATGAAAATCAAATAAGTAAACTTGAAGACAGATGTTTCATTGGACTAACAAATCTCACCAATCTTCTGCTACAGAACAACCGTATTACAGAAAAATCACTAAATAGTAGTATTTTCAGTGACCTGATGAATTTAAGAAGACTGGATTTGAGGGAAAATCGTATTAAATATGAAGACAGTTCAGCTTTGGCTAATGCACCATTTTCTCAGCTCTCCCGTCTGGAGACACTGGCTATTCCTTTACAACACAGCAAGGGCAAGTTTCAATTGCCGCGTAACTTCCTGCAAGGTTTGACAAATCTGTTGGTTTTCAAGATTAGGAACATTCAGCTTTTATCCTTACACAAAGACATGTTTAATTACACGCCTCAGCTGCAAACACTTGACATTAGCTCAAATGAACTTAGGGATCTCTCTCCAGGTTTGTTTTCCCCGATTCAAAACCTTAAAAGTCTTTACATATCTAGAACAAATCTTCGATCTCTAGATTTTCTTAGAATTGCCAACCTTACCAAACTGGAGTTCTTGCAGGCGAAAAAGAATCAATATTCAGTTATCAGTGAAGAAATAATGAAGTCTTTACCAGCTCTTGTTTATGTGGATCTTCAGGGGAACAGTTTCACCTGTGACTGCGATAATGCCCCGTTCCTCCAGTGGGCAAAAAACAACAACCAAACACAAGTTTTCGATGCCTATAACTTTGAGTGCAACTATCCTGTGAACCTTAAAGGCATGAAACTGTTTGACCTCAACATCCGGTTCTGCACAGTAGACACTGAATTCATATGCTTTGTCTCCACTGCATGTACAATCCTCCTGTTTATGGTGGTGTCTTTCACCTACCATTTCCTGAGGTGGCAGCTAGTCTATGCCTACTACCTCTTCTTGGCTTTGCTCTTTGACACAAAGCATAAAAACAAGCAAGCACCTAATCAGTATGACGCCTTCATCTCCTACAACACCCACGATGAGCCCTGGGTCATCGAAGAGCTGCTGCCCAAACTGGAGGGAGAACAAGGTTGGAAATTGTGCCTGCACCATCGTGACTTCCAGCCAGGTAACACTGCTCTTTATTTAGCAAATGTTAGTCTGCTTAACATCATTGGGAGCTGTTGTGGAACGTGACTATGTACATATAGACAAATGCTGTACATAAGTGCATTTCAGAGAGCTATACTGTTGCTTTGACCGTCACAGTTACAAATACAAAAAATAGCTCAAACCTTGCTCCACCTCAACCATAAGTGTTAAATGTAGCTTAAATAGAAAGAATAATAAATAATAATAATCTAATGATATAATAGTATATCACTCACAGGGGCCATATATAAGAGTGCTTTCATTTTTGTTACATTACAGGTAGGGAAGCAATTTAGCCACTAGAAGGTGCTGTTCCTATGTACATGTATCAGCCTGTAGCCTCTAACAATTTAGGATACTTCGTTGTGAATTATGTCGAACTTAAATCTAACATGCGATTCATCCCGCCTTGCACTTCAGTTAGTGGTCAAAAGTATGAGAACTTTTACAATATAGGTAAAGTTATATCCTGAATTATCTGCATTGCTTTTTCAATCCAATAGCAGTAAAATAAAAGAAGGTGATTCTCCTCCCCAGGTAAACCCATCATAGACAACATCACAGATGCTATTTATGGAAGCAGGAAGACCATCTGTGATCAGTCGCAGATACCTTGAGAGCGAGTGGTGCTCCAGAGAAATCCAGGTGGCCAGGTAACGAGTCAGCTCACTTTAAACATCTCTGGGCTGAGACACATGCACGTGCATTTCTGACCATTGCTTTTACTCATCAGAAAAGTGACAAATACACTTCCAGCAGATGCAGAACTAAAATTAAGATTAAATGGGAAAATAAAAATCACAACATGGCTTGGTGCAAACCTTAGCCATGTTGTAATTTTTGTTTTTGATTTATTTCTTACGTAAAGCCTATACCTCATCCATCTTTGTTTCTCCTGCCTAGCTTCCGTCTGTTCGATGAACGTAAGGACGTGCTGATCCTGGTCTTTCTAGAGGAGATTCCCACCACTCAGCTATCTCCTTACCACCGCATGAGGAAACTGCTGAAGAAGCGGACCTACCTGAGCTGGCCTCGAGCCGGAGAGTACACCAATCTGTTCTGGGAGAAACTCCGGCAGGCTCTGAAGACCAAAGAAAATCTTGGTGAAAGCAGCTTCCTCTCGACTGTGGTGGACAGACCGTGATGAAATATGAGGCTTTTATCTGGCCTGTGCTCCGTCTATACACTTCTATTACATGAGCTGCACTTAGTCATCTAACTAAAATGGAAAATCAGGTGCCACAAATACTGACTTATCACTGTAATGTAAAATGAAATTTGCAATGTAAAATATGTGTTGTGTTGCATAATATGGTGTGTAACTTCATGACATGACTTCATTGTTTTTCTTGCTTATTTTTTATTATTTGTTCTAAATATAGATATATAAATATATTTATATATATCTATATCTATAGACATATAGATATATATATATATATATATATAGATGAAAACGAAACCATTCGTTCATGTGTTTTTTTAATATCTTAAAATGTTGCACTGAAGGCATGAAATGACCCATGCAATGACCCATTTTTATTGAATATCTATGTTTTAATAAATTCTTTGAGAAATATCAATTACAATCAAAACTTCCAACATTTTGGGAATATAGTGTTTGAGACTTCATCTCTCTGAGTAAAAACTGGTTGGTAAACACCAACAACAAAATAATGATTTCATTTTGTTTGATGATGCACTGTAGCCATAGCTTACAGTTTACAACACATGTATTAAGAATACTACTCTTCCCTGTTTATAAAACAGAACAAATATAAAACAAAATGATAGTCCCTGTTACAGTAATTTATCAAATAAAGTGTAAAATGTGAACAACACCACCAGTATATTTTACAGTATCAAATTAGGTTCTTGGGCGCCAGAATGAACAAATTCATTCATTGTTGTAATGAGCTTATGCTGATGTGGTAGGTTCAGGAGTCCTCTTTTTGATGTTCTGAGCATTTGTCTTCCTCATTTCACTACAAAGAAAATTTGAAAGAAAACATGAATTTGTTAGAGTACCCAGTCAATCCACGGCACAGAAAAGACTACGTCATACACACCAGAGGGACATATTTATACTCACTCCACACACTTCATGCCTCTCTGGGTCCATTTCTGTGAAGGATCAGCACACACAAACCTCCCTGGAACATGGAAGCTGTGGGAAGCACAGGAAAAAATGATCACCCATGAAACACATGAATGCACTTAATTACACCTGAGATACAGTTTCCCTCCCTGTGGTCTCATTCCCTTGTGTAATGACCCCAGAGTGTCTCCAGTACATATTTACTACGGTGTAACCTCAACACACACACATAGTCCAAACTAGTTGTTCTCGGAAAGTCTTGCAGAACTTTGCAGGTTATTTTTGGTCATACATTAACTACTGGGCAAACACAGGCAAGGAACTGTTTTACAGCTTAGATGCACAAGGTAAGCCACTCAGTCTTATCTAGAAGCTGTTTTATGATGTGTGACCTCTCTGAACTCTGAATAGCTTAAATAACACTTTATTTTTCGGTATGAGATTTTATCAAGAAAGCGAGATCAACTCTTACGCAGCAGGAGAAAAAAAAGCCCATCCTTGCAACCACATATCATGTTTAATGTGATGAAAAACAACACTAACAACACTAATTTTAACTCATCTTTGACTTGTTCCCTGTGTTTCTGTTACTCTTGAATTTCCCATCAGAATCAATAAAGTGTCATTGTTTCTATCCTAACTCTCAGTATTGTATCATGACATGAAACTGGACCTTTAACTCACACAATGGCACTGATATCACAGGAAGTGTTGATGGTCTGGATGGTGTATCCCAGCAGCCGCTTGCATGGCAGTGGACGCCTGGTGTACCTCAGGCAGCAGCTTGCTACAAATAGGCACACAAAAACAAATTGTAAACAAAAATATAGTATAAGCAATGTTGGAGATCATATAGAACCTTTCCCTTACTTGTCCTTTCCAAAAGACATAAAAACAATGATGACAGAAAGCCTTCACATTGAGCATGTGTTACCCATAGAAGCTGAAGGACTCACCTGACTGTGTGCTGCTGATAAAGGTTGTAAGGATGAGGAGGGAGCAGAGAGATGCCACGAGACAGACTTTGCTGCTTGCCATGTTTCCACAGTTGGTTTGCTTGCTCTGCTGGTCTGTATCAGTGTGAGTAGTAGTTTAAAGTGGTGTGAAGTGCCCAAAGGTATTTAGTGAGTGTGACAGTGGCGGCATTGCGTTTCCTCCTTAAGTAGGACGTCTCTGGGATTTTCCCCTGTTGGGCAGGATTGTGTAATTCCTTGTACAATTGGCACTGGAAGTGAACCAGGAAACAGACCAAACAGTTACCTCATGACCAGCTCCAACCTCCAGGTGGGAGGGAATGTGATGGAGCATTATAGCACTAACAGTAGTATTTTATATGTCATATAATTTATGACATATAAATTATATGACATATAAAATAAATTATATGACATATAAAGTTCTGGCTACAATAAAAACTAAGTACGTTTTTATGCATAGCCACACACTGTGGTCAAATATTTAATTAATACGTCTTTTAATCTAAAGTACTTGATCTCAGCAATGTGAAAAAGCACAAGTTTACAAGAAAATGTTCAGTAATACAGGACCTGAAAAACTTGTACCTAACTTAGATATGACTTGTCTTAGACTTGCTTTGACATGGCTTGAGACTTGACATGGATTTGCACCAGCATCCTCAACAACCTCATCAGGAGCCATTCTCCTCAGAAAAGCTCAGACCCACCAAACACCACCTGCCAAGCACCAAACAGCAGTCAATGTTAGCAGCTAGAAAATATTGGAATCTAGCTGAGTCTGACCATAAAAATGACTCCAAATCAATGCTAATGTTGCCCTGTGTCTGCTGGATGTGGATGCAAGGAATTATTGTCTGATATTTTAGCAGGAAATTCATTTGGGTTTGCCTCCCTAAAGGTTAGAAGTTCATTCATGCAGCTTGTAGTTCATGTTTTCTAAAGAGTGAATGCCCTTTCAAGTATTTGAATATGATGAAAATCCCCAAATATGAAAGTATATTGCAAAACTTCACTTTGGTCAATGATGATTTTCATTAAACAAATTTCAATGGTGTGCTTTTGTGCACACCATTGACGCATAAAGACTGCTTTATGCTGTCATTGAGGGCATAAAGCAGGCACAAAGCTTAGGCACTTCCAGCTGGAGGATTTTTTCCCCCTTCTACTTCCTCTTACAAGTTGTTTACTCTGTCCCTTGCAGCTACGCAAAATTATATTCACATAGCTCAAGAAAGGCAACACACAAAAGAGACGAAATGATACCTGAGGATCTGAAGGTCAAATAACCCAATAATTACTATTGTGAGTAGTCACAGTATCTACAGGAATAAGTGTTAGGATAAAGTTTGGAAAACTCAGTGCCACATACAGCTGCAAAAATCACCCCATGGTTTGACAGGACTGTTTAAAGAGTTTATCTCAGGAGCAAAAAGTTGAGATAGCAATGCCTGAATGGAGACTGGAAAGATAAATAGAAGCCTTTGTTGAGCAGAGAGCCCCTCGTTTACCTCAGTCAGAATTCACTCAATTTTAGTGGCGCTCTGCTACACTGGGAATTTGTGTGACATCAAATGGCATCATTTGTGTTTATTTAAGTGAAGATCTACTTCCTGAGACATTCTCCACTTTCCCAGGCGTCTGCTCTAAAAAGCAAATAGTTGGTGCCTTTGGGTAAAGTAAAAGTTGCCACCCTGAGAGCTACTTTTCTGGTATGTGGCTACTGTCCAACCGACATGTATTAAATGAGATGTCACTTTCTAACACCACCTTCCTTTCTTATTCCACTCTTGATTATTTGTATGCCACTGCTGCGCAGCCCTGAATCATTTCTTACATTTTACATTTTGTTTATCTCATTCTTCATGGACGTCAGCCTTTTCAAAAATATCTCTCCCTTATAAGTATCTCATGTTTGTCAGTTCTAGCCACAAACACAGAAAGTTACATAGCACTCATTTTCCATATAATTTTCCACTTCACATGTGGAATTCAAACGCACATAAATAAAGCATTGGTGTGATTTTTAATGTTTCCGTAAGAGCTGGAGGCTTCATGGATGTCATCATTCACTCCTTCTACAGGCTTGTTTGCAGTGAATAATGACTCAAATCTATGCAAACTCCATTTTTATACCACACCCTCAAGGAGCTAAAAATAGCATATGAGCTTAAAATAGTAATATATTATCAAGGTGGGATTGTCTAGGTGTGTAATCATGTTTACAATGCTGACGTGTGCACTGCCATTTCCTTGTTGGTGACACAACTACAAAACATTCCTTCCATTAATCTCTACAAATTCCATTAACCAGTTTAGTTAGTGTGAGTTATTTGGAGCTTTACATTCTGTGGGCTGAGGAAATTAACTTCAAGTCTGTTTTATTCATTCCTGCCACTTTTCAGATTCAAGCTTTTGAAGCCTTCATTTCACTTGCGACAGTAACCTTATCTTTTGTTGACAGGTATAATGACCATGTAATCCGTATCGGGTTTATCAGTTAAGGAAGTCTGTAAATTGTGGCCTACTCCTGTAGGTCACATTACACATAATTCAATATCAAAATAAAAACAATTTATGCTTAATTTACTTTCAAAAAAAAAAAAAAAAAAAAACCACACAGTCCTTTAAAGAAAGTTGAACTACTTGATATTAAAGTAAAGTCTTACCTTCCCTTTTCTTTGTACTTTACCATTTTAACGTGTAGTTGAACCATCCATCCATTCACCCTGACCTCTTCCTTAGGTTCATGGTATTTGATGGTGTCATGGAGTGGCGTGTAGGCATGAGGAAATGAGCATTTTGTTACAAATACAATTTTATAAGGCAAGAATTCATCACTGGTGTTTTTACAGCTTGTTTTGCTGCCTTGAAGTGGCCAGAAATTCATCAGGCGGCCAGAAACAGGATTTCAGACTAATGTTACTCTATGCCTACTCTATGCTGGCATAAAACAAAGGAACTTTTCTTGCTTATCAAATTCCTACAAATCTGTCCATTAAACTTTTGTTTTTGTATAACTTTGAGTCCAAAAATGTCCCATGCATTCATAGAACAATGCTTCATTTTATATCACCATCATCTACAGTAGTTTAGCTTGATGTTTACATGAGATCTGGGTTTGCTGACACAAACATGCTAACAAATGTGCTAAATTCCTATTGGATGATGGAAAACAGACCTTGCAAGATGTAGTCTGTCTTTGTGAGTCTAATAAAGGTTGTCATAGGTCACACTGTACTTCATCTCATTTGTGAATTCAGCTCTCAAGATGGAGTTGAATATCAGATGACTTTTCAGCCTGTGTGCTCATGTTCTTGTACTGTGGTTGCTGTATGGCTGTCTCTAAAGTTTGTTCTGTGATCCCCATCATGAAACGAGGAGACACTGTGCAGTGCTGGCAGCAGGACATCAAGGAAGGTGGCAAGATTAATGCAGTGTAAGGTTATCTTTCCAGCTTTGTTCTCTCTTTTTTCTGTGCATCTCTTTGTGTATATGATACATGACCCACTTCCCAGTTTACACGTTTCTAAATTCCAACCACCACCACCTCCCATGTTTACAAGACTATCTACTTTCTTTGTGTTACATACAGGACATTAATTCCACTATTGCTTTGTGGCTTCATGGAGCTTGCAGGCGGCTTTTGGTATTGTCATGCCAACCTATTCCTTTTGAGACATAAGCAATGAAAGCTCTGCCAGCTGATTCAGAACTGTTTGCAATCTGTGTATCTCATTTTATTTCTAAATGTAAAGTATCTTCATTGCTTATATTTTAATTTTGTTCAATCTATTTCTGTCCTACTTTTTGTTACAGTTTTCAGAACAGTACTGTTTAACCATGGGCTGAGAGGTTCCAACCTGGTTTTCTGTCACTTACAGTAGGGTAACCATGCACACAGGGAAGAAAACTTATGAATAGTTCAGCCAAATGAAAGTACCAGACTGCACACAGATAATGCAGGTTCTTTCCAAGATTTGATAGAGCTCTTAAAAAAAAACTAAAAAGCTGTGGGAAAGGCAAATTTCCTCTATGGCCGATGGATTCACTTTATTTCCTCAAATAAAATACCAGTGTCTGGAATTTTCCTCTCCCTGCAGTAAGTGTTAAAAGCAACATACAGGCTGTCCTTTACAGATCAGCAAAGCAAAAGCTCTGACTTTTTTCTTTTTGTTTTCCTTGTTCCTTCTATTTTGAAAAAAAAAAAACTTGTTCGGTTTGTAACACCATGTTGCATCTGAGCATGCAACATGGTGTCACTTAACATGATTGCTCAAGGTTAATGTGCTTTCATTGCCAACTGTAAAATAGAAATCTGTCAGCAGGTTCTGTGTGCTATGTTGTGCTATGCTAATGGGGACAATTTTTCTTGAAACATGTTTGTTTTTATAGCCATACTAGCTACAGTGTTGGTCTTTCGGTTTACCACTTTGGCAGAGACGGATTCAATGGATTGATCGAAGGGATTTAGCTCAAAACTGACCCTAAATACAGCTCACATATCCACTCAACACTGTAATTTTGCAATGCTTGGGGCACCCCAACAATTATATTGGGGTGGAAGGAAAAATTGCAGTTATAAATATCTAATCACATCTGCATATAAAACACAAGTAGCTGCATGGTGACATACCACTAGATGTAAGAGAGGCAGAACCTTTTTTTAACTACTGGAATGTGCTATTTGAAGGTTAACTGTCACAGCTCACCAAACTCAGTAGTTTTGGTCAACAGGTAGTTTAGTTAGATCTACGGTCAAAAACAGTCTTACAGTCACAACTGGCAGGCAGTGAGACAAGGTAATAAATCCTGCAGAGCTGACAGAGGAAGTTATAGTAGGTAAGAGGTCATGCTGTACTCGGGTAGGCAAACAGGTTTGAGGCAGGTAAAAGGCTAAAGGGTAGCAGACAAAAGGAATGAATGTAGATTAGGCTAAGACACAGGCTAAGTAACTGTGAACTTGACACACAGAGTCTAAGGTTTTTCTGTCTCTGCACTCTGTGTGTGTGACTCTATAAAAGGCTGTTTTGTTCTGACAAAGGGCAGAAGCATCAATTTAAGTTAGGACTTCGAAAAATGACCTCGCAAGATCAATTTGTCATATTTAATTTTGTCATCAATGATACTAGACACCACAAAAATACCCCAGGAACAGGTGACAACACTTCCATTATTTCCAGGTTTATTGCAGTGGTAAAGCAACCAGGAAACAGACAGCACATACATACATACATATAATAGTTGGAATAAAAAAAACAAACATTTAAATACAGGTACACCAAGGGGGAAAACAGCTACTTCATTAAGAATATAAAGGAACTCTTACACAACTAATAAATAACATGCATAAAAATATAAGGGCAGTGATGAGTGCATGTTTCAATAAATCAGCTCAGTCTGGCTACATTTGTTTTACCCTACAAAACTTAAGGCATCAAGCTGTAGCTGACAGACTAGGGTAGTAGATAGTATGTGCACTAGCTTGTGTATCCCCCTTTGCACAGTTTTGGAATAATTATAATTAAATTACATGCTTACAACTCCTGCACACGTTAGTCATAATGTGATACCATCTACAGAGAGTGGGGTCACAGGCCGATGGCCTCATTTTAAAGGGTCAAAAGTCCGGGAACCGCTGATTTAAAACATACTGAGAATATGGATGGACAGGATGGAAGTGCATTTATGTTACACGAGAGTTTTGAAAAGTTTTAAAGGACTTTTTAAATAGTTTTCTTGACTGTGAAACTTTGTGTTCTCTGTGAAGAATCAAGCCACAAAACCTTTACAGTCAAGTCTACAGCTGGCATTTCAAACATAAAAGAAAGACTTTGGGGATTCCTTGTTTGTTAAGATGCATTTTTCTTATAAAATCTTCAAGCACATGAACATACTGTGGTGCAAATACACATTTAAGTGCACATAAAGATGCATAAAGTAGTGCCTGCACTAAAGCCCTTTGGTCTGGTCAAATCTGACTCTGTATGGAGATGCACAGACGAACAAAGACTCAGTCACTCCTGTGCATACAACGAGGAGACTACAACATAAAAAGGTACAGTGGATGAAGAGAGAAGAAAGAGGCAGCCATGCAGGGCTTGTAGAGCGTGGATGTGCGTGTTTTTGCAAAAGTCCTCCAGAGTCGTAGTGCGTCTGTCCCATCATGCATCATCTTCCGAGGGCCCGTCACTCATCAGTCTCTCTCTCTCTCTCTGTGCCGCTGGATGGCTCGCCAGATGCGGCAGAGGACTCCACCCCTGAGGGAAAAGATGGTTAATCATGGTTGTTTGATGTAAGATGGTATCAAATTTTTGTGCCGTAGAAGACAAAATGAACTGTTGCTACCTCACCTTAGAGATAAATAACTTCATCTACTCTTGGAAGCTGATTTAATTCATTTTGTCTTATTTTCAAAGTCTTTTTTCATTTTTTTTTTTAATCTTGAAAAGACTTCATCGGGTAGTAAATGTGAATCTGAAAATGAATCTCGAACACTTGGTCACAGATTTGGTTGCCTGTCCTCAAATGTGAGTATGAGACAGTGGGAAGATGTGTGTAAAAAAGCAGGAACTGATAAAGAACTTTGGCTTAGATTCAAAGATTTCTAATTTCTAAAACTGACAACTACACAACAAAATGCAAAGCAGCACCAAAAAAAACAAACCATCCACATAATTTACATTAGTTTGCCTTGTTAAAAGTTTATCCGCCATGCTTGCCGGTGGTTTCTCCCCTGACACGTTGGAGGCAATGAATTGTGGACACTTTTTTAAAAACGTTTTACAGCACTGCAAGCCCAAAATCTGCAAGGTGTGCTAAAGTAAAAACACACCAGATCATTTAAGCACAAGCTGACTTTGCAGTAAGATCAACAGAAACCAGGTAGAGTTGGGAAGACTGCACCTTAAAATCCATGAGACCATAGGATTTAACCTTTCCAAATTTTTAATTTTTTTTTAATCATTTATGGCACCTTAGAGAAGTTGAAGCAATCAGAAAACAACGCAACTTTAAACCTGTAAATTCTGTATATTTTGTACATATGCATGCAAAATAATTTAAAGTATAATAACTGACTGTCAGTTTGCAACAGGATACACAGATATGAAAAAGTAGATACCGTAGACGTAGACAGCGAAGGTCATCTTTGGTAACGTCATTGAGAATGTCAGTCAGTGTGTAGTCCTCCAGCGCAAACTGGGATAAAACACAGATGAACAACTGTAAGCCACCGGTCACGCTTTACACCATGTGCTGTGGTGGTGCTCAGAAATAGGAGAAGAAGATGTAGAGAGATGTTCAAAAGCTAACAGACACTCAACCTTGTCTATGGTGTCAGCGTCTGCCCCCTGCTCTTTCAGCCAATCAGTGAGCTGCTTGTCCGGCTCATGGTCCGCTGGGATGTGGAAGATGGAGGGAGGTGAAATATCTAAAAAAAAAAAAGAACAGAGATTTAGAGAAGGACAAAAGCAAGTACAAAAGGATGACTAATCCATCAGTTGGTCAGTCAGTGTGTTTACCTGGTGGTCTGTGTCTGACTCTGACCAGCTCCAGGTCATGTGTTCTCTGCTGCAGGGTGGCCTTCAGAACCTGCTGATACTCCTTCTCCTTTTGCAGCAGCTCCTCCAGCAGCCTACAGGGGATACCATAGTAACAGTGTCATCTATTATAGTAAGCACTAGATCTCACTGACATACAGCATGGAGGGCTGGGATAGACAGAATAGATGAATTAGTAATTTTATTTATTAACTTCTACAAATGAATGAGCCTGAATAAAGTATATACATAAATAACAATGAACAAAATGTATATGTATTTTGCAAAGGCCAAGTTCTTGCTGAGACAAGCAATAAATGCAGACAGGCGAGCAGGAATTTCAGTCACAAAATTACTAAGACTTTTATCTGGTAATAAAAGGTGTAATTCATTCTATTTTTCAGGTCTCTGATTATTGATGACAAATTCAGGTTTTATATTTGCGGTTAAACTTGGTAAAGATAAGGTTTTGCAGTGGAAGTTTGTTGCTGCTGTCTACCGTTCTGGCTGAGCACTGTGTGAGTAACCTGTGGGTTTTAGAGACAACCATCTATTGCACGCAGCCCTGGAGCTACAGTATTCATGGCATGCTTGTGTGTGTTTGCAGGTTTGGGTGTGTGTATGTGTTTTAGGTGCACATTCTCTCCATCACTTCCACTTCTAGTCACAGACATGAGTGGTATTTCATCATTATAACTTCCACTCGAACGATGTGAGACTACCTGGAGCAATTCCTCTGCGTGTGACTGTAGGAAAGAATGTGTTGAAATCTCAACATGAAGAAAACTAGACTTACTGCCATGTGGTTGTACGCCTCCGCCAACCAGTTTATATCCATCCATTACATCCATCATTTAATATATGAGGGTATGAATTCTTGATTTATGGCCAAAAACGTATTTTGTGAGGTCACAGTGATCTTGACCTTTGACCTCCAAAAGCAGTTCATCCTTGAGCCTCGGCTGTGTTTTTAACTGTTTGTGTACCTGTTCGTCTCCTGTTTGAGTCGTCCCAGCTGAGCTCCCAGTTGATGATGCGAGCGGTGATGCTCATGGGAGTGGGCGGAGTTTAGCGTGCTGACTGCCGAGTGGTTAGGGTCAGTCGTAGTCCCCGAGTCGTCAGTGTGAGGAGCTAAAACAGGGCCATACTCTGCTTCCTCCTCATCCACCTCATCTTCTTTCTCTGCTCCCTCACACTCTGACGCTGGGCCAAAGTGGGTCTGTAGCTCTGTTGGTTGAGAGTTTATAGAGCAAGGGTTAAGGCCATGACATATTGTTGTAAACTAATTTTAACTGCAGAACTCTCATTAAAGGATCATGTCTCAAAGGTTTTAATCCAGTGCTGAAATTTCTTGTGACATTATATGAATATTTAGCCCATCTGTTTCAACATGCAGACGACGGGCAGTTAACTGTTACATCCAAAATTTTGCATGTGTCCACTAGATGGTGCCAAAAGCTCAAGCAGTCTAAGCACCCACCTGGTATTAGGATGGTGATGGCTGCCTGCACAGCTCTGCGGATGATGTTATCCATGGCAAACATCCAGTGGGGTTTAATGTGATGATTCCTCAGGACTTTGTTCACCTGAGAACACCACACACAAACAAACAAGAGCAGATATCTTTATGTTTAAAACTACAGACCTGAAATACACATTTGGAGATTTATTTCTACTATAAAATCATAGCTAATTTTACAGAAATATTGCCTCACTCCAGTACACAAGTTAATGTTACATTTAACAAGATTCATATGGACTATATATGCTCATATCAGCTATCTGTACCAGTGCACAATAGTTTGCACACATGTCATATGGGATCTTTTGCCTTGAAAACCAGCTTTGCAAACACTGCAAGATTAGTTATATGTTAAAAAAACAACAAAATCTTTGCATTGTGATTTTTATGGGGTCCCTTTAACATTCTGTCATGCACCTAGTTTGGCATTTCTGCAGTGTACCATGATCAATAAAAAAGGACAAAGTCCTTATACACTGCCTGGCCAAAAAAAAAAAAGTCACCACCTGGATTTAACGAAGCAAATAGGTAAGAGCCTCCTATTGGATAATTATTGCATGGGCAATTATCTTTCAGCTGGCAACAAGTTATTTAACCCCAACTGATGCAATGAGTAGCTTCTCCTTCTTCTACTGTACAAGCCTGCTATGATCTGGGGTTGCTGCAGTTGGTCAGGTCCAGGTTCAGCAACATTATGTGCCCAAAGATTGAGGTCAGCTGACTACCTGAATATACTGAATGACCAGGTTATTCCATCAATGGATCTTTTCTTCCCTGATGGCACAAGCATATTCCAAGATGACAATGCCAGGATTCATCCATCCATTTTCTACCACTTAATCCGTCAGGGTCGCTGGGGAGCTGGAGCCAGTCAATCGCAGGGCTGACACACGAAGACAGACAACCACACACGCACACACTCACACCTATGGGCAATTTAGAGAAGCCAATTAACCTAACCCGAGCATGTTTTTGTGATTGTGGGAGGAAGCCGGAGTATCCGGAGAGAACCCACACAGGCACAGGGAGAACATGCAAACTCGCGCACAGAAGAGTGAGGCGACCCTGCCAGAATTCATTGGGCTCAAATTGTGAAAGTGGTTTAGGGCGCATGTGACATCATTTTCACACATGGATTGGCAACCACAGAGTCCAGACCTTGGTGAAAAATGTATGCAACACTGGACGGAAATCTTGTGACATAGCAGAAGCTAATTGAAACTATGCCACAGCGACTGCGTGCCGTAATCAAAGCTAAAGGCGGTAGAACAAAATATTAGAGTGTCTGACCTTTCTTTTCGGCCAGGCAGTGTATAACAGTGCATGTGTGTGCTAACCGAGTCCTGGAAGCCGAAGAGCACCAGCTGGATCTGGTTGATGGAAGTGGAGTCAAAGTCCAGGTCCAGCTTGAGCTTAGAGATGGTGGCCGCCATGACGCGCCTCTCTGGGGAATGGATGAAGTCTCGAAGAATGCAGATGATCTGCTTGATGTGTTCGACAGACAGCTGGAGCTCCTCACTACCCTATACATACATACACACACATTTCCAGCACAGATCAGTGAGGTGTTGATTCATGCTTATTGAGCTGGGAAGTACCACTATTTCAGTGAAAAGACTGTTAATGATAAAGAAAAAAGTGTTAGTATAAGAAAAGATACTGTGGCTGACAGCAATCCAATTACATGAGACGGCTATAGTCAGAATGATGTGGTTGTATGTAAAGTGTTTTAAAGGAACATCCTTTAGATTACTCTGATGGCATAAGCTCTTATGCCATCAGAGAATTACTGTCTTTTAAAGGAAAGATAAACTTTTATCCCCTCATTCCAAAGTCTCCGGTTTGTTTCAGGGGAGGATGGGAGGTTATTTGCATGCATTGTTGTCTCTCTTTTCTTGGTGTGAATTTTCTGGAAATTTCAAATCCTTATGGGAAGAAGACAATTTTCAGATATATTCACTTACATAATTTAGTTTATTCATTCATTTATAATGAAGCTGGCTCTTGGTATGAATGGAAGCTGTGTAATCAAACGCACACACACACACACACACACACACACACACACACACACACACACACACACACACACACACACACACACACACACCTGGATGTGGTTCTCCTTGAGGTTGGAGATGACCTTTTCCTGGTCATCATTGAGGACCTTGTACAGAATGGCCCGTCTCTCACTGTCCTTCTTCAGCAGGAAAAGGCCGCTATCCCTGTCCTCAGGGGAGGGGGGGACACTGCGATCTTCTGACACAGAACCCTCATCTGGCACACTGCAACACACACACACACACATGCACACAGAGTGATCTTGCAGCAATATAAAAAAGGCAATGAGTACACAAATGATTTACAACAGTGTGACGCACCGCTCATTGTATTTACAGATACAAGCCTCTCCTGGCTACTATGTGTGCCCATGAAAGTGCAGAGGCAGCATGAGTCAGCGCCAAGTTGCACATGTATATACACACACAGTTGTGTCTGTGCACGTGCAGATGTGTGTGATGGTGCATGTGATCAAACCTCATTATATCAGTGTTGTAAAAGGCAGTAGAGCACACTGCGAGCACAATAAGGCCACCTGCCAGTCAAACACACATACATACACTCATATACAGACACATGCACATTCATTCACATCTTTTCACTGTGCCAGCAGTAAGTTTTAATATTTTAAGAGTAAGAGTAATCCAGTGTTTTTGAATTCAGAATGAGAATTACTTTTACAACAAGGATATTCTAATGCCACCCAATTTGAATCTGCAAGGTTAACATCAGTGTTAAAGACAGTAAAGGTCCTTTTTTATCTAAATTCAGTAAAGATGTAGCAACTGAGGCAAATCAGATCTGAGATATTTAAGCCCCATCTCTGAAGTTTGGATCTCAAAGTCCAGTAAAATCTGTACACTTGAACAAGTTCACCTGACTGAACTGCACTTAAACACGCATTCATACCTCAGGTAGTTGGAGTTGGGGGGTTTGAGCAGGTTCTCGGAGCCAGAGCTTTTCTTCTTCTGGAAGAAAACGTCGTGTTTGGAATCACAGTCTGGGCTCACAGAGCCGTGTTCACTGCTGCTGCTCCCGGTGGCCTCACACTGCAGCTGCACCGGCAGGGAAACGCTGTGGATATAGTCTGAAAACAACACACAAACACGGAGAAAACACAGAAAAAAGTGATTGACAAAAGCATTGTCTCTGCTGGCTGTGCACAATGAAATCTCTGCAGCAGCTCCACCCATCAGTTGTGGATGATACTGTACATTTTGTAATTACGAAGTTTACAGTGACACCAATAGCTCCTCTAATTGACAAAGACTAGCTCTGTATAACGCTTGTTAACCTGATGGTTTGAAGGCGATCTTGCTCTTCTTGCCCTTGGTGTTGTGCCTGACAAAAGTGTCTCTGAGCAGGTCCGAGGCGATGGCTCTCTTGTGAGGGTCGGGCTCAAAGCAGCGCAGGATGAACGACTTGGCCTCCAGTGACAAAGACTCAGGGATCTCTGGGTGGATCTTAAACATACCCACCTGTAACACACAGCCACAGAGATGCACAATACTAAACCTCAAAATATCTGTTGATTTGTTGTCGCCTTCCTGCCAGTGTTTTAACAAAAGATGTAAGGATTCAAAGAGTGACTATATCATATATATGTACCAGGCTGAAGACTAAAGTTATAAAAGGTAGGGTTGTTTCTCAGATCACCCTTACCCTTTCCAGTAGGAAAGGGTAAGGGTGATCTCTCATGTAAATAAATGCAAATACATGCAAACAGAGTCAATACCAACCTTAAACATGGCTGCCTGTGGTTCCCCCAGCTCATGAAATGGGGGTTTCCCAGTGGCCATTTCTATGATGGTACATCCCAAGGACCAGATGTCAGCCGGGGCCCCGTATCCTCGAGGGCCCTTATCAATGATTTCTGGCGCCATATACTGCAGGGTACCTGCAGACAGAGAGCTAGATACTAACCTGGGACAACTATTTCTAGCTAATAAAAAAAGGCATTTAACTAATTTACAGTCATTGTCAACAAATATTTGTTTGACTCATGGACTGAAAGATTTAGAAAAAGTACCTTTTCTGGACAGGTGGCAAACAGTGGCTTGTTTTATCTAAAAGATGATTAGAAACTCAGGTTTAGCCTCACTGGAGGCCTTACTCCAAACAGACAAACAACTAAAACTGGTATACATTGTCTGCTTTTAAATACAGACCCTGAATATACAGTTTGCGATTTTAAATCCCAGATCACGTCGGGGTGAAATGGCTCTTGACACCAATTGTAAAACAAATTGAAGCAGAGAAGAAAAACTGAATATCTGCTGCAAAAATTCAACATTAAAGCTCATTTTGATGACTGAAAAAAACAGAAGGCACAAGATTAGACCTAAAAGGTGAATTCAGAAGAACCTGCTACTTATATTTTTTGTTTGCAGTCTTATTCTGAGCAGATTTGGCATTTGTGCACGGCTCTAAATGTTGATGTAAACAGAGAGACACAGAGAGAGCTATAAAAAAGGGAGAGTCAGAGAATAGACAGGGAAGCAGCAGAGGAGAAGCAGATAAGGACACACACACATACACACACCTGCTAATGAAAGGTAAACACCCTTCTGCCTCTGCTTGATTAGCTAATCTAATTACACACCTCACTGGCCGCTGGAGAAGGCCAGATGGCCAATGAATGTGCATGTCTGTATGTGTGTACATGCACATTCGCACACGCTTGCATGTCTGAGTGTTTCCATAGAGGCTGATAGTGGCTCTTGACATTTTGAGGGTCATTTGATATTTACACTCATAGTCTGAGACTGCAGCATTTCTATGACTCCATTTATGCAACCCAGACTGAATTACTGTTTATGTGCTGCACTTTGTCAAGCTAGGACCTGTGTCTCTGTGAGTCATTACTGAAGCAGTTTATCCACTTTGTCTTAGACAAGTTGTTTAATAAAGCTTCACATGGTGGTATACAGTGTTATTTTTGTGAGAAGTTAGTCATCCTTTTAACGTTAAAAAAAAAAAGAGTACAATTTACAATTTATATTTATAATTCTAAAGTTAATATGTCTTAAAACCACAGATTTGATGTTCACACTTCCATCCACCTGTTTCTTTGCATATTTTCAATTTGTGAATCAAAAAATCTGAGCGGAAATGATGAAAAACTGATGGAAAAAAGGATGGAAACAGACTTCATTCATGTTCATGAAACCCCTCCAACAGATTCAAAGAACCCTTTGTTGAAGTCTTTTTTTTTTTTTTTTTTTTAAACCTGTAATCTGAGGATTTTGAAACGTCAGTTACAAATAAAATGCTTAATTAGAATTACCGGTGAATGTTTCCGTACAGGGGTTGACTCCAGCCAAACGCTTAGAGGTACCAAAGTCAGAGATCTTCAAGACACCGCTGTAGGTGTTCACCAAGACATTATCACCCTAATGGAGAGACAGACAGAGAAAAGAAAAAAGAGAGTACAGTAAACAGTATTGTGTGCAAAGATTAATTCACATGATATTGTAGCTTCACACACGTGGTCCCAAATGCCTGTGGACGTAACATGTCTTTTGAATAGTTTACTTTTTTAAAGTCCTCTCACACACATTTGACTTCACTTGTCAAGGCAGGAAAAACAAATGTGTAATTATGTTAATAATGGTTCAATTCCAGTGAGTGTCCCAGTGAGACACTGGGTACATTGGACCTTTTTTTCACAGTTTTTTTTTTCTCTTCATTTTGACATGTGATAGCTGTTAATAGCGGGTAATCCTCAGGTGTTATTAATAACGTCAACGGTAGCTGTGTTTTTATTTAGAGGATCTATTTACAGGTCCCTGATATAATATATGCTTGCTCAATGGCATTGCATAATAGAACAGCTGAATTAAAAAGGGCTACCATCGGTGTTAAATTACTTCTACTTGACATGATAAAATGTCTGCTGTGAAAAATTGTCATGGGAGTAGGTGAGGCGATTCATGCATGGTATTTGAGCCCAGCTTTCTCTGAACTGAGGATTTGCATGTTGCCTTTCAGAGCAAAGTTGTGGAAGTTTTGCTGTGAGGTTTTGTTTTGTACCATAGGAGAAGATTTCCTGCTAGGATTTAAGTTGGGCATATCTACATGGTTTCTGCATGGGTCACCAAGTTAGAGTTAAGACTCTTTAAGACCTTTTTAATGCCACATACAGCAAGATATCAATGAAAACCAGTAAGGATTACATGGCCTAGAGTTATTTACCAAACGCATGAATTTATTGACATTTATATACATACATACATCACATTATATCATATATTTTTGCATCTCATTTCCAGCAGAATTAGCAAATATTCCTAATTATATCAATTTATAAATATAATCTGGATCTGGATAAGCAGAATATAATGGATGGAAAAATGTCTTTTTTTCCTTATCTGTGAGGTCTCCAATATTCCTTGTACCTTGATATCTCGGTGGACGATCTGGTTCTCGTGCAGGTATCGAAGCCCCTCCAAGATCTGTCTGGTGTAGAAGATTATAGTCGCCTCTTTCAATGGACCCCATTTAGACCGCAGCAACGCAGACAGGCTTCCTGGAGAAAGGAGAGAAGGAGTGTCCAAAACCTATCATGAAATGGGAAGATGACCAAGCAGTTAGAGAGACCGCCCGGTAACCCAGAGGTCACAAGCATCGATCTCCGAATGGTGTTTTTAGTAGTTCTCAACTTGTTTTTTGAACAATATCTGCCTACCTGCTCAGGTATTTTGTGATACACCAGAGAAAATAATCATTTGTAAACAGAAAAACAAATTCATAAAAAAAGATGGAGGATAACTGATTTGTTCTTGTGTTTGTTGGGGACATTTTCATGTCTCTCTGTTGAGGCTCAAATGAATGTCTTTGCAGTTAATCACTGTATTCAATTTATTCACTTCAGGGCCTGTGGATGCTACTCCTGATTCCTGCTGCTGTGGGATTTGGAGAGACACACTGCAGCAGTTTGGTTAAATTACACAACTTTTAGTGCCTGCGAGTGTTAATTGTTTTGCATGTCATCGTTCCTAAATTATGTTAAGTTGTGTTTTTGTCTTGTGTCTATGTTGTCTTGTGGTTTCCGCTTTTATTTTCTCCCCTTGTTTCAGGTTGCTTGCCCTTCCTCCATGTTTCCCGCCGGTGTGATTGTTTTCCCCGCCCTGATTGTTTCCACCTGTTTCCCATTACCCTGTGTCTATATATTGTCTGTCTCCCTTTGTTCTGTGCCAGTTCGTGTCTCATGTCAAGTCAACCAGCATACTATTCTCGTCAGTGTTTATCTTGTAAGATGTCGTGTTACTTTGTACTTTGTTTCTTTGAGCTTTTGTGACCTTGTTGTAGTTAGTTTTCCTCTGAAAGAGTGATTTTGTGTTTACCTCGTTCGAGTGATTTTTTTGTTCTCTTATTTTGTTTCCTTGCCTTTTTTCCCCATTTGGGTGATTATTATTTGTTACTTTGAAAATAGACTATTTTGAATTTTTGATCCTGCTTCACGGAGTCGTGCTTTTGGGTTCAGTTTATGCTCAGTCGTGACATTGCACTCATTAAAAACATCTAATGTCTCCATGAAATAAATAAATTTATATTATAATATAATATAATATTAATATAATATTAATAAAATTAATAAATTTGAGCCCCCACAGTAAAGGCAGGTTAGAAGAAGACTGCTGGTTGTTTGTAAAAAAAATTGTAAATGTTCTTTAGGGATGGAAATACATTTATACACAGAACACTGAATTTAAACAAAACACCACAGGGAACCTTTAAGGGAAATCTTACTGTTACAGCATACAGTGATATATTTAGACAACAGAACATATAAGATAATATGCTGTAGATGTAGATTATATGTGGATGAAGTATAAAAAAAAAAAACATCCATTCTCTTATCTTTCCTACCATACACAATGATTGTACTACACAGTATCTATTCCACCATCTCTTTCTGTAGTGTACAAACACACCTCCAGGCACTTGTTCCATGAAGATCTTGATGTATCCGTTCTCAGAAACGGAGCCCAAGTACTGAACAATGTTCCTGTGCTTTAGGTACTTGTGAAGGGCGATCTCTTCATGAAGGGGCTGGGAGTACCTGATTCACAGACAGAGAAAGATTTCATTTCACTTCATTCATTCGGATGGACGGATAACGTCTGCTGAACACAGGAAATCTGTCACAGCATCAACCTGCTTCACATTTTAAAGCGCAGCTTTCTTGTACACAGAACCCAGTACTGAAAACATTTTGTGAAATAAGACATTTATTAACACACATTATGTAACATTATCAAGCCCTTGTCCCACAATCCCAACACTGAGTGTTAAGTTACTCTTTAAGCTACTGGCAAAAACATTCTCAGACAAATTGTGAGAAGAATTCTGTGAATTTTAATAATGTTTCTCCAGGAGAAACCGAACTATGTGACAAGAAAACAAATGGGGGAAATACATTTTACACTGTTTTCTCTGATTATATATTGTAGAATGGAAAAAAAAATCTATCATGGACCATTATTTGACTCTTTAAGTCGTCACCTACAAACACCGACCTGCTGTCTCTCTCAGGGATCTCTTTGATGGCGATTCGGACCTGGTTGCTGAGGTCTCTCCCAGCATACACCACTCCATAGGTTCCTCGCCCCAACACCACCCTGTCCCCTGTCTCATTGGTGTCATACTCGTACTGTAACACACAACACGCACACACATTCTTTATCAGTAATCACCAACTGGAACTATAAACATAGATATTTACTGTAAAATAATATACTGGCTATATTTATGCCAACACACACAAGCAAACAAATAGCCCCTGACCTCCAGTGTATCTCCATCTCCCTCCCCTTCCAGCTCCACAGCATTTCCTGTACCATCAGATATCATCTCTTTCACCATGGAACAGAACCTGAAGAATGTACACACAGACATGACTATTTCCAATTCATGGCCATCGGGTCATGCTGCGATACAAACACATAACATACGTACTGTACGAACACAAACACAGACAAACACACACACCTACACAGACACATCAACAGGTGTGTGTCCTCACCGACCGCACTGCTCCTCAGTGGAGAAGTAGATCTGGAAGTCATCGGAGTTATCGTGGACGTAGAGGAAGCAGCAACGTTCGTCAAACTTGCTGATACTGTAGACAGATCAAAGCTTAGATTAAATAAACATATTTTTTTCTGTTCTGTTTGTTTTATCCTCCAACTGTTTAGCTAATCCATTACCTAATGCCTTTTATGGACATGGCAGTGAAGTTCCACTCGTGGATCCCTTTCTGTAATCAAAGTGAATATGATGATTGTTGTTGAAATGATTTTCACATCATTCACATTGCTCAGAACGGACACATATTCAATCAGGATCAAAGTACCAGGACTCACTCAAAGTCTAAGATAAGGCAAATTAATGAGTGTTTCCATCCACTACATAAATTAATTCCTCAGTCAGGTGCAGTTAATGGAGAGATGGAGAAGGTTAAATGAACAAGAAGGTGATATTCTTACAGTTTCTGCAGGAGAAACATGCCAAATCGAAACATTCTTCTCTTCTGCCTCGTTGTTAATGGACACATAGGAGGGCTGGTACACCTTCGTCGGCTCCAGAATTAACACCTGTATCAGAAAGACAAAAAGAAACATGGAAAGATGTGTTATGTTAGCACATGTCTATTATACTGTCTACAATACTGTGTCTGTGCATGTTTAATTAAGCATCTATGTGTGTTTGTACAGGAAACCGCAGTCGATTGGTGGTGCGCTGCGTGGCCTCCACGATGATGTCCATCCAGAAGTTGAGTCTCTCCCGCTGAGGAGAATGCTCCACTGTCTGCTTCTTAAACCTCTGGATCAGGTGAAGGTTCTGCACCACCGACCGCAAATACCTGGTAGAAAAAAATATGAGTCAAAATTATAGATTTTTTTGAAAGGGGTTTGGTCAGGCAGTCATTATCAGAGCTTGTTTTTTTAAATAGTCTTTACCAGAGAGGTGGCTTCAATTTGAAGAGCTTCTCTGCAGCCTGAGTAGCTTTGGGAATGTCGTTAGCTAGCATGCTAACAGTGAAGAACTGGCCCACATCCCAGTAGTTATTCATTTTTTCCAGGGAACCTTTGCGCCCCAGCAGACTGTTCAACCTCACACCTAAGACATGAGATCATTAGCAGAGAGAAAGTGTGAGAAGATACATTTGCCTAGTTTGTTTCTGTTATGCAAAAATGTAACAGTACTTTGGCATCCGTTTACATCACTTCACCATGTGTTGATCCTCTGAAAATGATCCAAAATTGGCAAAGAGAACTGGAACAAATGGACTGAAGGATGGACCTAACCAAAATGCCTCTGTGATCAAACTGACTCTGGCTTGAGTGTGCTTTGAACAAAAGTCAGAGGAGTATAAAGTTCAAGATCCTCTCACCTATTTTCCTCAGTTCCATTGAGCTCTCAAATTGTTGGCCAGCAACTATGAGTAGGACAGCCAGGTTGATACCAGAATAGAGAGTGGGCTGCAGCTCAAAACCCTTCCTGTACCTGAAGGTGGATGGAAACACATAAATGAATACAAACAAAGGAAATACTTAGATCACAGCAGCGAAGGATTTTTTTTCTGTGTTCTTACCACTGTATAGCGTTGTCTCTGTTTTTAGTGTCTTTGCAGTCTGAGTCCAGAAAGATGTCCTTATATATTCGTCCACAGAGGCAGAACATGTCTGGTGCCGGATGTTCACATGACTGTAACACCTGTAGCATCACTCTCAGAGCCTGCTCCCTGTCACCAGGACTGTTTCTCCTGCACACACATAGATACAGAGGGTGAATTATTGTCTGGGGTCATTCAGCAATTAGTCTTGTAGTTCTGTTGAAAGCACTGCAAAGATTTTGCTCAAAGTAAAACTGCTGACTCAGAAAATAAACTTCACCAGAAAGAAAATGAAAGCCTGCATGTCAGCAATGACAAAGGAAATGACTTCTGCGTTACAAAAAAACAGGAAAAAGAAAGGTAAGAGGGCCTAATCAGGCACATTCTACCTTATTTTGCTTGTGAAGGACAATAAATATTTGAATCCAGTTGCTGCATACCTGTTGAGAGCAAAGGCATAGTGGAACTGGATCATGGGCTGGGTCGCCAGATCACACGTCGGCAGCATTTCCAGAGTTTGCACCAGCTTCACCATAGCATCATAGTCCTGGTGGTCAGATAGGGGATAGATAGGGGCTTTAACGTCTCACATAATGAAGACCATGGAGCGGCTGATCCTGAACCACCTCCGACCCCTGGTGAGCCCCAAACTGGACCCCCTGCAGTTCGCGTACCGGCCAGGTATAGGAGTGGATGGTGGACACGGAGGTCCTTTGGAGTGTGTAGGACACTACTTAGGACTTTTTATGACACCGTAGTTGCATCAGCAACTTTCTATGCAGTGGTCTGCTGGAGTGGTGGAATAACGGACAGTGACAAGAGGAAGCTGGACAAACTGATAAAGAGGGCTAGCTATGTCCTGGGCTGCCCCCTGGACTCAGTGGACTCTGTGGGAGAGAGGAGGATGTTGGCCAAGCTGGTAAGGATTCGGAGCAATCCCTCTCACTCCCTGTATGAGACAGTGGGGACGTTGGGGAGCTCTTTCAGCCACAGACTCCTGCACCCTCTGTCAGGGCTGGGACGAGGAATAGGACCCAAACGCAAAAACCCAGAAGACAGGCCAAGAGTAAGTCTTTTAATAAACGAAAAATCAC